>JAGFNQ010005943.1:0-245836 GCA_024364735.1 Boesenbergia rotunda
TGATAGGTTCGTCATCGCTTATGAGTAACACGTCGTTCGATTCACTTACGAGAAATCCGTATCTCTCTGGAATATTGCGTGTCCTATCAGATCTACGAAGAGGTGGTGTAGTTTTAGGTTCAACTGATAGCTCATCATTATGAGGTATTGGTTGTGGGTCTAGACTAGGTGTCTCCGTAATGTCTATTGGAGTTTCTTGAACTTCATCAAGTTCAATCCCACTCCCACTGTTTTCTTGTAAAAGAAATTCTTTTTCCAGAAATACAGCATGCCTTGAAACAAACACCTTTTGTTCCAAGGGATGATAGAATTGGTAACCCTTCGTTTCCTTAGGGTATCCAATAAATAGACATTTATCAGACTTAGCATCCAATTTGTCTGATATAATCCGCTTCACATAAGCAGGACAACCCCATATCTTAAGGTGAGTTAAGTGGGTTTCTTACTATTCCATGTCTCATATGGAGTAGTAGAGACTACCTTGGTCGGGACTCTGTTTAGCAAGTAAACAGCTGTCTTAAGTGCATAGCCCCAAAAGGATTTTGGAAGAGTTGCATGATTCATCATCGACCTAACCATGTCCATCAAGGTTCGGTTGCGCCTCTCAGATACACCATTATGCTGTGGTGTATATGGCGGAGTCCATTGGGATAATATCCCATTGTCCCTAAGATAATCTTGAAACTCTTGACTCAAGTATTCACCACCCCGATCGGATCGAAGTATCTTAATACTTTTGCCAAGCTGTTTCTCTACTTCATTTCTGAACTCTTTGAATTTCTCAAAGGCTTCAGATTTGTGTTTCATCAAGAACACGTACCCGAATCGTGAGTGATCATCGATAAAGGTGATGAAGTAGCTATAGCCTCCTTGTGCAAGAGTTGACATTGGTCCACATACATCAGTATGTATTAGACCAAGCAATTCTCCCACTGGATTACCTTTTCCGGAAAAGGGTAATTTGGTCATCTTGCCTTTTAAGCATGATTCGCATGTATCAAATGAACCGGGTTCAAATGATTCCAAAATTCCACATCGGTGTAATTCGGTCATGCGTTTCTTACTTACATGGCCAAGACGACAATGCCAAGTGTAGGAGTCTATTCGATTATCTATTCGAGCACGTTTGTTGCTAACTTCGATATTGAAAATGTCACTGGATAAATCTAACGTGTAGATACCATTGCACAAAGTTCCATTCCCATAAAGAACGCCATTTAAAGTTATGTAACAACAATTGTTACTAAAAGTTAAATGATAACCCTTTTCATTCAAACATGAAATAGATACAATGTTCTTTATTAACGAAGGAACAAAATAACAATTATCCAATTCTAAGACACGTCCTGTAGGGAGCTTTAGCAAATATGTTCCGATGGCAACAGCAGCAATCTTTGCTCCGTTTCCAACTCGCAAATTCGCTTCTCCCTTGACGAGTCTTCTTCTATTCCTTAGCCCTTGTATGTCATTACATATATGTGAGCTACACCCAGTATCAAGTACCCATGTGTTTGAGGAAATAGAGTGACATTCAATAACGAAGATACTTGAAGAGGATGAGGCATCGGATGCCTTATTCTTCAAGGACTCAAGATAAACTTGCAGTTTCTTCGCAGTGACCTCCTTGCCACAATGATGGCAAGTGCCTTTTAGGGTATTTTCAGTCTTTTTGGCCTTTTTCTTCTTTCCCTTATTCTGTTCTTTGGCCTTCCTCTTAGAACCTTTCTTCGAGGAACCAACTAACAGCACGTCTTCTGTTCCTGCTTCACAGAAGGCTCTACAGTCTTCAGCAGGTTGAGCAACTCAGGAAACTGGTCTGGAGTTGCATTTTCAGGAGGACGGTTGGGAAGTTGATCTTCAAGGACATAAGCAAGCTTCTCTGCCTTGAGGACTATCCTCAGGTTTCGAAGCCAGTCCATGAAGTTTGGCCCAGTCAGTTTATTGGTGTCCAAAATGGAACGCAAGTTTAGGGAAGACATGATCGAGTGATTATCCTAGAAATACAAATTGAGCTTATGTGAGAAGAATGATTAAAGAATGTATCATCATACATAAATTAAATCCTATTTATTTTACGAATTGAGTCACCCTTATTATCAATTCGGGAGATCGTAGGAACATCTCCAAATAGGTTGATATCCAACCATAGATAAGAACAACCATGGCTGTGGCCATCAAGTTTTTCTTAGCTATGAAGGTAGGTAATTATACCGATTACACATCACATATATGTAACTATCACTTTATGCTATCAACTAATTGAATGTTTGCATAAATCATTGGGTCGTTAACTCATTAACAAGTATGCAACTTTATACATAGCACCCAACTGCACCTCTCTTTGCATCGACCTTGGCTGTGGCACAACAAATCGATGCTCCAAGCTTAAGGCTGACCCATTAATCAAGAAATAGTTTTAATATGGTTGGAGCTCATTCAATCGTTTAGTCAGGCTTGGATGTGTCCAACAACCAAAACTAAGGATTGACCTCTGACTCCAACTATATTATTCATAAACTAATTCCATGGTTTGAACATGTTGAGGTTCAAGTCGGGCATGGATGTGTCCATCAACCCAAACGAGAAACAAAACTCCGATTCTAACCATATTAATGGAAGGTGTTGGCCTTAATATTTTGTAAGGGGTTTTGGGTCTCATCCTTTCTTTTCTAAGCACATTCATGACATAGAATTATGTCATGACTAACGATTTCCTTAATAAAGTATGTATGTGACTTAAGTTATCAAGTCTCATTAATTGAATTAGGAACCGGATTTCCTAATTCCAATTTCATACTTAATTAAAGGAATTGTTTTGGGAAACAATTTCCTAAATTGTCATAATTAATTTCGGAAATAATATGTTCAAGACTTTGATTTCTCTAAATCAAATCTTATTAAATTAAGAGACAAATCCCTTAATTCAACTACATATTATTTTCATGAAAATCTCATTTAAGAAAACTCTATAGGAAACCATTTTCCTAATTAATTTTGGAGACAACAATATGTAAGAGCATCACCTCTTCAAACATATTTTATTCATGGATTTAATTAATTACAACAAATTATTTTCTAAGGGTGGCTCCCCGAGGCTCAGATACCCAAAGAAAAGTAATGTGTTGTAAATCCAATTGGACGGCTCCCCGAGGCTCAATCCAAATCAAACATGACAATTTCAATTAAAAATTGGGAAATTAAATTACAACAACTAACTTTAAATTGGACGGCTCCCCGAGGCTCAATCCAAAATAAAGTATTTTGTTGTCAATTTAAAAACCAATTCAAATTTAATTGTCAATTAACTGTCCATGAATTTGTCTAGACTTTCTTAAAAGAAAGTGCCCAAAATTGCGAGATTTCAAAAATAGGTTTTCAGAATAATTGTAAGTTTCCGGTACAAAGAAAACTTACATATTTCCAAAATTGGAAAATTTCTAAAGATGGGAAGTTTTCGAAATTATTATAAAATTTCAGAAAATAGAAAATTTCAAACGTTTGCGAAATTTCATGAGGATTTCCAAACTTTGAAATTCCTAAATCTAAAATTTATTATAATTCGAAAGTTTCCATAATTGAAAATTTTTTCCGAAATTGAGATCATGACAAAGTTTTCCACAAAACAATTATATGATTAAGTCGAACACTAACCGGCTCTGATACCACTGTTGGGACCGGGTGCATGTCGACAAGGATACGAGTTCGTAAAATTTTAAATTTTTACGTGCAGCGGAAGAATTTGCATAAAATAATTTCCTAAATTATTTTAACTTCGTATCTAGCATGCAATCTTATGGTGTGTTGACATAATCATAAAATAAAACTTTGCGGAAAAGTAAACTAATTTACATTATACCTCTCGTAACTCGAAGTAAGGGACGAGATCCAACCGTAGCGTCCCTTGGAAGCTCCGCCTCTATTCGCGTCCACGCCGAGTTCTCTTCGGGATGACTTCGCAAAGTCACGAGTTTTGTGCCGACGAGAACTACTAGATTCTCTATAGGCACAACAAAGAAGATCAAGAGAAGAAAAGGAAACTAACCAACGAAGTAACGGAATCGAATTCCGAGAGAGAGGGAGATGTGATCCGCTTCTTCTTCTTCTTGGTTGGTTTCTTCTTCTCCTTGAAGCTCACGGCAACACCTTGCCTTGGTGTAGGTTGGGCGCCGGCCCTAATGGAGCTAGGGTGGCCGCCGGCCCTAATGGAAGGGAGGGGGAAGGAGGAGAGAAGAGAAGAGAGAGAGGGAGAGCTCTATTTCGATTATCAAAATCTTAGGAATCCAAGGCTTGCCTATGGTTCCTTATATAGTTGCTTCTCCCTTGCCAAGTCTCCTCTTAACTGAATTAACGGAATTAACGGAATTAGTTATCATAAGAAATTTATCCTATAAATTCTCTTATGAATTATTCCGTTTAAACCAAGTTTTATTATAACTAACTTTATAATAAAACTAATTAGTTATCATAAGAAATTTATCCTATAAATTCTCTTATGAATTTTATTATAACTAACTTTATAATAAAACTAATTAATTATCATAAAAATTTATCCTATAAATTCTCTTATGAATTATTTCGTTTAAACCAAGTTTTATTATAACTAACTTTATAATAAAACTAATTAGTTATCATAAGAAATTTATCCTATAAATTCTCTTATGAATTTTATTATAACTAACTTTATAATAAAACTAATTAATTATCATAAGAAATTTATCCTATAAATTCTCTTATGAATTATTCTGTTTAAACCAAGTTTTATTATAACTAACTTTATAATAAAACTAATTAATCTCTCCTTTTATTATGGAATAAATTTTATAAGAAATTTATAATCTTTCTTATTATGGAAAAATCAATTCATAATTGATTTTATAAAATTAAAATAAATCAATTCATGGATTATTTTAACTTCCATAAAAAGAATAAATTTCTACAAATTTATTTATATAAATTTCTTTATACAAATTTATTTATCCATAATTTATAAAATAAATCGCGCTAGATTTACTTTATTAATTAAACCAAAATTAGTTGGTTTTCTCCCCAATAAGTGGCCGGCCAACCAAGGAGGGTTGGCACCCTCTTTGGCCGGCCCAAACCGAGCCGAACCAACGCGAATTAAACTCATTTAATTCGCCCAAAAAGCCTTCAAAAGACTTAGCCATTTTTAGCTTCCATTGCGCCTCTGATTAACTCAGATTCGACTTATTTCTCTTGATCGGAAAATCTAATTTTCAACTCGTTTTAAATCCCTCGGATTACTCGTAGTGCGTGTGACTAAATAGGCTTTCGATTTATGTTGGCCGTCTATAATAACAATTATAGAACGATCATGAGTGGCACCTAGTAGTACATCATGATCCCCAATTAATCGAAAGATCAACGGTTTGACCTCAGAAGAAATTATTCTGAAACCCTTCAGCAGCTGTAATGAATCGTGCCCCATTCCCTTCATCATCTTATACCCACTTAGTTCAGGACACGGTCTATTTGTGTCAGTCCCCACTAGGCTGACTACGTCACACCTAGCCCAAGTAGTGTCTTTCTCGTCCTTTGGATTTCTAGTTACTCTCATGTATTTTAGAGACTCGTACTCCAAACATGATATACTCTGGCTAGAGGTTTTGAGTAACAATCCGACGATAGGCCTGGGTATACATCTCCTCGCAAGGAGTGGTGAATCCTTTGTAGGCTGTTCAAACATCTTCGGGCACTTCGGCTTATACCCAATCATCCTGGGTCCACACCTCCTTGGAGATGCTTGCATAAGATGTTAAAGTATAAGTCTCCATGACCAAGATGACTTGAACACCGCAAGTCAAAGGAACATCGCACTTAAGCCGCAGTAAGAACTTCATTGACATTTCTATAGATAGATTCCATATGAAGTCTTACAGCTAGTCACTCCAATGAACTAGTTCCCTTAACTAGCATCCATGTTTATCTCCGGACATCCCAATGTCTCCAGCCAGTGAGAATTAGCTGATTAGAGAATAACTCATGCTAGTCTCAACAGAATTGATTGTGTCCGTTTTTATCAATTCATCGACTAGGGATATTTTCAATACTTCACATTTGCACATTTAGAGATAATCACTAGTTGTGATCCCATCACAAATTCTCTTATGCTGTGAGTTGTATTGCGGACATTCAGTAGATGAGTTTAAGATCCCAATCAAATACACAAGCATGTATACTCAAATAGTGAATTATCATTTATTGAAATAAATGTTTACAATCATAAGGCGATTGCCTTAGGACACTTCTCTCATATCACTAACATTGTGCACATGATATTTTATTTATAAACTTCCTTAGTTAGCTTATGTTTTCTAGCATCACTCACAATACCCTTGACCGACCACATAGTGCCCCTTCCTTTGGGCCAACACACTACCTGCATGATTAAGAAGTTTAACTTAATTTGTGAGTTTTCTTAATCATATATCCAACATAAGAATGATTTTCTTTGGGACAATCACCCTTAGCATGGATATACACACCTCTACGCTAATACTTCTAGCCTCCCCAATAATTCTCACTTTGGCGATAGTATAAGTTTGACTAAGCACCATGAGCGAGGAAGAATACAAGAAAATATATTGATAAATTGAGCTAAATAGACATCGGTCGACTATATCAGATAGCATTCGACTGATACTATCAATAGTCGATTCCATGTGCTCATCAATTGACTGACACATTGTATGTGCCTAGTTCCCATCACACCAGTTGATTGATGAGAATTAACAATCGACTACCCATAGTAGTCAAGTCTACCAGTCGAATCAGATAAGCTTCTATACACGAGTCATCAGGTATCAATCAATTGGTACCTTATCCTGATCGGCTGATGATAATTAGTTGAATGCCCCAGTCGAGTTCATACTTGCTTCTGTTTGCAACCTTATGAGCATCAATCGACTGGTATTTATAGCAATCGATTGATGGTAACAATTGAGTGCTCCAGTCGAGTTTAGATACCCTTCTATATGCAATTTCGGGCACACTAGTTGGATGGGACTTGATATATAACACCCGACTGATGGAATTAGGCAAATGCTCCAATATAGTTCAATACACTTTTGTGCCCAAATTCACACTGATCAGTCGACTAGTGATTGACACCAATCAATTGATGACTGAAATATGCATTTCTCACATTAATCAATTGATTGGTAATCCACACTAGTCGATTGATGACTGAAATTTGCATTTTTGAATGCGATTTTTTAGCACGGCGAATCCTAAAACAATGCTGTCATTTGCATTCTCCGTAGATAATGTGAAAAAACTTGATTTCAAGGTTATACTTCTAGGTTTTCCAATGTTATATTTGATGCATATGCATCAATTTGATCATCTTAGAGGATTTGAGTAGGTCTCGTGCAGGCCGGCTAGAGAGGGGTGTGAATAGCCCTACAAGTTCAAATTATATCGTTTGCAAATTCTTTAGAAAAGATGGATAGATTAGTTAAACAGAATAAAAATCAACATGAATACAACTTAAATTATGTAAAAGGCTAGCAGAGTTTACTTGGTTATAACCAGAGTGACTGCTAATCCAAGACAGTTGATAAGGGCACTAAAGATCTCCTTCGTTGAAGGCGGAGAAGCCTTTTACAAACTTTGACAGGTTAGAATAGAGTAGGAATGATGAATACAGTTGTTGTCTATTATTCCTAACTCTAAGAGACTATTTATAGTCCAAAATAGGAAGTTACCGTTGTACTGACATGACACTGAGGCGCCTCAGTTGGGTAAGATTTTATCCATGACGCCAATGGTAACAATTGATAATTTTTCAATATGAGACACCTCAGTTCTGTTTTTGCACAGAACTTATTCGATTCAACTGAGTCGCCTCCAAAGGCAACTGAGATGCCTCGGTTGACCAATTAGTCAAAGTTAACTCCCGCATTGACATTTTCGCCTTTTGTCTGTGTGGGTGAGTTCCGACCATTTATAGTTGAGCTCACCCGAACGTGATGTAGGATCGGTGTTGGTCGATAGAGGGGGGTGAATATCGACTCGAACTTATGTCGGAAAACTTCGTTGTTCGTTCGTCTTTCTGTCAAAGATAGTACGCAGTGGAAATATAAAATAAAATAAAGAAAGACAGTAGAAAAACTCACGGGATTTACTTGGTTCTCAACCCCCCAGGATCAGTACATCCAAGACCTAAGTACTCGGTGTGAGTCCACTAGTGGTCCCCTTTCCGAACTTTTCGGAGGCGAAAAAACCCATCTTACAATTTAAATTACAAACAATGAAATAATAATAAAAACAAGTACAGCTTTATAAAGTAAAAGAAAACCAACGGAAAATGAAGATTCGGCCAATCTGGAAGTCTGAAGTGCAACACACTTCCTCCTGGAGCCTCTTTGGTCGCAGAGCTTCGACTTTAGCGCTTTTGCTTTGCACAGATTGCTTTAGCGGATGGAAAACTTCAATACATGAAGTGAGGGGTCGAATCCCTTTATATACTGTGTTCTTGGGCGCCTCAAGGCTCTTGGGCGCCTGCCACGTGTGGTCAAAATCTGATCCGCAGTAGCTGAATCGCAGAGGGATAGAATCTGCCCTTCCCAGGCGCCTGGGAAAGGCTCTGTTGGGCACCTGATACCAATTAGGCGCCCAGGAAGGCCTCTTCCCAGGTCAATTTTTCCTGCATTTGTTCTCCTATCTTGCTGCCAACTTTAAGTACCTACAAGACAACAAACACAAGACAAACATACAAATAATCTTAGCCTTAATTGATTGGTTCTGACTTTCGATTTCACCTGAAACCCTAGGTCGAATTGACACCTAATGTTCCCTTTCCCAAGGAACGCGTCCTCAGCTACTCCACCCTGAGAAGTTACATTTGTCAACCGGGACCTCCGGTTGGACATTCGCTCAGCCTCCGAGTACCCGAATCTCGAGACGTCCGACCTCGACCCATCTCTACTTTTGTTCGCAATCCCCGCTCAGCTAAGTCTTTTGCCCGATCCTCAACCAGGACTTCGTGTTTGGCCTCCAAGACTCCTGAATCTCAAGACATCCGACCTCGACCCATCTCTACTTCTGTCCGTAGTCCTCGCTCGGCAAAAATTTCGTTGCCCGATCCCCGACTAGGACTTCGTGTTCAGTCCCTCGGACCAACAATTCGTGCCCAGCTTTACTCACCAGGATTTCCTTCACCTAGCTTCACTCACTAGGATTTCTTTCACCATAATCACTTCTTTTCTAGTCATCTTAATCCTGACTAGACTTCTTCCAACCTTCAGGTATGTATATCAAACCTCAAGTCTAGTTTGGTTTAATCCCTTGGTCAAACTGGCCAACCATAGGTTCTGTTCACTCTGCAAAACATCATATCCTGTTTGGTTAATCCCTTTGTCAAACTGATCAAACCTGGGTTTACCCTATCAAAACATCCTCCTTGATTCAACTTGGTTCTAGAAGTGCATGGGGAGCCGTTCACCCAGCGAAGGAGTTAAGGATACCGTGAGAATATATCTGCTAGTGGGTTACACAGAGATGGGAGATGACCTACTCGGTCGGATAGTGCCCAGGGAGCGTGGGTTGCTATACATCCGACTGAGAGTCGAGCCGAGGGGTGTGTGGGAGCATGCCCACTTGTAACTTGAAACAGCTAGGATTTGGACGCTTGGTCGGGTTATGCCCAGGGAGCGTGGACCGCCACGCATCCAACCGGGGGCCGAGCCAAGGGGTTGGTGGGAGCATGCCCACTTGTGATGCACTAGGGGTCCAAATTGGGTCAGTTCTCTCCGCCCCGGACACCTGGTTGGCAAGTCAATGTCCTCTCGATTGTCACATCCGTCCTATCTCTGAGGCGAACCGATTCGTATCCTGCCTCCTGGTGACGACATTAATTGGTGAAGACACGTGCCCCTCGGCGAACGGTGTATCGAGCGCTGAAGCGTCAATCACTAGTCCCCGGCGCCTCGGGCGGCGAACCGTTTGTCGCCGAAAGTGCGCTTGCGTCCCCTCGAGCCTCGGGATTCCCCAGAGATCCGATCGGAGGGCCCCAACTCGATCCCGCCTCTCCCCGAGGTTCTCCTTGAATGGCTAGAATGGGGTGCTTCCCCCTATATATAGGTGCGAGCTGCGACTCTCACCATCACCCTCGCTCTTACGGTGCTTCTCTGCCACTTCGGCCGCTATCGTGTGCTTCATGAGAGTTCCAACGCCTTTCATTTTCCGGTCATCCTCCCCGGCAGCAAGATGTCAGGTGCAGTCTTAAAGGAGGGGTTCCTTTTGGACGACGATGAACTCACCGCTCAAACCGACGAACATTCCGCCATTCTGGCGTCTGCTCCTTCGGCAACAACTTCCGTTGATGTGCCCTCTTCGAGTAATGGAAAGGTCCCTATGGGGGAGGTGTCGACCCCTGATCTCAAAGTCCTAGACGTGGACGACCAACCGCTGGAAACCAGGCATCGCAGGAATCGACCGGCTAACCTTTTACCTCCGTTTGGGGTTGCCACCGGCTCCCACCCAGTGAAGAGGGTCAGGCTCACGCCTCTTACTGTGACATCTGTTGTGCCCGCGCCTGCGGCTCCCACTCCAGTGATCTCTGTTCAGGAGGCCACTCTTCCTACACCCCCTACGACCCAGGCCGACTCTTCAAGCATGTCGGCCTGCAGGGCCTCCTCTCCTTCCACCGTGGGGGCTGCTATCAACCGGCCCTTGCATCTGGTTATACTGTCCCGCGCCGACCCCACCACGGGCTATCAGGAAGCACCTGTCACCGGGCCCGGGCCACGGGAGTCGGCTCGGGAGATTCATTTATACGACCCGCTCGGCGAGCGCGTCTACGAAGGCCTTCAGGAGGCCAGCTACTAGAGCCCAACTAGCCGAGCTAATGCCTTCCTCTCGGGGGCCAGTCAAGTTTGCTTATCCTTTTATCCACACTTCTTTCTATGCCTTTTAATACTTGTTTTACATGCAGTTCTTCGGCTCGGCCTATGACATGGTCATCTGTCTGATGAGTTACGCTCGGGTTTTGCAGCGGACAGAAGCCCGGGCGGAGAGATTGGAGACGCAGTTCCGCCATTCGGAGCTGCAGTTTAACGGGGATACTCTGAACCGGCTGCGTGTCGAGAACTTGGACCTTCAGCATCGTGCTGCATACTCGGCGGCTCATCTTGAAGAGCTCATGTCGGAGCTGGACTCTGCTGACGCATCGGTTGCCCAGGCACAACGCCGAATTACCAGCCTGGAACAAACAGCGCGCGCAGCCCGGGACCTCGAGAGCCGGGCTAATGCGAAACTGGCCAAGGTCCAGGCGGAGCTCCTGGAAACATGCCAAGCGCTACGCGCAGATCTGAGGGCCAAGGAGGAAGAGCTGTGTGCTTGCTCAGGGAAGCTTCATCGACTCAGGAAGGAGCACGACATCTAGGGGGCGGAGCTGAAGGCGGCCCGGCGGGAATTGAAGCAAGTCCAAGCCTATGCCGAGTCTCAACGATATTCCCGTAGGTCTTAAGCAGTCGTTGGGGGAGGCACTCCCTTGGCTTCTTTTCTTTTTGGTAGAGGTCGAGCCTCATTTTTGTAATAGCACGACTATGAATGTTAGCCTTTTTCCCTTGTATTTCTGTACTTGTCTGCTTGGCGTTTAAGTGTTGATGGTCCGGGAGCAAGTGACCAGAGTGAGGAAATGCTCACCCAACTCATTTTGACGAGCGAGCACGTGAGAATTGAGTCGGGGAGGAGCGCAATTGAGCGATTCGGTCTTTATGAGCGACAGAGTAAAACACTTGAGCACGAGCTTCTAAGTGCTACCCACTCGAGCGAGATCGACAGAGCCTCTGGAGACTAGAATTGAGTCGATTGAGTAAAATTTCCACTCGCTCAGCCTAAGAGTCAGGGCGAGGAATCCTTGAAGGTCACCTGCTCATAGATGGCGTAAAGACGAGAGAGAGGGCACTCAGTCGGGCAAGACTTAGGGAGCGTGGGCCGCCACGCATCCGACTGTGAGCCGATCCGAGGGGTGGTTGGGAGCGGATCCTGGTTATAACTCGTGGGAACGAGAGTCTGGACACCCGGTCAGGCCAATTCTCAGGATCGTGGGCCGCCACACGTCCGATCGGAGACACTGACCTAAGTGGTGCGCGGGAGTTGAGCCCGCTTATAACTTGCTGGCAAGGCAAGAGTCTGGACTCTCGGTCGGGCAAGACTCAAGGAGCGTGGGCCGCCGCGCATCCGACTAAGAGCCGATCCGAGGGGTGGTTGGGTGCGGATCCCAGTTATAACTCGTGAGAACGAGCGTCTGGACACCCGGTCAGGTCGATTCTCAGGAGCGTGGGCCGCCGCGCGTCTGATCGGAGACACTGACCTAAGTGGTGGGAGCTGAGCCCGCTTATAACTTGCTAGCAAGGCAAGAGTCTGGACACTTGTTCAGGTCGATACTCAGGAGCATGGGCCACCATTCGTCCGATCGGAGACACTGAGCAGAGTGAGGCACGGGAGCTGGTCCCGCTTATAACTTGCTGGCAAGGCAAGAGTCTAGACTCTCGGTCGGGCCAGACTCAGGGAGCGTGGGCCGCCACGCTTCTGACTGAGAACCGATCCGAGGGGTGGTTGGGAGCGGATCCCAGTTATAACTCGTGAGAACGAGAGTCTGGACACCCGATCAGGCCGATTCTCAGGAGCGTGGGCCGCCACGCGTCCGATCGGAGACACTGACCTAAGTGGTGCTCGGGAGCTAAGCCCGCTTATAACTTGCAGGCAAGGCAAGAGTTTGGACACTAGCTCAGGTCGATTCTCAGGAGCGTGGGCCATGCCACGCGTCTGATCGGAGACACTGAACAAAGTGGGGCACGGGAGTTGGTCCCGCTTATAACTTGCTGGCAATGCAAGAGTCTGGACTCTCAGTCAGGCAAGACTCAGGGAGTGTGGGCCGCCACACGTCCGACTGAGAGTCGATCTGAGGGGTGGTTGGGAGCGGATCCCAGTTATAACTTGTAAGAACGAGAGTCTGGACACCCGGTCAGGCCGATTCTCAGGAGCATGGGCCGCCACGCGTCTGATCGGAGACACTGACCTATGTGGTGCGCGGGAGCTGAGCCCGCTTATAACTTGCTGGCAAGGCAAGAGTCTGGACACTTGCTCAGGCCGATTTTCAGGAGCGTGGGCTGCCACGCGTCCGATCGGAGACACTGACCAGAGTGGGGCACGGGAGCTGGTCCCGCTTATAACTTGCTGGCAAGGCAAGAGTCTGGACTTTCGGTCGGGCAAGACTCAGGGAGCGTGGGCCGCCACACGTCCGACTGAGAGCCGATCCGAGGGGTGCACGGGATCTGGGCCTGCTTATAACTCGTGCGGTGACGAGAGTCTGGAATACCTGCCAGTTGAGCGAGGGCCGCGTTTTTTCACTATCATTGTAGGCAGGTAGTACATTTGTCTTACAATCTTTCACTCGGGCTCTCGATAGGGTTGGAGGTGGATCGCACTCCATGGCCAATCCAGCCTCTTTCCCTACTCATTTTCTAAATAATAAGCTCTCGATGCGAGCTTCTGAGTGACATTAAACGGTCCTCCTCACTGCGGCTCCAACTTGCTAACATCCCCGACCGGCTTAATTCTTTTCCAGACGAGGTCCCCGACCTGGAATGCTCTCGGCATCACCTTGCGATTGTATCTCTGCTTCATCTTTTGTCGATACGCAAACATGCGAGCTGTCGCCTTTTCTCGAATCTCTTCGACCAGATCCAGCTCTAGGCGCCTCCTTTCTGGATTGTCTTCATCATAAGCTCTTCTCTGATCCGATTCACAGCCCACTTCAACCGGCACCATAGCCTCGCTTCCATAGACCAGTTGGAATGGAGTGTGGCCCGTGGTTTCCTTTAGTGTGGTTCGCAGAGCCCATAAGACACTCGGCAATTCGTCCACCCAAGTTCCTCCAACATGATCCAACTTGATCTTCAGTCCCCTCAAGATTTCCCGATTGGCCCTTCGGCTTGGCCATTGCTCTGGGGGTAGGCCACTGAGGTGAAGGCTTGCTTAATGCCGTAGGCTGAGCACCATTCCAGTATCTTCCGGCCTTGGAATTGTCTTCTATTATCTGAGACTAGTTTGTGGGGGATTTCATACCGGCATAAGATGTTCTGTCATAGGAAAAAAAAAACCTCAGATTGACCAGTTCTAGACCTGGTCAATGGATGCAATTAGGTGGAGATTGACCAGGAGCTTTGGTGGCTGTTCTGAGCTGGTCCACAGGAGCAGTTTGACCAGAGCTTGACTTCCATGTGACTTCCATGTGTTTGACCGGATTTTGGAGCTGTTGAAGTGGCTGCAGCAACTTTTGACCGGATCCTGGTTTTGACTGGGGTTGACTGAAAGCAATGTAGAGTGAGTGAGTGTGTTGTGTTTGACTGGGCTTTGACTGCCCGGTTCCACGTCGATCTCCATGTGCGTAGCAGTTTCAGTGAAGGTTGACTAGTCAAACGCTGCTTTTGAACTGCGTTTGCAGTTTTGACCAAGCGTTGATGACGTGGCTGGTGTGTTGACCAAGCGTTGATTTCAACGCTGCAGTTGAGATGGAGAGGTGGCGTGCCTGCAGAATTGACCAGATTTTGGGGGGAAAAAACGGTGGACGGCAGAGCAGTGTAAGGAACTTGAAGTTGTTGCGGAGGGGTCTGGTGAATAGATCCATCATAAAGGCTTATCTAGTCACAGTAAACAATTTATCATAAAAATATTTCAAATTCCTTATTGGTTGGGGCTTTACCAAAAAGCTCATGAGGGTGAGTAAGCCCACCATAAATAGTCTATCTCGTTTACAGCAAATGGCCCGCGATAAAGACATTCCAAATTTGTTGTTAGCTGGGACTTTGCCAAAAAGCTCATGAGGGTGAGTAAGCCTACCATAATGACCTACCTAGCCCGCAGCAAACGACTCGCAGTAGAGACATCTCAAATCCGTTGACAATTGTCCACTTGCTAAAAGTGGAGGGGACGATCGGTTAACCACTACAGCATCATTTTGGCTAGTTACCTCATGAGGGTTGACATATGGTTTCAGGATGGAGGACGACGTGCCATACTCAGAGCCACATTGATCAGCATAGGCATGAGGCATCAGTGGAGGGAGCTGGCCAGTTCTTCAGGGCCGCACTTGACAGTATTGGAGGTAGAGAGCGCTCCGGATCATCGGTTGAGATATGTTGTTAGGAGGTACTTCAGTCATGGTGACCCATGTGGGATGTATTTTGGAGGTTGGTATTGTGATAGTAGGATGTATTTTGGAGGTTGGTATAATGACAGTACACATACATGTACATAGGGGTACACTTGGGTAGCAACTTGGATCTGATATCTAGCCAGATCCAAGAGGCTACTATAGGACACATGTCTGTAGTACTGTAGTACTTTCTGCTTGATGATATATAATTTGCCTTCCATCAAAAAAAAAAATTAATGACAGTCTGTTCGGTGATACACGCCAAGGCTTCTGTTTCAATCCAATTGAAAAAATAATCCACGGCCACCAGTAGATACTTCTTCTGAGCCGCTGCGGTTGGGAAGGGTCCAACGATGTCCATGCCCCACTAGTCGAATGGACATGAGACTGCCGAAGCCTTCATCATCTCCACCGGTCGATGTGGTAAGCAATGATGCTTTGACAAGATAGGCACGTAGCAACCACCTTGTCAGCGTCTTTCTACAGAGTCGGCCAGTAATATCCGGCCAACAGTGCTTTCCGAGCCACGACCCGAGCTCCAGCGTGGCTTCCACAGACACCCATATGAATTTCCCTTAACACATAATCTGCGTCTTCCTCGCCCAAACATTTAAGTAGAGGCCAAGCGAAGGACCTTTTGTACAACACATTTCCGACCATGGTGTACTGTATGACCCGTTTCCTGAGCAGTCGTGCTTCCTCTCGATTGATCAGAACGATTCCTTCGGTCAGATAGGCGATGAGCGGTGTCCTCCAGTTAGATTCTAACTCTAGCTCGGCCTGTCGCTCAATGTGCATGATCATCAGCGCCGGCCCGACCGGCTGAGGAAATACCCAAGAGTCGATCGAGCTGGCCAATTTAGCCAACTCGTCCGCCCTCAAGTTACTTTCCCTGGGGATCTTTTGGATCTGCACATCTTGTAACTCAGCCTTTAGCTTCTCATAGGCTTCTAAAAAGGATTGCAGTCGGTCACCGTTGACTTCAAATCGCTCGGTGACTTGCTATGTGACCAGCTGGGAATCAGAGTAGAGTATCACCCGCGTGGCTCCCACATGCTTAGCCGCTTCAAGTTCGGCTATGAGGGCTTCGTATTCGGCTTCGTTGTTTGTGGCCCGGTACTCCAGTCGGACAGACAAATGCAGTTGTTCCCCCTTAGGGGATACCATCAGGATGTCAATTCCACTGCCCAACCGGGCTGATGAGCCATCCACATAGGCTTGCCAAGCTTCCTCAACTTCCTCCGAGTGCAGCTCACTTAGAAAATCTGCTAAGGCCTGCGCTTTGATCGCCGACCGAGTCTGGTACTGAATGTCGTACTCACTCAGCTCAGTCGTCCATTTTATCAGTCGATCGGATGCTTCAGGATTGGAGGCTACCCACCCCAAGTTGCTGTTGGTCAACACTACTATAGGATGCGCCAAAAAATAAGGCTTAAGCCTTCGACAACCTAACAGCAGCACGTACACCAATTTCTCGAGTGTCGTATACCGGCACTCGACTCCTTTTAATAAGTAGGCAAAAAAGTACACTGGCTGTTGCTCGGTCCCCTCTTGCTTGACCAAAACTATACTAACTGAGTCGGCCGAGGCAACTAGGTATACAGACAAAACTTCCCCCACTTCAAGCTTGGCCAATATAGGCAACTCGGTGAGGTACACCTTCAGTTCCTCGAACGCCTTGTCACAGTCGGCATCCCATTGAAATTTGGTGGCTTTGAGAAGGGTCTTGAAGAATGACAACCCTCGCTCGGCCGACTGGGAAATGAATCGAGACAGAACTGTGATCCGCCCGGTCAGTCGCTGCGCCTCTCGGAGGTTTCTCGGTGGAGGCATGTCCAACAAGGCCTTGACTCTGCTCGGGTTAGCCTAGATGCCCCGCTCGGTCACTATGTATCCCAGAAATTTTCCACTCCGAGTGCCAAAGAGACACTTAGCAGGGTTCAGTTTGAGCCCATACCTGCGCAGTGTCTAGCAAGTTTCCTCGACATCGGCTATCAGGTCTTCCGCTCGAGTGGACTTGATCAGGATATCGTCTACATACACTTCAATGTTTCGCTCGATATGAGTCCGAAAGACTTTATTTATCATCCGCTGGTAAGTGGCTCCAGCGTTCTTTTATCCGAACGGCATAACGGTGTAGCAGTAGGTGTCGTCTGCCGTGATGAAGCTGACTTTTTCTTGATCTCCCGCAGCCAGGGGTACTTGATGATACCCCTGATATGCATCGAGCATGGAGATGA
Organism: Boesenbergia rotunda; assembly: GCA_024364735.1. NCBI lineage: Eukaryota > Viridiplantae > Streptophyta > Magnoliopsida > Zingiberales > Zingiberaceae > Boesenbergia > Boesenbergia rotunda. The sequence continues at coordinate 17,428 of JAGFNQ010005943.1, forward strand.
GCTCACTGCCAGTCGTCGAGCCCACCATCTGATCAATCCGGGGTAGCGGGTAGCAATCCTTGGGGCAGGCCCGGTTAAGGACCCGGAAGTCGATGCAGACTCGCCACTTATTGTCGGGCTTGGGTACCAACACAACGTCGGCTAACCAAGCTGGGAATTGTACCTCCCTAATGTGGTCGGCTTCTAGCATCTTTTCGATCTCGGCCCGAATCACTTTATTCTACTCGGTGCTGAAGTACCACTTTCTCTGTTTGACGGGCCGAGCATTGGAATAAATGTGGAGGCGATGCTCCGCCACCTCCGGTTGAACGCCTTTCAGCTCCCTGACTGACCAGGCAAACACGTCCTAGTTTTGAGCCAAGCATTCCAGCAAGGGCTCCCTCAGCTCCTCAGGCAACCCAGTCATGATCTTGACTCGAGCTTCCTCCCGGTCGGGAAGAAGCTGGACCTCCTCCTTGTCCTCGCGCAGTTCAGCCCACGGCGAGGCTTGGACCATATTGCAATCCGAGAAGGGGCGTGGTGCCTTCTGGCTCTCCACCCGGACGTCATCGACATAACACCTCCGGGCCACTCTCTGGTCACCCCGGACCTCTCCCACCTTGTCCTCGACTGGGAACTTAATCTTGAGGTAGAAGGTGGAGGTGAAGGCTCGGAATTCGTTGAGGGTCGGTCGGCCCATGATAGCGTTGTAGGCTGAGGGAGCGTCGACCACCAGGAAAGTGGATCATCTGGTCCTCTTCAGCGGCTCCTCGCCTAAAGAAATGGCTAGTCGGATCTGGCCGATTGGCTGCACTTGGTTCCCCGTGAAACCAAACAACGGGGTCACCACTAAGTCCAGCTGGGACATCTCTATTTGAAGCCGGTCGAACGCCTTCTTGTACAGTATGTTGACCGAGCTTCCTGTGTCCACGACGGTGCGGTGGACTTGATAGTTAGCGATGACGGTAGTGATAACCAGAGCGTCATCATGTGGGACCTCCAGTCCCTATAGATCCTGGGGTCTGAAACTGATCTGGGGCCCTGCTGCCTGAGCGTCACTCGTGCCGACCTGATGAATCTCTAGTCGGCGAACTTGTGACTTCCGTGCACGATTGGAGTCGCCACCGGTCGGTCCGCCAGAGATGACGTGTACTCCACCCCGAACGACGTTTTGCCGATTAGCCTGTTCTTCGTCTATCGACTCGGCCCCGACTCGGTCTTCTTGGGGGAACAAATTGCGGGCAACTGGGGGGTTCCCTTAGAGTTCTTCGGCCACAAGGTCTACGGCTTATCCACCCCGGCTTGAGCCACGTCCGGGATATGCTTGGCACCCTCACCCCCGGGGTGTTGGAGCCCGACCTCTGCCGGCCTGCCGACATTCCTCTGTGGCATGGGTGTTGGTCTGGTGAAATGTGCAGTATAGCCTCCATCGGGTCGGGAGACATCCTTGGTCCACTTGCTGCACATGTCGCCTTTCTCCTCCCACTCGGTCGAAGGGTCCACGTGGGTTGCGGATGGGTCCACCTGGGGATCTGGTGTTCTGGGCTGGGTTGGGAGGCGCTGTGCTGACCTACTCCTTCTTCCGAGCGGCCTGTGCCTCCTCAACGTTGATGTACTTGACAGCCTTGCCTAGTAGGCTGTCGAAGTCCTTTGGTGGCTTCCTGATCAGCGAGCGGAAGAAGTCTTCCTCTTGCAATCTTGGGAGAATGCGCCGATCAGGACTTCGGGAGTGGCAGTCGGCACGTCCAGTGCCACCTCGTTGAATCTTTTGATGTAGGCCCGAAGGGATTCCTTCGGACCTTGTTTCATTGTGAACAGATTGAGGCTCGTCTTGTGGTGTCTCCTGCTGCTAGCGAAGTGTTGGAGGGAAACCCTCCTGAGCTCCTCAAAGCTCATGACCGACCCATTAGGGAGTCGGTCGAACCACCTCTGGGCAAGGCCAGAGAGTGTCGTCAGGAAGGCTCGGAACTTGAAGCTTTCCGGGTATTGATGAAGCAGAGCAGCACTCTCGAACTTCATCAGGTGCTTCTCTGAGTCGGTGGTCCCCGCATACTCGGGGATGGTGAAGAAACGGAGATGTCGGGGAACTGGATCTTCCAAGATCCAAGAAGAGAAAGGACTGCGTACCGTGGGAGCTGGGGAAGGGTCAGCTAGGGCCTTTCCCTTGTCTGGCCGCGATCTGTGTAGTTGGTTGGAGGTCGAGGCCGAGGCCGGCACCGAGTCGGCTTCGTCATCCCGCCCCCGAAAGAAAACTGCTAGGAAGGGAGCGGAACCACCCTCAGGTCGGACGGTCCTTCCCCGTCCTGCTGACTGTCCATGCGCCGCCAGTTCGTGGGGTCTAGGTGCCTGGCTACCGGCCTGCGAAGGCCTCTGTATGGTCTTGTGGGCTCAAGCCGCAATTAGGTACTCATACTCCTCAGGGGTGATTGTCATCATAACTCGGTTGGGATCTTCCATCTTTCACCTCCGATCAGGCTAAATGCCCTCCTTCTAGCGCCAAATTTGATTCTGTCGCGAGGCGAGGTGGACTCCCAAGGGTGAGATGGTCTCCTGAGGCTCACGGGCTGCTGAAGCGGACTCCGGTGTTCGCTCCTGGTCTGCAAGACAAAGACCGTTAGAACCTGCCGGGAAAAGTCCCCGGCAAGGCACTCCAATGATCAAGTCAGACCCCGGTGGTGGTAGAGCAAAAAGAAAGCAATAGAACAGTAAAATCGCGTACCTGGGGCGTGTGGAGTGGAGAGGCTTATATAGCCGAGGAAGTTGACAGCTGCTGCCCAGCCGGCCACCTTTTGTCTCGTAGCGAGGACAGGGCAAGGCATGGTCAGAGGTGGCAGGGCAATGTGTCGCATGCCGGAATAAGGAAAAGGGCGCTGTCAACTTAAATTCTAGCGCCGTCGGTGCCGCTCAGCCGCCACAGAGGTATGTGGTCGTGGTACGGGGTCAGGATATGCCAGGAAGATCATGGTGTCAGCGGGATGCTCGCGATTCATGCTGGAATGATACCATACCGGAGCCGACCCGTACTCCTTCTGCTAGTCCTGTGTCAGGGAGTGGTTGTTCTGGCGAGTCACGACAATGCCTTAAGCGCACATGCCGACTGAGGGCATAGAATGAAGAGGTCGACTGAGGGCCTAGAACGAAGAGACGACTAAGGGCCTAGAACAATGGTGCCGACTGGGGGCACAGAATGAAGAGGCCGACCGAGGGCCTAGAGTAGCGGTGTCGACTGAGGGCACAAGACGAGGAGGCCGACTGAGGGCCTAGAGTGCTGGGGCGATTCGGTGATACATCAAGTAAAGCCTCCTCTGGCTCGGGCTTACCCCAGGACCGTGGGCCGCCATGCGTCGGCCGAGAGCCTAACCGAGAGGGGCGTGGGGGCAGGCCCGCGATAGTCTGGACGCTTGGTCAAGCTGATTCAAAGGAACGTGGGTCGCCACGTGCCCGATCAGGGATAATGAGTCGGGTGGTGTGTGAGCGTATAGCTGCATATGTCTTCGAGATGCTTTGAGTTTGAGATTCCCCCAACTCAGGAGAACTGAGATTCAGTGGCGCTGCGAATTGAGTCTTTTTGGACTCGGGCCTCCCGACCCAGGCTTTCATGGACTCGGGGGCCTTTTGGGGGCTTCCGACCCCCTTAATCTCGATGACTACCTTTTACCAGGGCCTATCCCTTCTCGTTCTCGAGGGAACTAGGCTGAGCTGCCCATATAAGCCTTATATCCCATGGGTTCATGAAACCCACGAATCTATCTCTTACTGACGAGGTGCCAGGCTGCCAGGCCAGGCTACACATAAGCTGGCCCAGGATCAGAGCTCATTTGTTTGAGTGAGTCTACTTGGGGATTAAGAAACACAAAAATTGATCGAGGATGACACAGTCTATGCCTCATTGGTCAATCTAGATATCGAGGATGGAAGGACAAGGTCATATATTGTCATAGTCACGGAGGTTAAGTCAGATCTCGATTTTCTCGTCACTTGGGTAGCAATGATGCATTGCTAGATGTCGCTCATTGCTTATGTGTCTAAAGCGGTTTAGATATATTGTCAACGTTACGAGAACCTATTGGGTCACATACTAAGGACACAATGCTTCGGAGATTAATTGATCTTAGTTTGACTAAGATTTCATCTGAATTGGATTAATTGAGTTAGACTCAAGTGAATCCAATTGGATTTTGGGATTGATATTTAATTTGAGTTTGACTCATTTCGATTAGACTCAACCACATTTGAATGAGATATTAATTTATTAAAATATTTAATAAATTAATAATAGAGGAAGATGAAAAGTTTCTCTTCATTGGATGAAGAGAAGTTGAAGAACCACATGAGAAAATGTGCTCTAAGTGGGTTTTTATTAGCATTAATGGAGGGAAGCTAAAGGGACAAAAACTCTTCATATTCATGGGATGAGTATAAAAGAGTTTTTCTTGTCATTTGGATGATGAACTTGCCATTCTTCCTTCCCTTCCTTCTCTTGGTCAAAATCTCTCTTCTCCCTCTCCTTCTTGCTTTGTGAATCTCCTCTTGTGGCTAGCACCACAAAGGTGATTTTTCTCCGAAGCTTGAGATATCGTGTTCGTGTGGATATGCATAGAGGCACGAACACTTGAACGTGCAAGAGATCTGACATACCTTGGACAAACGGGATAAGCGAAGGGCGCGTGCCAAAGGTATACCTATACGATAGAAATTTGTAAATTAACTTTGTATAAGTTTTCTTTCGCATGGATCGCTCGTGGGATCTCTTATTTCCGTTGCGATTTTTGAATATTTTTGGCTATAGATCCCTACACCCCGGACCAAGACTCCGTGCCCAGCTTCACTCACCAGGACTTCGTCCACCTAGCTTCACTCACTAGGACCCGGCTTCACTCACCAGGATTTCCTTCACCTAGCTTCACTCATTAGGATTTCTTCCACCATAATCACTTCTTTGCTACTCATCTTAATCCTGACTAGACTTCTTCCAACCTTTAAGTAAGTATACCAAACCTCAAGTCCAGTTTGGTTTAATCCCTTGGTCAAACTGACCAACCCTGGGTTCTGTTTACTCTGCCAAACATCAGATCCTGTTTGACTAATCCCTTTGTCAAACTGATCAAACCAGGATTTACCCTACCAAATATAAGACCTTGTTTGGTTTAACCCTTTATCACTTTGACTAAACTTAAGTATATTGTCATTTATAGTTCTGTCAAATATCAGGTCATGTTTGGCTAACCCTTTGTCAAGCTTGATCAAATCTGGGTTTATCCTACCAAACATCAGGTCCTGTTTGGCTTAACCCATGATCACTTTGTCTAACCTTAGTATATTGTCAAACATCGAAACCCTAGAGGATGACTGTTCATCACTGATTCTCTTTGCACCAACACGTGACTTTAACCTTCTCCTCGAACGGGTTTCCTCCCCGATTTCTCATTCCTTGGACATCGCGCACGCCCTTCTCGTCCATTGGTGTACTCTTCCACAACCTCTACTTCCCTCGGATGCACCGAGCCCATCGAATCCCTTCCCTGTGCTATCCTTCTCATTTGTTGTGTCTTTCGCTAGATTTTTTGTGCTCCTAAGTTTTTGCACTTAGATACAAGGATAAAAACAACGAGGACTTAATTTGACTTAGTTGATCACATCAAAATCAACTCAAGGTACTTACAATTTACTCATCTAAAAGGAATTGAATGCAAAATCAATCCACATGTACCAAATCGTCGAAAATAAACCTTATGCCTTAAAAGAATACAATAAGTTGATACTTAGCTTTGATTCCAATTGAAAGCATTATAGATACATCAAACAAACTAAAGGATGCTTCAATTGGATATAGTTACCATCATCAATAAGGCATAAAAGCTAAAAACACCAAATACAATGACATAAGAATGATTTAACCTGAATCTATCACATTGGCTATTGATCTTACTTGTCGTCGGAGTTCCTACAATGTAACAGAAGTCTTCTGCGGAATTGGGCAGTAACCTTATTTCGGTCTCAATGGGAAAAAGTCCATGGAAGAAGAAGCTCTCAAAATCCTAATGATTCTAGTCAATGAGCTCTTGTTCCTTTATATACTAAGCCGAACATGGAGGGGCCATCCATCTTAAAGCTCATTCATCATTAACAACCTATTAATGCTAATTGATGATAGCCAAGTCTATCCCCAAGATAATATTTGATCATATAGTTAGTTAGACTTTATTCGACTTTGCTCTTCAATCCGACTTGAAGGAGGTACATCTGATAGTAGCCGGGTCTATCTCCAAGATAGTTATCTTTGATCATATACTTAATCAGACATTCAACTTTGTTTTTTAGTTCGACTTAAAGGAGGGACATATGATAGTATCTAGATTTATTCCTGAGCATCCCAAATTGCCAGACTTCGGGTTCTATAGTACCATGCTGCTACAATATAGTATGTTACAGTAAGCTATAGTAATTGCATAATTATAGTGTTTTGGAATCAGAGTCTTCTCTCTAATAATCCCCAGAGGCTATAGTAACTGCTACAATACCATGCTACTATGGTAAATGCTATAGTATTATGAAGTTATGATGATCCAGAAGTCAGTCTACTTCCTAGAGCATTATCATAAAGTTCTGCCAAGCAATATCATCAAGTTCCGCCGAGCAATGTTCCTTAAACATTGGAAAGATCCTTCTTTTGAGCAATATAGTCAAGCTCTTCGGAGCAATTTAGCGGAGTTCTTCTGAGCAATTAGGTTGGATTCCTCCTGACATCATAGTTAAGCTCCTCTGAGCAATATGGTTAGATATATTCCTCCTAGCAATCTAGTTAAGTGCCTCTGAGCAATATAGTTCTATTCCTCTAAGCACTATAGCAGAGTTCTTTTGAGCAATTTGGTTAGATTTTTTCCAGCAATCTAGCTCCTCTGAGCAATATGGTTAAGCTCCTTCGAGCAATATGGAAGAGTTCTTCCAAACAATAGTTAGATTCCTCCCAGCAATCTAATTAAGCTCCTTCGAGAAATATAGTTAAGTTCCTCCGAGTAATACGACGAAATTCTTCTGAGCAATATGTAATATAAGCAGAGCCTCTCAAGCATTAGAAGTATTAGATATTGGCCCTTAGAGAAACCAACTATCAAGCATTTAGGATATCTTCACTTATTAAGTATTAGACGAATCTTTTGCCATGCATCAAGTGTTGTGAAACTTCTAGTTACTAACACATGCCGATTGCTGAATGGAAAGGCAAGTAGTGAATGTCAGAGGTGGTTCCTTTAATTTCTTCTTTAAATAGTGGATGTTAGAGGTGGTTCCCCTGATACCTTCCTCATCTTATGTGTCAATCAATGAGTGGAAGAACAATATCGGGTTGTCAAAAATCTCGTCTTCGCTTACTCAAGCAAGAAGAAGTAGAAGGGGCTGAAAGCCAATAAGCACTAGGAGAGGTAAAATATAGGTACGTTGGTCTGTTGTTTTCGCAGAGACGACTCTTTCCCATTAAGCTCTTTTCTTCATCTCTGTCTTCTTCTTATTTTTTTCCTCTGATCAAGGGGTCATGCCAACAAGCCGTTCTAAGTTCTAATCTATGCTACTTGTCAGGGTGCTAGATCTCGCAAATGGGAAGGTCGATCAAAGCTTTCGGAAGAGGAGTTCGAGTGAGCGGGAAAAAAGGCCATCATTAATGAACCAGCTTATTGCATGATTTACACATTAAATCAAACATACAATATCTTAAATCCTCTACATGCCTAGAACATTAGATTACTTAATTAAAATTTAAATTCCTTAATGATAATTAATTGTGTATATTAATCAAGTGAAAAACCGACCTTATGGAGATTAAGCTAAGCTCACACATGTAGACTTAATTCGATAGACCACCATGTGGACTTAATTCTATACCTAGTACTCGAACTATTAGTGATGTTGAGCTACCATGTTGCATTTCCAAATTTATCCGATGGATAAACCAAAGAGAAAGCAATCCACCTCCAAAATTAATCAGACCGAATGCCTCCATTTAGTTGACCTAATCTGAGCAAAATACCTAACCTAGGGTTTGCCAGTCTAAGTCGACCTACCACGATCTTGTAGGTCGACCAAACTTATCATAGAGGGTCACAAATTGATACAAGATTACAAGTCATCATTTTGAGTCACCATTATTCGATTTTTCCGAGATCACCCATGAAGAATCAACAAGACAATGATGTTAAATAGAAGAAGAATCTCAGTCGAACACTTTATGTGCCTACCACTCGACTATCACTCTTATTTTACTTGCTGAAGAAGACCGAGTGATGAATTGTCCCCTCCACCAGCTTCAACTTGAGGAACCGGGCTCCGAAAAACCATAAGGATCGAATTCTAAGTTGTCGAGAAAGTCATTCCATGGCCATTGCGGCCTTGAACCCTCCTCCAACGCGTACTCTGAAGTGGCCTCTGGTAGCTTCTTGTTGGCACTGGAATCGGCTGAGGCCGATACCACTGATGTGTGCGGGATGCTGTTGCTGTTACTACTCGTGTTGTTGCCATTGCTGCAGCTGCTGTTCTTGTTACCGTCACTGGCAAGATGGTGGTCCAGTGCAACTCTCACGCCGGTGATCAGTAAACGCTGATGCGATGATACGTAAGGGCTGGCTGTGTGGATACCCACGTCGCACTGCCGGCACAGCAGTGCCCGGTCCTCCAAGCAGAAGAAGTACCCGGGTTTCTCCTGCAATGCAATACCAAAAGTTAACAGTTTCAGTGATAAAAGCCAAATGTTCTTTCATAAACAGTTCGACATGGCGTTGAACACATCGCCTAAGAAATGGTAGTTTGTGCCGACAACAATAAGCTATACCAGTATGAACTCTTAGGGTCTACTACATAACTTGTCCCCTAATAATGACATTTGGATCTCTAAGAAAATTTAGTTTATATAAACTAGAATTTTCTTTGGTCTCCTATGTCTCACATTGCCTTTAGTTGATTCAACTTATCGATATAATGTATTGGTTGCATATCTCAACATGGCCATATCATCTCAATTATTTTCTCTTATATATGATTGATCAAAGTTGCAGTTAATTGTTCTTTGTTGGTAATATCACTAACACAAAAATCAAAATTGAGCACATGCTTTCACCAAGAAAACCAACTCAGTCGCCAACAAATCCAAGTAAAACATTTCCTAGTGTTTAGAAGGAAGAAAAGTAGGTAGAAGGCAATCAGCTTGGTAGTTGGTCCTAATTATGAAAATCTTCATAATGTACCTATTATCCCTCATCATTAATGCATTTTTGAAAAAAAAAAAAAAAATAGATAAGAAAGAAATTGGAAGGTAGTGGAGTTATGCAACCTTTTATCAACAATATTTATGAAGTCTTATTTCTATCAACTGCCTGGCTAGACACTGGACAGTATTTATGAAGCCACATGCTGTCATGAAAAGCTTTACTAGACCCTTATTTTCCTTTTCTTATTTCATTTCTGATTAGCTCATCTAATTCGACATGGCACAATGAATTTTTTACTATGTTTTAGTTTACCGCAAGTTTATGTCGGAAAACAAAACCAGCCTAAATAGGTTTACTTATATGTTATCAGTAACTATCTTAGAACTTCCATAAGCTTAATCTCATCATACAAAGGAACTCATGTTTTCCTTTCAAAGGAAAATATTTAGAATTTAAAACCTTAAGGCTGATTGCCTATTTGTATCAAACAACAAGAATTGTATCTGAGGTTTAAAAGGAGACAGAGACCTATCAATCAAAGAGGCTAGGAAAATGACTTCTTACCTACCATACCAAAATGAAGTAACCTCGAAAATAAAGATCATGCAAAGAACATGACTGAAAATCCTGATCTTAGTTGATAAATATTGAACTTTAGCATCCTCAAAGACGAGTTGCCTAACATTATCAAGGTATGAGTCATGAGACAAAACATCCATCCTAGTAAATTGGATAATTACAAAAAAGAGAAAACAGGAAGAATATCAAGAATGAAGGCTGAATTTTTACAAAAGATAGAAACAGCTATGTTTCTTTAAAGAAATATATACATATATGTACTGTCTCTTCTAAAAAATAATTAAGAAACACTTCGATTTCCTTAAAAAGAAAATCAAAATAAAATAAGAAATGAAACAAAGCAAAATTTTAAATGCTGTCTTGCCACAAGTGCAAGATTAACACATACGAACACTTCTGACCCACATTACTAGTGGGGCATGATGAGGCAGAGCAAGAAAATTTAGTGGAGCTAAAGAACTAGAAAAACTAAGTTACCTAGAATTTTATGAGCGAGTCATGCGAAATGAGATAGGGAAGGGCAAAAAAAAATACTCACTCCATCTCTGCCCCGCCCCACCGACGTTTATGATTATTACATCCCATCCACTTCATGTGGGTGGCATGGGACAGGGTAATGTGGGTCTCTATCAAAGTAGTTTAAATAGGTGCAACATAACTCTTTGCCAAAGGATGTCAAAAGGGCCATTAAGCATTACTAGAGGAAAACGTCTAACAAGGATGATATGACCCAATGAAGTTTAGTTAAGCAAAGTTATCACTTCAAGGAAAGAAACCAAGAGAATTTTGTTTTAAGAAAATCCATATCAAACTCAAAAATATGCAATGAAAAGCACCAAATTAGCACTTGCCAAACTAGAGAACTCTGCGCGAAAGGCACGAAGAATAACCATTGATCATTACTGTGGCAAAGAGCAAAATATTGAGAGATAAACCAACCTGACAGATATCACAAGTCGGAATTCGCAAAGGTGAATTAGAAGAAGACAAATCAGAGTTGGAGCTGGAGAAGAGCAGAGGCACTCGCTGGTGCTTCCCGGCGAGCTTGTTGGCAGCATGGACCTTCTCGTCGCAGTTCCAACAGAGAGCTGCCTCGTCGGCGCAGCAAACTACTGCCGCTGCCGCCCTCTCGCACACATCGCACAGTACCTTCATGGAAGGCCACTCTCCTCCTCCTCCCTTCCGTCCGACCAACCAAGCATCACCTTCCGGATCCATAAAAAATAAAAATGAATTTTTTTTCCCGGATCAACAGATCAAAATACGATTTTTAGTTTCCGTTGCAAGAATTCTTCCGCTTTGGAAATAATCTTTCAACTGAAGAAGAAGAAGAAAAAAGAGGTAAAACCTAGCAAAGAGATTGCGCCTCGCACTGCTCTGCTGCTCTTCCTTCAGCCGATTCAAACAAAAAGAGAGCTGAAAACCGGTTTCCGACCCCGAAGTACGCAGTCCGCCACACCTCAAGATCGCAGATTTGGTCTGCGAGAACTCCAATGCCTCCAACGCCCCACCGTCAGCTAATAGCCTTGCAGCGATGTCGGTGAGGCCGGTCTAGGGATTGGAAGAGAAGAGGTGTTATAGCGTCGATTTGGGTGGGGAAGGAAGGGACTGGCGGCTGTGATAAAGGAAGCGACAAAAAAGCAAGAGATTTTTTCGAGTGACAGGGAAAAGTAAGGGGGGAGTTGGGCACCGATGCCGTTTCCCCCCTCGCTTTATACTATTTAATTAAATAATTAAAAGTACAACAGAATTTTCTTCACTTTATTATTTTTTAAAAAAATCTTCAGAATTTTCTTAATTATTTTCGAATAACATTGTTTTTTTTAATTATTAAAATAATATTTTAGGTATCTACACTGGGTAAATTTTTGATAGAATATTTCTCTAAATATTTTCCTCAAATATCTCCTATTGAAAAAGAATATTTGAAAGGTATTAAAAATTATCAGATATATTAGAAATCATCAAACTTTCCTCTATGATGACATGTAATTAGACTAATCAAAAGGTAATTGGGCAACAATAATTTTTTATTGTCAACTTTTTATTTTTTATTTTGTTTTTAATAAAATATTAATATTAAAATAAGTATATCAAATATTTATTATATTATATTAAATAGTATGTAAAAAATATTTATAGATAAGTAATAGATGAAATATATTAAATTTAAGAAAGGGAAAAATATAATGAATTTTATTTAAATATAAAATTAAATATAAATTAATAAAATTATCGTTTCTTCTATGAATATTTGATTGGTAAGATATTTAATTATGAAATTAAAAATATTTGAGTGTGAATATTTAACGAGTGAGACTAATTGGAAAAATATTTAATTGTCGAATTTAAGATATTTGAAAAATAAAATATTTGATTAATGAGGTTTTTTCAACCTCGGACGATCGGTCCGGTCTCATGAAAGTTTCCCGTCGGCCTCAGAGTAAATCGGGAAGTACTCACGGAGGGCAATCTAGAAGTCCAGTGTTCCAAAGTTCCTATTCTATTTGGAAGAAAAATTCTTGTAAATACGTCATAGCTGGGGATCGAATCATGAATGTCTGCGATAATGATTAGTTGTCCTAACGCTGTACCATTTTTCCGGAGGCAAAAAAAAAAATTAAAGAATGACATGGAGGTGGAGAACATAAATATTATTTAAGATATTTAAAAAATAGGATAGTTGAAGAATGATGTGAAAATGAACATCCCAGAAAAATAACTTTTCTGTAGTGGTTGTTCTTATCAATTTTAATTAAGTTTTATAAGTAATTTTATCAAAATTATATTATTTTAAAACAGTTTGAGTTAAAATTATTTAATAAAATAAAAAAGATATTTTAAATAGAAAATTATAAAATAAAAAACAGTTTCATAGTCTTCTTTTTGTAAATAATATAAAGCACAATTTATACGCATTAAAAGCTAATTCAACGTGAGAGCAAAAAAATGTTATTTTAATAAATATAAAAAAGGGAATGTTTTAATAATATAAATTAAAAAAATGAACTTGTAATTTATGTATTTTTTTATAACTATATTAATTAATTATATAATTAATAAAATGACCACGTGATTAAAAAAACAGTGCATTACTTTAAGTATTTCTCGTCGAGCACGTTTTTTTTCCCCAAAAATGGTAATTTTTTATTGTCATTTTCCCCACGTGAAATTATTCATTTAATCACATTACAGCTAAAATTTATAGATTGTGTGGGCCCCACTTTTTCTTCATGGGAGATATAATTTTGTTTTCTTCCTCTTAACATCTGTCTTTGAACAGTTTGTAAAAAAAAACCCTTTAGAATTGACGTATTTTTTTTTAAAGGAAATAAATTCAATTTTTAAGAATTTATTAGAATTTAACTTTTTCGTATTTAATTTATCGGTTTATTATTATATATATTTTTTTAAAAAAATATAATTTTTAATGTTTTAAATTGTGCAATATTTCTTCCTAAACGTGATATATATACCAATAGATAATTTAAATCAGTAAACTTTTTAAATATTTGATTAATTTTAATTATCGATAAGAATGATGAATCAACTAACCAAATGGCAGTGAAGATTTTTAAATAAATAATATTATTTTTAATAAATTTCGTGAGGAGATGGTCAGGCCCCCTCTTCTGAATATGATTACGCACCTTCTAATATTGTCGAGGCTAAAGAATACTTTTGTTATTTTAGTTGCAGATTTACATATTATATCTATCGAGAGAGGATGGAGAATAAGATTATAAATAAAAGTCCACTCGATCAAATCGTAGTTTGTAAAATCATGATCATATGTAGAATCGATTTAGTGTCAGGATGATCGTCGGGGTCGGATGGTAGAATCGTACGATCCTATTAAAAATCTTTATAATATTATGATACATAATTAATAATTAAAAAAAAAATCTAAAAGGTCATTTTGTATATAAATAGATGAATAATTTTACTTATCTATGATGCAACTTGACACTATTATTTGTCTATTAACACTCAATAATATTTATATTTCCATATCATAAAATCAATGAGTATAAAATTTCTATTAATACAACAACAACAATAATTATTATATTTATCCTTAAGAATGTTCCTTTGATTTACAATAACCCAATTGAAAGGTCTTAAAAACAATAAACAAATATTTAAATAATGTCAAAACCTTAACCCTAACTTTAAAAATAAAATAAAATCTTTCGAGCATCTAAAAAAGCTTTAAAAGATATTGGTTAAGGATAAACCTTGAAATTAACTATATATATATATATATATATATATATATATATATATATATTAAATGAGTTTCTATTTGATATATTATGAATTTCGTGATTCAATCAGAGTTAAAAGTAATGGTCTCTCATAGGTTCTATATATTTTGCTCCGATCCTGCTAGGATCCTACTGATCTTGTTCCAATCGTGTCGATCATACCGAACCTCCTACGATCCTATTGCAAAAAAAGATTCTATACGATTCGAAATCAATTTTTACGTATGATCCAGGATCACAATTTTGAAAACTATGATTGTAAACTTTAATTTATATTTCATATTTTTAGTCTTATACTTTTATAAGATTGATTGAGTTAAGAAGCTAGTCATCCAAGGGATTTGCGAATTTGAGTAACTAACTATCTTACTAATCTCCCCTTTCATCGTGGCAATTCCAACATCATTCTCCACAAAGGGGCTTTACTTAAAACAACAATTGATCAAAGAGCACATTTAAAATTATAGAATTCCCAAAAGGTATATATATATTTAACTTTTAAATTTCTCAAAGGACGTATTTGTTTCCTATTTTATCTCTTCCGTCAATCAATATGATGCCCGTTCAAAATACAAGTGTGATGCTGAATTTAAAAATACAATACCATAATAGTGCTGTATGAGATGTCCTATATGAATTTCAAATCTTCTTTGTATGATTGGTCTGAAAGTGTTCTATTTCATTGTAGTAATTAAACAGAAATGGCTTGGGTCAGTCAGACGTTGGGACCATCTATATATGGGCACTTTGACAGTGCAGAATGCGCATGGGCATGGGCATGGCTGTTTCTTGGAGTTAAGGGAGATCCTTTTCCTAGAGAGGGACTGGTGGTGAGGCATGATCTTGGTGGACTGTCCACAGAAAGCTCCAACACTTCCCTGCAGGACTCTGCCTGTTTTGTTTGTGTGGTTGCCAGGTTTTGTAGGCACAATCTTTTGTTTTTTCATCAATGCTGTCCTTCAGTGTTCCTCATGATTCGCCTACGGAATAAATTTGTAGCACAATCTATCCGGCCTCGAAAATTGACTTTCAAAATATTTGTCTCATTTGAAAGTTAAAACTCTGATATTCTTATTGAGTGCTTTATGAGTACACTTAGGAGTATGAAAATGAATCTGATCCGATGATCCAATTTGAGTCTATAAAAAAAAAAAGTTTGGCATGAATATTTTCGGATTCAGATTGGAGGGTTTTCGGGTTGAAACATTTTTGGTTGGGTTTAGATAGCCCAGTCTTCCTGACAGCTTAGTCATCCCCAAGCAGCACTTAAAAAAAAAGCCAACTTCTATCAGCAAAGATGCTCTTGTGGAACTTCAATTCCTACTCGGCGAAGATGCTAAATTTTGTTTTCAATTCCACTGAATTCAAAAGCATGTTTAGTTTAACATAAATTCAACAAGACCACGCGCGTTAATCGGCTCTCTCATACGCCATAGACATAACCCATCAGAGCCTCAACTACAAAACCCATCTATGAAGCAATAGTACCAAACGCATAGAACAAATGTAGGCAAAATCAGGCATCTCATTGAATTCTTTGTTCATCAAAACAAACCATTGGAAAACCAAAGATTTCGCGACACAGATCAAACAACTATTATATTGGCGAGTTGAGGTAGGCAGTGACTTCAAGGCGAAAACCATATTGAGAACCCTACGACAAGAGAGAGCATATCTCTGCTGTATGACTAAAACTTCAGTTGAGTATCAGGACCAGGTAATCGGGCAGACCTGACATAAAATAAGCAGGCAAGTGATAGGGAGAGTCCAGATAACAAATTTATAAGCTACAGAATCATAAGTCGACTGACGATAGCAACATAAGTGTGCTATTAATAGATAGAACATGTCTAATGGTATCACTAGGAAAAAGCCGAAAAGAACTTACCGAATGTAGCGTCCAGTGATGGCCTCCTAGGTGACCTACTACTCTTACATGCTCATAGTTAACACAGATTTAGTTGCCATATTAAGAAAGGAAGATGATAGAAAACTAGGAACCAAAATAAAGAGTCATTGAGATCAACTAAAACAACAATTTAGGTGACTTACTACTCCTTTGCAAGTTTTCCTTTGAGCAAAATTTCATTTAATCTCCAGAGTTACTTTTTAAGATACTTTCATAATTTTCAAAAATTTGTCATTTCATCTTACCGATTAAATTGTTATTTTATTTAATAGAAAAATAATCTGGCACTACTCATTCAGTCATTATTCCAGAATTAAGGGAGCCACGAAATTTAGAGTGATTATTTTATTTGACAAATTGATTGTGCGGAGAGTTTAGAGTCATTACATTATTTATTTGATGAATTGATTAACATTGTTAATAGTTTAGGGTTCAAATGAAGATTATTAATGTTATTAATTAATTCATCAAATAAAACCTCCTAAATTGATTGACTCCTTTGTATCATTCATTCGATTGATCCATTTGCCAAGTTTGGTGAATTCACACAAAAAGCTATTGATCTATATTATTAGCATTCATGTAACATGAAGCAATCAATTGATGGATTACATCGAGTAGAAACTAGAAAAGTAGAGCTTTTAAGTAGTGACTAAACTGAGGGGGCAATAAGTTCATCCTTGACGATATTCAATCAAACATTCTTAGTTTCAATATCAAATCATAGACATTCCTATAGAGAAAGCATTAGTTTGGAGATTGGATCAAGAATCTGTTGACTTGATGGTTTAATCGGTCGAGCCAGAGAATATCATAAATAAAATTCACACTTTTAGAAGTATCAAATATTTCAAAGAATTTTAATGAGCTAGTCACCTGGAGCTTTTCAGTTAAAGTTTCTGGTGCAAATTTTGAAACTATGGACATAGCAAATTGATCAGAGAGTAATAACATACAACCACTACCACCGTGTGGTGCGTGAAGTGGACAAGTTTAGAGTAGTTAAATAGAGCTTTGCTTTCCTTTTTAGAACAACAATGTACTACAAGTTTAGGTCATATTATTCATGTTTGGCCTGATATAGTATACTGATTTCTTGAATCCAAACATGTTCCATAACCCGATAGTCCTAGTTGAATAGATGTTTGTTCATAAACTAGTGGACGCAACATCAAACATGCACATTGACTAAATAAGAAATCTTCAAATCAGCATTCCGATCAACCAAAACTGATCTTGATGCTTTCGTATCGGCGCCATGTATTATTATTGGGATTTATTGAAGATACTAACAAATACTTAAGTCCTAGTTTGTTCCAAGTTTCTAGATAGACACGTACCGTACATCATTAACATTCAATCTATGCTAGAGTGATGCTACAGCTATAGATCATAAAATCAAATATGAGAAAACTCCATAAATACGGATTCAAGATTGCTAACCAAGATAACCTCAGTTGATTGAAATATTTGCTAAATTAAGAGACACAAAAATAATGGGAAAATGATGAAGATTAACTTATTAATTGCAGCTCAATGGAAGAATTCAGTATTAATGGTGGTCGGTAAGCTAAAGTTCACGCAGAACTAAAAAAAGAGTGCTTTCAAGTTTCAACCCCCATGGGGGGTAAAATATTTAAGGGAACACGTAAGAGGACTAGAGTTCGAATCCCAGTAGGAAATATATTCTAGAGATTGGCCTCTAAGTGTGCATAAGCCGTGCTCCGGATTTACCCGGTAGGCAAACCAAGGGGAAGGTAGTCTACCTCCAGAATTAATCGGGTAAAGCTTGAACACCTAGAATGTTATATAAAAAAAAGTACTTTCATCTAAGAAAGTATCTCTTAAGCGAGTTAAAAGTCTCTCTTTTATTTTTGATATTAGGTTGATGACCTTTCTCTTGAATCACCTATCGGATAAATTCGAAGTACAACTTATGCATATTCAAAAATTAATTTTTAAAATATTCATCCATATTAAAATTCAAAATCTGATCCTTTTAATTATTCCTTTAAATATTTTACCACTGCACCACACTTCCATTCTTTGATAGTTCACAAGTCGATTATGAATCAAGTTAAAATTCCCTTCGATCCACTTTCAGATCACTCGTCATGGACCAAGTGCTTAGTTTTGTTCGACTTCTATAGTGGGTCCATTCGCTAAGGATAGCCTCTACACATTCTTAAGGACTTAGCATTTTTAATTAATAAATCAACAAATATTATATTTTAATTTATAGTCTCTCTTTTGCTAGTTCTAGATCTATAGGTGAGAATTTAGTTCTCTCTACTCAACACAAAGCTACATAAATCTTGCACTTTCTCTAATTGATCTATCGATAAATATCATTTTTAATTTCTTGTTCTTATTTCATTACTCGGCAGTGTAGTGTCTGAATATAAAAGGCATGAACTAAATGAAACAATTTCTGAAACCAAATATTCATTCCCAATTAAAATTCACCTTTTAATAAGTCCCTCGGAAGAGATGCAATGAGGTTGCAAATCTGACTGGTCATGCAGCTTCTATTGCAAATGAACTACAAATGATCACCAGCTTTAACAATCTATCATAAGAAAAACAAGAATTTAACAAAAGTAATTCAACTCATTTGATAGATACAGCATAATCTATTAGAAATTTGGAAGCAAACTAAATATGATATACATCATGTTTCACATGAGATTCAGTTTTTTCTTCTTCTTCTTGGTTTGGCCTGTTTTTAGTTATTTATCAGTGAACAGTTACTTCAATAATGTTCTACTGTTTTTTAAGCATCTAAAAGGAATTGCATCTCAAACAGAAATAATGGACGCCAAACGAAAATTCTTCTGGAACTATTTCATACTCCAGATTTTATATATATATATATATATATATATATATATATATATATATATAAAATTCTAAAGCACACAATCTACTGCTTTCATATTCCAATTGGACTTTGCTATTGTAAAACGAACTCAAGAAAAGGATCCAACAATAAGAATCAGAAAGCACAACAATGATGAAAAGAACACACAAGGTAGGGTTTTGAACGCAAAAAGAAGGATGATCAAATCTAAAGAGAAACAACAAAACATCGAAGAAAGAGGGGAAAAAAACTAGGTTAGAAAAAAAAATTTGGACCATTTCTCGATTTATGCGTGTCATCCTTGCGCAGGGGCCATGCTAATCTTCTCTGTATCGTTCCAATTTTATCGGATGTCTCCGAAGAGACAACCATCGTCGAACGACCGAATCATAAAAATGAGCGAAGTTAGTTTAAAACATCCGATGTGGGACTAACTGGACTGGATGTTCACCTGCCCGAACCTCTACTTCCCAAATGAAGAAAAAGGACACGAGAACGTTTCCCACAAGACGGAGACGACGAGAAAAACTGCCGGCAATGAGGTACCTAGCACAACAGAGGAATAACGATGAAGCGGAGGAGAGCTGCGTGCGCGTTGACAGCATCGCCGGCGGCCTCCTATCGGCGAAGAGGGACCAGTGGGAGTGTTCAAAAAGGTCAGCTTGAATCCCTAACCCTAATCGGCTTGAATTTGAATAGTCCCCTTTGATGACACAGCAAGCTCGGCTACGGCACAAGTGTCAAATCAAATTTACTTTAAAATATTTAGGTGCTTTTTCAGAGATCCAGAGAAATATGTAGAAATTGTTCAAGAAATATGCGAAAACAACTATTTTAATATAAATAGATTAGTCGATTCAAAAGGATATTATGTAAATTACGTGACTAATTCCCGTATCAATCTTTCGTTGAAACAAGTTGTTCATACAAATTAAACTCAAAGGAAAATGAGGCTCACTGCAACAAGCTTACAAGCTTTGTCTTACAACAGATTTAATTAGATGAGAAAAAGAGGTTCTAGTTCTAGTTTGGGCAATAAAATAAATGCAATCAGGAAGAACATCTCAAAATGCTGATAGTAACAAGCACGTTCCAGCTCTTCCCTCTGTCTGCTTCAGATTTTTCAACAAATAATTCGGCAAAGAATTCTTGTATGTGCTCATCTGAGATAAGGAAAACAAAATAAAAAAAGAGTAATGATGCAGCCAGCGCGAATTCGCTGCGCGAACTCGCTGGCGCCGACGTGTACACGTCCAACCTGGCTTTCTCTCTCCGAGCGAATTACTCCAGTCAAAGCGGCCGTTCTCTCTCCGAGCGAAACTTCTCCCGCGTGCGTGCTTTTCCCCCTTCGACGCAGAGCCAAAAAGCCCTAGTTTTCCTCCCTCAGCCCACGTTTTTCCCCTTCCTCCCGACGCCAGCCCTAGCTTTCCTCCTTCGACGCAGAGCCAGCCCAAGCTTTTCCCCTTCGACGCAGAGGCATCGCGAACTCGTCTCCTTCCTCTCGACGCCAGCCCACGCTTTTCCCCTTCGACGCAGAGGCATCGCGAACTCGTCTCCTGCCTCGCAGAGCCAGCCCACGCTTTTCCCCTTCGACGCAGAGGCATCGCGAACTCATCTCCTTCCTCCCGACAAGCAGAGAAGAGGCGACAAGCAGAGGTTTCCAAGGTAGAGTTCTTTCCTACTGTGGGTGCGCTTTTACCACTGATCTTTTTCACTCTGTGCTTTGCGCTGGACCTGCCTACACAAAATATGCTCCTAAATTGTTCCCTTGTACTACTGATCTATCTCGCTCTGAACTTTGGGCAGGACCTGCCTACACAAACTCGCCTCCACCAAGTTATTTGCTGATTCCTAAATTCTCCCTTAGAGAGAGGCGCAGCGTGTCTCTCGAGCTTCCAATTTCAAAATCTGAGTTTGTTCTTCAACCTTTATCGAAATCAGCTCCCTTGTCTCCTGCTAGAGAGTCGGCATCCTCTATCAGTGGCTTCCTTTGTCACAATGATATTGCTACGGAGACCTTAAGACGGATTCTCCACTTGGATATTATTGATGACTAAAAGGAATGCCAGACCTAAAAAATTTTGCACATAGATGTTCTATGCTTTGACATGTTTAGTTGGCATTGAACAACTGGTATTAACATAAATGAATGAAATTATTTGTTTTTGAGTATAAACATTTTGGACGTGTAGGATAAGGGTTTAGGTTGCATTCATCCATGATTCTAAACCATAAGTATGACTCTATCTATATTCATTAGAAAAAACTGATTTTGTTGTGATTATATCTTTGTGCTACTGTTAGAAGGATGTAATTTAGTTTTGTTAGATAATTGATCCTAAAGTAAATCACCAAGAACTAGTGGCACTTTGTTAGAAGGATGTAATTTAGTTTTGTTAGATAATTGATCCTAAAGTAAATCACCAAGAACTAGTGGCACTTGGTTAAGAATCTGGAAGGTTAATTCAAGATCAGTGATTCTTTTATGAATGACATGAACAGAGTTTATTTGCAACCCTAAAACTAGAGCTTTATCTTTGTTCCTTTTTCCTGTTCGCTCAATGATTCACAATCCTAAAACTAGAGACATGAACAAAGTTTAATGGTACTTAAAAGTTTTTTCTTGTAAAATCTGACTGTTGGTGAAAGAACTTAATTTGTATGGTTCTTTTTAATTAGTATGGTTTTTGTTTAATTAGAATGTATTTCATCAATTTGTGGTCGAATACTTTGTTTTCTTTTTTTCCCTTTTGCTCAACTAATGAAATTTTGAATATTAGGTTGTCATTTCCTGGGATCATCAAGGAACAGCAGCAATCGGAATGCCAAATTTGAAAATGTAACATGTAGGGAATGTGGACTAAGAGCATTGGTGTTAGTATCTAGATCGACCAAGAACCCAGGAAGACTCTATTATGGATGTAAGCATCATGGCTAGTTAAAGTGGGTGAACGACGTGGCTATGTTTGATGAAGATAGCAATAATACCTGTTTTAGGAGTTTGGCAAGAGTAGAGACAATACAGTCAAGGTTAGGGAGTCAACAAATTTCTGATCGTGGTCATAATCTGGGAAATTAGAATGGTTCGAGAATTGTCATGGTATTAGTGATTGTGAACTTGATGCTTTTGGCTATGTATCTGATTTGTTTGTTAGTTAATCTAGTTAAGTAGTGGTTAATTAGTACTAGTATTGTAATGTGATAAAGAAATGTAATTCTAGAAGCACAATCTACTTAATGGTTGTAACTGAATTTTTAGCTATGTATCTGAATTTTTGGCTATGTATCAGTTAATGGTATCTGAATTTTTGGCTATCTAATAACTGTGTTAAATTTCGTAAAGGAGATGTGGTAATCTGGTGTGGGTCTACTGTCAATTCAGATTGTGTATGGGTTTCAGAAAAATCAAATGCAGAATGAGAAAAGGTAGTGGGTTGCAAATCAGATTTAAAATGCAGATGAAGACTTTCTGCTTTTACCTCCAGAATTCAGATGTCAAAACTTTGTGAAGGAAACCAATGTTAATCTCTTAGGCTGATATTACACTTGGCAGCTTATTACCTGGAGAATTTATTAGATGTGGTGCCAATTTCAATGATTTCACTGCTTAATATTAGCTTTGATTGCTATGGCTCTACTGTTTAAATTTCTATTTACAACCTTCACAATCTATTGCCGGCACTAATAGGTTTTGATCTTCATATATCTTAAGTTTGGCTCTATCTTAATGCTTAGTGACAATCATTGTTGGCCCTGTTAGCAAGCTAGATTTAAAAGGGACAGATTAGCTGAGGGTTTTGATGTTCAGCTACAGATGAAGTATTGGTTTCAGAAATCGAAATCTAGGCTGCAGTAAACAGGGGTCATGCTTCTGCAGAAAACATTGTGCCAATTCAGTGACTCTTTTAATAAATTAGTTGATTTACAGATATGTTAGATATTTTGGATACTTGTCTCTGCAAGGATATATTGGCTGAGGGTTGATGTTGTTTCAGATAAAGCAAAGGTTTCAAAAACAAAAATGCAGATTTCTGGGAAAATAGTGGGTTGATGCTTCGGGGTTTTTTTTTTCAGATGTGGTGCCAATTTCAATAATTCTACCAAATTGCTCTGTTGTTATGGCTGTTCATCTTAAAACTTTTGGTATCGATAGTTGGTTGTAGTGTAATCTCAGAAATCAGGAAATTTTATTGGCAGGGATTCATGGGACGAGGCAGATCGAATGGAGCATATGTTTCAGTAATCAAAATGCAGAGCTACAACTGTTATGCCAGAGAATTATGTTTTTTTGTTATATTCTGGCTGATGGGCTGATCGGCTGGAAAAGCTACAACTCTTATGCCAGAGAATTATGCTAACTCCAGAACTCAATTGTAATGGCAGATTATAAACGACAGACTGTAATGACACAACTGATGCTAGAACTAAGACATCCTAAAAAGCTGCTGCTGCTGATGCAAGATGGAAAATGGCTTTTAGTTTGATGAGAAATTACTATGATGTTTTGCAGATACATTAAATGGTTGTTAGGAGATGGTGAGTGAATCCACCTCATTTGATTCATCTAGTCCAAAACATCAGAAGAGTAGACGACACTTGGTGAAATGTAACAAAACCTCAGTTGCCCTAATAAATAATTGGATCCCATGAACACAAGTAATGATGCAAGTCAATGAAGCATCAGAGAGAATGCAAGAATTACTCAATACGTGTAAAGAATGCACTAACAACTCAATCGTTATACAAGTAATACAATTTGTTTACAAGCAATACGTATAAAGAAGGCACTAACAACTCAATCGTTTACAAGCAATACAATTTATTTACAAGCAATACGTATAAAGAAGGCACTAACAACTCAATCGTTTACAAGCAATACGTATAGCCATGGAGCCAATATCTGTAGCCATGGAGCCTTGCTTTCCATATCAAGCAATACGTATAGCCATGGAGCCAATATCTGTAGCCATGGAGCCCTGCAATTGTTTGGAACAACCAACAAACACATCAACTACAACCTCAGTGGAAAAGAAGATGAGATCTTTCTGCTAACCAAAGATTTGATCTTTGCTTCAGCAACAGTCACGCCGTCAGCCAAATTCTTGTTCTCCAACTCCAATTCAGCACCTTGAACTCAACTGTAGTGCACCTTGAAGCTAGTAAATATCAATTGATAGTGGTTGCTAAAATTTGAGATTATACCACTATAACTAACACTTTGCAGCTAAATATCTTTAAAAAAACTTTATTTATTAAATCATGATATAATATGAATTCTTTAGTGCCTATGGTTGAAAATTTCATTTACTTGAATTCTTTTGCTGACATGTAACTTATAATTCTTTAGCAGGAAGTATTGCTTGTTGTGTTATTACAAGGATTTTAATTCATTAAATTCCTTTTTGTCTTCAGATTTGCAATAAGGCAGCTTTATTGTTTCAAAAGCATGTGTTGTTAGCTAAGTGTTCAATGAATCACGTGACTGCTTTAGCAGACGGGTATCCTGTTGAGGCTACAAGAACTCAAGAAGCTACAATGAATAATAAACCTTTGGTCTGATTAAACTGATTTTCATTATGTTGCTTTCTTGAATTACACTTATAGGTGTGTGTGATAATCAGTGCCACCCAGTTTGGACGGCTTGACAAAGACAACTGAGTTTGTTAAGATGATGATGAAGATTTTGTTATGATTTCTAAAGTGAATGTTTTTGATAGATATTAATAGCCCTTTGAAGTGTTCATGGTTCATTAGATCCATCTTTTAACCAATCTTAAGAATATGAAATGACCAACTCAGAAAACTTAAGACACAAGGCAATGTGCATCTAATGGTGGAATAAGTAAATGAATTTAAACAAACAAAAGTACTAGTTGACGTCTTTTATCATTTCAATCTGAGAGTTATGGACAAGATAAAATGGAGAAGCCAGTAATATGTATCACTAACTTGTTTGGCTAAGCCAGTAATCTGCTGCAAGTCACCAGCTGCACCAGTGGTCACCTCAGTATCCCCAAAGATCACCACACATTCGGCAGTCAACAACCTGAAAGATAAAAATGGTGTTGCATTTTAAACAAATGAAGTGAATTGAAGTGGCTTGAAAATTATTAAGGAAACATACAAGTCCACAGCTGCTGAAAAGTGTTGCAAGTTCTTCTTCATAATGCATAAATCCTAACACTTGGAAACAACATTATTTAAAGATTCTCAAACAAATCACTTGGTGTAATTCTATAACACTTTTAAAATACCAAATAAGAGGAGAATAGTAAAAGTTATATGGACAAACAACTCAAAGTAATTCTATAACACTTGACTTATGAATGCATTAGGAAGTTTAGAAAAGCAACCTATTTGCAACAGAATGGTTTGTTCCAAAATCATACATTGGCTTGTAGCTACGGGAAATAAATCATACATTGGCTTCTAGAAATTAACTGAAGAGCAACCCATTTGCTGGTTCGGAATACCACTAGATAAGTTCAAAAAACATTACCAATTCACTAGATTCATACACTGGTTTGTTCCAAAAGCGACACAAAACGGGATTACTAAAGGGAATACGATAGTAAGCTGTATTGTTGGGATGGTGCTGGGGAGCAAGGTCTCCCTCTCTTGCTGGGATGGTGTCGGGGAGCAAGTTCTCCTGTAACGAATTCTGATGCAAAACAAAATAAATAAATAAAGAGATAAGCAAAGCTGATATCAAATAGAATTGGTGATATCAGATAGATAAGCATAGATCACTTTGTGCAGAATCGTTGTGTGTCGTCCATAAGGCTGATAGTGTATCACAAATTAACTTAAGGTTAATAGTTGGACCTCCTCTTCACAAATTAACTTAAGCATAGATCACCAATATTCTGAGCATAAGATTTATAAAAAGATCGAACCTCCTCTTCAGATGAAAAAGTCATTCCAATCTCAGGAATTTTGACTTCGACTTCATTTAAACTAGATGGATCATGCATAGGCTCATTGCTACTCGCTGTCTCTTTTGAATCGTTGTTGCTTTGTTTTATAACACTTTCATCACCTACATTTAAACACAATTTTATGACAGATAAATAACTTAGCTCAAGTCAATAAGACAATTCAAACACATATGATATATTACATTTACAAAACTTAGACGACATTCGGTTTGGCATGCTAAATGGAAAGCTTAAGTCATTCAAAGAACCCTAATTCTCAACCCTAATCCAACCCAATAATAAAACATTGAACAATCTATACATACCATATATCGGTGTTTGACAATTTTCGATCGGATTGAAGGGAGATGGAAGGGAGAGGGGCTCCATCCTTCACGCCTCCTTCGTTGACCAATGCTCGCTGCGGACAAAAAAACACAACGAGAAGCCACAAATAAAATCAGTTTTTTCTAATGAATATAGATAGAGTCATACTTATGGTTTAGAATCATGGATGAATGCAACCTAAACCCTTATCCTACACGTCCAGAATGTTTATACTCAAAAACAAACAATTTCATTCATTTATGTTAATACCAGTTGTTCAGTGCCACCTAAACATGTCAAAGCATAGAACATCTATGTGCAAAATTTTTTAGGTCCGCCATTCCTTTTAGTCATCAATAATATCCAAGTGGAGAATCCGTCTTAAGGTCTCCGTAGCAATATCATTGTGACAAAGGAAGCCACTGATAGAGGATGCCGACTCTCTAGCAGGAGACAAGGGAGCTGATTTCGATAAAGGTTGAAGAACAAACTCAGATTTTGAAATTGGAAGCTCGAGAGACACGCTGCACCTCTCTCTAAGGGAGAATTTAGGAATCGGCAAATAGCTTGGTGGAGGCGAGTTTGTGTAGGTAGGTCCTGCCCAAAGTTCAGAGCGAGATAGATCAGTAGTACAAGGGAACAATTTAGGAGCATATTTTGTGTAGGCAGGTCTAGCGCAAAGCACAGAGTGAAAAAGATCAGTGGTAAAAGCGCACCCACAGTAGAAAAGAACTCTACCTTGGAAACCTCTGCTTGTCGCCTCTTCTCTGCTTGTCGGGAGGAAGGAGACGAGTTCGCGATGCCTCTGCGTCGAAGGGGAAAAGCGTGGGCTGGCTCTGCGAGGCAGGAGACGAGTTCGCGATGCCTCTGCGTCGAAGGGGAAAAGCATGGGCTGGCGTCGAGAGGAAGGAGACGAGTTCGCGATGCCTCTGCGTCGAAGGGGAAAAGCTTGGGCTGGCTCTGCGTCGAAGGAGGAAAGCTAGGGCTGGCGTCCGGAGGAAGGAGAAGAGAAAACTAGGGCTGGCGTCGGGAGGAAGGGGAAAAACGTGGGTTGAGGGAGGAAAACTAGGGCTTTTTGGCTCTGCGTCGAAGGGGGAAAAGCACGCACGCGGGAGAAGTTTCGCTCGGAGAGAGAACGGCCGCTTTGACTAGAGTAATTCACTCGGAGAGAGAAAGCCAGGTTGGACGTGTACACGTCGGCGCCAGCGAGTTCGTGCAGCGAATTCGCGATGCGAATTCGCTGGCTGCATCATTACTCATAAAAAAATAAGCCAAACAGGTTAGCATTGTGAGCAGAATATAATTTGAACTCATTTGGATAGTTAGGTAGATCAGAAATGTTTGTGTACCATACTGCCGCGAAGGAGATGACGGGCCAAAGTCGAACGACCTCCCGAAAGGGAGGACTGATTTACTCACATCTTCATTTTCTATACTATTGTTTTAGTGAAGAAAGCATGCAATAGATGTGCAAATCGATATACATGAAATTTGTTGGGAAAAAATCAGTGTTCACTAGTAAAGCCAACTCTGTCATTCGTAGGTTAAGTATGCTGTCTTCCTGCACAGTTCCACTGTCAATCTATGAGATGGTTTATCTTTAATACAAAGAATTCTTTCTCTTGGTAGACTAATCCATAAGATTCTTAGTTGTGACAAAATTAAAGCATGACTAGGCAACATGAAGAGATCATAAGATTAATTGTCATTTCCTGTCATTATTTTGTGAATTGCCCTTCTTCAACTAGATGGAGCCTCTAATACTCAGACTTGATTTTTGCTCCACACATCAGACAATTAGGTTGATACTCTGTCAGATACTCCTATTAGAATCCGACATAGGTTGGAGAATGGATGCATACTCTGCTAGTTTCTTTAACCGGGTTCATAAGATAACATAGATATAGATCTCTCGAACAGTCTAATATTAGAAGATTTTTGCATGCGATCAAACACTTGAGCAAGAATGCTATTATGAATTGCATGCGCCATTGTCTATGATTACCAAAATCTTAAAGAAATATACCAAAATACAATTAAGAGCATGGAAATTAAAACAAAGGGGGCAGGAAGCAATTATATAATAAAGAAAATAAGTCATCTTTAAACTTTCATAGAAGCAACTTACATGAGAATTGAAAAGTCAACCTTGCCCTATTGTCATCCATACTCTTGTCACTCTTTGCCAATATCAGCATCTTCGCCTGTTCAACATAGAAATAGCTATCAAACACTATACAAAGATCACTCTAAATTAATGAGAAAAGATGAAATAGGGCAATAACTAGTGAGGTCATCCAATTTGTTATGCTGAGAAAAAAATATATCTTGGTCCCCTGCTGCGACACAAGACAAGGGAGACAAAAACATGGGGTTTTCACATATAAACCACCCTCAACGTCTCTGCAAATTGAATGGGATTTACATGGCAAGACAAGTATTCTCTCTTCATACTGGCGGTTTTCATAATTTAAGAGACACAAGTAAAATCTGCTAAATCTCTAGTTTGCACCTCTATTTCCACTCTAGATGTTGCATTACTGAGCACCTCTGCTATGCTCACCACCTTTTGCGGCTTTCTTTGCTTGAGCAGTAGCAACTGCTTATGTCCTTGATTACCAATTTTCTAATGACATAAAAGTCAATTAACATTGACATAGTTGATTGTTCTTGCAAATATGTGATGGATCTGATTCTTGATCGATATACCTGAAATAAATTAACTAAGAAACCACATCTTCCAAGCTTATATGAGATCCCCAGCAACAAAGGATAATGAATGACACACAAGTGGTCATGATTAAGTAGTGATGATCATGGTACCATATCCTACATCATAAACATCTATTTGTTGGATTTGCAAAACTATGATTGTTTTGAAGGTTCAACGCTGGCTAAAATCTGTCAGAAAAGCTTTGTTTTCGGGAAAAAAAGAAGCTACGATAGTAAGGGAAGATTCTACCACAAGATGATGATATATCAATATTGGAGCTTCGAAATACATACCTACATGGCTTTGATCTGTGAGTTTCATTATCTATGTTACAATGTAATGTGGCAGCGTAGTTGCTATCATGAAAACTAGATCTTCACCAGGGCCGCTGATCCTTGCCCATGGCTTGCTCATTCGAAGGAGGGCTACTTCCGTCTTAAGCTTTGCTTAATGCCGCCATATCGCGCCGTCAGACGAACAAAAAAGGCTCAATCGACTCTAATCCCATCGCCATTGAACAAGAACAATCATCTTATAGTTTCTCGTTCTTTTCTGAAGAAACTCTAACACCTTTGAAACTTTCTGAAGCAATGGAATTTAATCGAATTCCATATAGAATTGAGGGGGCGCTCGGAATATATTCGATAATGCGAATGATAATGAATTTTGATTGAAGGGTTTATAGGTTTAGTGATAAGTTAGTGGGAGTTGGATTATAAAATCAAGGGTATCATGTCTATATTTTGCATATTCATATTTTGATTTCGATTCCGATATACCAAGCATCATAAATGTGAATGAAATATATTTCATTCTTATTCCCGTCTTTTAAACCCGCTTACCAAGCGCCCCTGAATTCCTCTCATGCTTGGAATGAGTTATTAAATAACAGAATTGAATTTAATTTCTTGATTTAGAATCTATCAGAATTGAATTCAATTCTTATATTTTTACCATTTTGTCCTTTATCCAAAATGACGCTGAGTGAGAAATAAGGACTATTTAGTAATTTTTATTTGTCAGAGCAATTTCCTTCATAAATCGGACTTTTTTTTTGAAGGATTTGAAGAGAATTGAATTTCAATTCCTCATCAATTCTTGGCTGAAAATGAGTTTCAAACACTGAAATTGAATTTCAATTCTTAAAAAAAATTTAATTCCACCTCTTTTCAAATATGATGTAAATCATCCTCCCCAGTGAAATCGTTCAATTAAAATCTCCTAAATCCTAAAAACGCCTCTAGCTAAACGAAGAAAGACTTATAGCCTGTTTAGAAAGGAGGAAATTGGAATTCCCAAGAGAATTGGAATTCAATTCCCCTCTTTGTTAGCAAATTTTAAGAAGAAATTGGAAAGGAATTGAATTCCAATTCCCTTCACATACCTCAAAATAAATCAGACCCAAAAGGGTCTGATTTGGGAAAGGAATTGAATTCCATTCCCTTCAAACTTTAAAATGACTAATTCACCCTGCTACAGCCCTGCTTCCATCTTTATTTTGCTTAAGGGTAAAATGGTAAAAATATAATAATTGATTTCAATTCCGATTGATTCCAAACATGGGAATTGGAATTCAATTCTGTTGTTTACTATTTATTCCAAACATGGGAATTGGAATTCAATTCCGATCGGAATTCAACTCCGACCGGAATTGAATTTCAATTCCTTATTTAAAAGTTTCCAAATAGGATGTTAGGGAAAAGTATACAGGTTTGATCATCCCGACTAAACTACCAAAAGGTTGGAGCGGTCCAACAAAACCGCCCAAAGGTAAACTGCTAACGAGCCGGCCCGGCCTAATTAAACTGCCGAGGCGGGCTCGGTTCCATAACACCACCCAATCATCGTTCTCGGCGACGTTCGTACCTTCCAACCCTACTCGGTCGGTCGGTCGTCGTTGATCAGTCGCCTCCGATGGCGGAGCGGACCTCCGGCGACGGATCGGCGGTGCTTGAAGATGCGCTGGCATCTTCGAATTGCTGTCAGACGAGGAAGGACAGAAGGAAAACAGCGAAGAAGCTGAAGCGGAAGCAGTTGCGAAGGGAGGCGGCGATCCTGGAGAAGGAGGAGGAGGAGATGCGGCTCGCTGATCCTGAGGAGCTGCTCAGGTTGCGCCTCAAGGAGGAGGAAGAAGCGGAGATAGCGGAGAGGGAGCGGAGGTTGTTCGAGGAGAGGGAGAGGCAATGGCTGGAGGCCGCCGCCGCGAGGAAGGCGGCTGAGGAGGAGGAGGAGCAGAAGAAACTTCTGGAGAAAGCGCATGAACAGAAGGTTTTTCTTTTCTCCATTTTATTCGATAACCTTATGCTTTTAGATCTGCTTCGGCTGGAGACCTTGTAAACTTCTTTGCACTGCTTTGTTTCTAATACTGTGTTCAATTTGTTTATCGCTGCACGCCCAACTGAATTCAAGCTGTTCCCTACTCAATTAGAGGAAATTGATACAAATTAGTTAGCCAAAAGTCATTAAAGAAAATTGAAACCAATCCTGTTTATCTATTCGTTGAAATCATCACTTATAGTTACGACCTTTAGAATTTGGTTGTAGATTTTTTTTTTTTTTTTGAATAATGTGTACTAATTGTACAATGCTCAAACGGACTTGATAAACTGCCAAATCAAGTTATTAATCTTCCTTGTATATAATTTTACTATGAAGAACTACATGAGTGCCCTTTTTATACAAGACTTTATGAGTTGACTATGTAACTTACATGATTTGATTTATACATTTGACTAACATATCAAACTTAAGGGGGCATTTTGTTCAAATTTGTTAATCGGAATGATAATGAGATTCATTGAGGGGTCAATGGTAATGAGAATCATGATTGCATTAATAGTGTTTGGTTCAAATTCTGGAATGAAAATTATTGTCATTGATGATGTTTGGTTCAGTTCAACTTTAGTAATGGAAATCCATAAAAAATTCAAAGTTACCTAAAATAATAGAATTATTACAAAATAGATAAAGTGAAACAAAGTGAGTTGAGAGATAAAGTAGAAAAATATAGAGAGAGAAATTATGAGAAGTAAGGTAGAAAAAGAAATTAGAAGAAAAAATAAGAGAAAATACAATAATAGAGAAAATGAAGATAAAAAGTAGAGAGAGGAAGTAAGATAAGATAGATGTGATAAAAAATAGAGAGAGGAATCATTAAAAAAATATATAGAGAGAAAATGAGATGAGAGAGAGAGAGAGAAAATGATATAGAAAATATAGAGAGAGAAAGTGATAGAAGATATAGAGAAAAGTGAAAATAAAGATAGATAAATTATGATAAGAGAGATAGAGAGAGAAAGTAATATTGAAAATATATAGAGAGAAAATGAGATGAGAGAGGTCGAGAAGAGAGTGATATAGAAAATATAAAGAGAGAAAGTGATATAGAAAATATAGAAAAAAAGTGAAAAATAAAGATAGATAAATTATGATAAGAGAGGTAGAGAGAGAAAGTGATATTGAAAATATACAGAGAGAAAATGAGATGAGGTAGAGAGAGAAAGTGATATAGAAAATATAGAGAGAGAAAGTGATATAAAAATATAGAGAAAAAGTGAAAATAAAGATAGATAAATTATGATAATAGAGGTAGAGAGAAAAGTGATATTGAAAATATACAGAGAGAAAATGAGATGAGGGTAGAGAGAGAAAGTGATATAGAAAATATAGAAAAAAAGTGAAAAATAAATATAAATAAATTATGATAAGAGAGAAAGTGATATTGAAAATATACAGAGAGAAAATGAGATGAGAGAGGGTAGAGAGAAAAAGTGATATAGAAAATGTAGAGAAAGAAAGTGATATATAAAATATACAGAAAAAATGAAAAATAAGGATAAATAAATTATGATAAGAGAGGTAGAGAGAGAAAGTGATATTGAAAATATATAGAGAGAAAATGAGATGAGAAAGGTAGAGAGAGAAACTGATAGAAAATGTAGAGAGATAAAGAATAAATATGTAGAGAGAAATTTAAAATGTAGAGAGAGAATGCAAAAGGAGATAGTAAAATGAAAAATAAAAATAAAAAAAG
The DNA here is from genome assembly GCA_024364735.1 of Boesenbergia rotunda. Lineage (NCBI taxonomy): Eukaryota > Viridiplantae > Streptophyta > Magnoliopsida > Zingiberales > Zingiberaceae > Boesenbergia > Boesenbergia rotunda. The sequence continues at coordinate 50,210 of JAGFNQ010005943.1, forward strand.
AAGTATTTTGGATATATGAAAATGAAGGAATGATTAAGGAGTTTGATTGATGAGGGGGGAGTAGGGAATGAAAATGAGGGAATGATTCCCTTATTTTCATTCCCATTGACACTTACCAAACAGTGTCAATGAGAATGATTACTATCGATTCCCATTCCCTATTCCCTATTATCCCAAACCAAACACCCCCTAAATTCTATATTTCATACTGTGCTGGATTGTTAAACATGCTTATGAACAATCTTACAAATGGAAAACTACACTCTTTAAGACTGTCAGAAGTTATAATCATGAACAATGTGGCTCAACTTTTCTTAAGCATTTTATATTATACTTGTAAAATAATCATCCCTATGCACAGGAAAATGAGTTGGAAGAAGACAATGAATGGGACTACATTGAAGATGGGCCTGCTGAAATCATTTGGCAAGGAAATGAGATCATAGTCAAGAAGAAAAGGGTTAAAGTTGCAAAGGGAACTTCTTGCAAAAAGCAACCTGAAGTGGTTAGTGACTTAGTTGATCACTTCATCTCCAATTGTTTAGTAGTTTGCTATTATTGGTACTACTGGTTATGTTTTTGAAAGCTTGACTATATTATAGGATGATAACCAACCAACGTCCAATCCACTACCACCACAATCTGTGGCTTTTGCTTCATACATGGATGGCTCATCAGTTTCTGCTCAAGAAGTACTTGAAAAAGTTGCCCAAGAGGTTCCAAACTTTGGTACAGAGCAGGTATGCATGCTGAAACCAAGGATTTTAGTTCCCTATGGTTTGCTCAGCATCTATTAATTTCTGAAAATACTTTATATTTTTTATAGTGTATATATTAGGATTTGACTGTCATTCTGAACTTAAGCTTTTTTTTCTTCTTTCTTTCTAGGATAAGGCTCATTGCCCATTTCACCTTAAGACAGGGGCTTGTCGATTTGGGTCACGATGTAGTAGAGTTCACTTTCACCCTGATAAATCATGCACATTGCTCATCAAAAATATGTACAATGGTCCTGGACTTTCCTGGGAGCAAGATGAGGGGCTAGAGGTTTGTAAGATCATCCATTCTTGTGGATAATGTGGTATCCTCATTATGCTATTTGTTTCTTCAAGTTATCATTTACTACAATTTCATAGTCTGTTTCTTTTATTATCATAGCTGAATAGTTGGGAATAATTGCACCATCTCTTATGTGTTCTAACTTGTCTATTTTTTCCCATTAATGCGGCAATTAATTTGCCCTTGGATCAGTTAATACACGTCTAAGTACCCTTCTTAGGCAAAAGGCTGAGAAGATTTTACCAAATTAATAATATTAGTATCTGTAAATTATTTTCCAATAAACAGTTTGAGGTTGTTTCCCCTTAAAAAGAATTTAAGTCTTTGTGATAATATTTGTTGATGTCTTCTCTTTGTATATCTCAATAGTTGGTTTCTTGCTAGTGAGTGTGGTAAATCCATTATCTTTTAAATATATAACATGATTGTATTCTCTTTGACAATATCGCATCAGAGGTTCGTCTTGATGAATGCTTGAATGGAGGTTCAAGGTTATTACTTTTGTTGAAGCTGGAAAGTTTAATTGTCTTCTGTATCCTACTTCACTGATTCTATAGATATTTTTTCATCTTGTTCAATATTTTATCACACACTGTGTATTCCTATCTTCTGGATTTTTGTTTATTTTTGCGATCAACACGTATTGCCAAATTTTTTTGGTACCTGATTAGTTGACTCCATGCATGCACATCATCCATTCTTATATTTGATCTATTGATGTTTGGTTGAAAATATTTCAGGATTTTCTTTGCAGGTGATGATATCCTTTTTTACATATAGTGAAGTTTTATTGTTAATCACACTTTGAAGAACCTCAGAGTTCTAACTCCTAGTAGAGTATTAATTCGTAGGTTATAAATGCCGCAGGTGTACTTCTGATTCACTTGAAATTAATATGCCAAATTTGTGAGTCTGATAGAACCTGGCTGTCACAAAACCTTAAAATGGTGTTTGGATTAAAATAAGTGGCACCTTCAATTTATCTAAGGACCTGGAGTATTACTGGTGATAAGGTCTTAGAATTAAAGTAGAAATAAGTTCCATGTAGTCGGCCCTAAATTGTCAGTATACCCTATGGTTGTTTTTGTATGCGTGAATTTGTTAGAATGAAGTAGTATGCGAGTTTTGTAAAACAAAAGAAACAATTATTCCTGTATTTTATGAATTATATTAAAAGGTTGATATTTTGAGTTTATCTAGAATCAAGTATGCTGTGAGTTTGATATATATTTGTTCTAATGTTTTGTTCCATTCTATAGGTGCTTCTCAGGAAGTAGATTTTTGTGATTAATTTTTACTTAATTGTCTTGTGACTTTAACATACTACCTTAACTTATGCATATGTCAGTATACTGATGAAGAGGTGGACCATTGTTATGAAGAATTTTATGAAGATGTACATACAGAGTTCCTGAAGTTTGGTGAACTTGTAAATTTCAAGGTTGCCTGATGCCTTTTTTGTCAAAATTTTTATGCAAAAATTGTGTCCGCCAGATTAATGTTCATAATTGTGATAGAGAATATAAAGGAATTTATGTAAATACTGCTTGGTTCAGCTGCATCCTGCCAACCAATATAACCAATACATTTCATCAGTTTTAAAGTCTCTCAGTTAGATTTTCCATGTTAAAATTGTCTTCCAATTTGAATTGACATAAGACACGAGCTATTTTTCACCATGTTAATGATGCTCCTTAATTTTTATTTTTCTTCTAGCAGTATTGAATCGTGCTGGTTATTCTATTAATAGTGATCTTTTCAAATCTGCAAAAAAAAGGTGTTGCTAATGCTTAACAATATGTGCCTTGATCGGTGGTGGCTGTACTTTTCTGCTCTGGCCCTTCTTATGTTTAATTCCATCTATGCAAACTATTCTGCAATTACTTTGACGCTTGGCTGGATGTAATTTGCAACATTGCTCTCATAGTTCAATTATCATTTCTTTATGATTTAATACCAAAAAAAATATGTTGAAGGAGATTTCTCCATTTTGTGCAACCGAGTATAGTGGTTTTATGGATTTTGAATCCATTCTCAATCCTCAAACTGTACCATCTTATGTGCTCACTGTACTACATATGTAACTTAATAACACTTGGATATCATTTTTGAGAATTTCTTTACCTTTTGATTCTTCACCATCTTCAATCTGCATGTTTGCTAGTCACGTTAATGTCTATAAATATTTCTGTGATTTTAGTGTTTAGAAATTGCACTTTTTGCATGTTAATGTTATCTTAACCAACCAAGTTCTTAAATTTTTATTCCTATGGTTAGGTGTGCAATAATGGTTCCTATCATCTGCGTGGGAATGTATATGTGAACTACAAGTCCTTGGATTCAGCTGTACTTGCATATAATAATATTAATGGTCGTTATTTTGCTGGGAAACAGGTACTTGCCTAGTCATTTGGCTTGAAATCTGATGTTTGGATAGTTTCTATCTTTTTTCCTTGGAAAATCAGGGAAAATAATAAATTTTGTACCCAATCTTGTATTCTTACTGATACTTAACTGTCAAAGCTCTAACATGGTGGTTGAACTAGGTGACATGTGAATTTGTCAGTGTTACAAGATGGAAGGTTGCTATATGTGGTGAGTACATGAAGTCAAAGTTTAAGGTATGGTGATATGTTTATCTTTTCCATCAGTGCACATCCCTATAGAAGCAAACATCATATCACTTACAATCGATATCAATGATTGATTTTTTGTATTTTGCCACAAATTTTGTTTATATATCATATCCCTACAAATTGACCTCACAAATATGTCTTTATAGTTAACGTTCACTGTTTCATTATTAGCATAACTGTCACTTAGCAATAGGAAAGTTGCAAATAAATATGTTGAAGTTTATTAATAAAGAATATAAATATTTTCATTATTTATTGTTATTTCTAAGACAGTACTTTTTATGAGTAACTTCAATTTTTATTAAGTTTATTGAAAATAATGCAAGCTAAATTTTAACTTCATAAATTGTATACTATTGAAAAGCGTATTAAATATTTTATTTTTTTAAGTTAAGATAATAATTGGCATGCATTTTAGCACTTACGGCAATATGGCATATATGACCGATATGAAATTTGCAGATATATGCTGAAATTTATATTTTAGCATATAACGAATTCATTCTGCCACTAGTGGCATATATAAAACATTTAAGAAATTTTTATCATAATGGATGCGGCCTCCCACTAGTGCCATATACAAACTGTTAAGAAGTTCATAGGAACATGCTGAAATTATTTTGGTATGGCATAGTTTTCTGACTATGGATTAATTTTTTGTGGGTACTGCCTAATATGGCAGTATGCACCTTCTTGACCTCTCACCTATTATGAACCAGTGACAAACGAATCGCCTTTTGCCACCTATTAGGAACTTGTGTATATAGACACTAAGTCCCTATTGATACAACAACAACAACAACAACAACCAAGTTTTATCCTACTAGGTGGCGTTGGCTATATGGATCCTTGTACGTCATTGGGCTCTGTCTCCTATTATATCATCATCTATATTTAAATAAAATTTATCTTGTTTTATTATTGTCAACCAAGTCTTTTTTTATCTTCCTCTCCCTCGTTTAATGTGCGTATTTATCATAGTTTCACATCGCCTAACAGGGGCATTTATTGGTCGTCTAAGTTCATGTCCGTACCATCTCAAACATGTCTCTCAAAGTTTTTCTTCAATAGATGCAACTCCGACTTTCTCTCTAATGCTCTCATTCCTTATTATGTCCATCCTCATATGTCCACACATCCACCTTAACATCCTCATCTCTGCAACTTTCATCTTTTGCTCATGTGCCCGAGTCATAGCCCAACATTCAGCATTATATAACATAGCAGGTCTAACTGTCGTTTTGTAGAACTTCCCTTTAAGTTTTAGAGGTACTTTACGATCACATAAAACACCCAACGCTATCCTCCATTTTAACCATTCTGCTTGTATTGTATGTAAAACATCTCTCTCAATCCCTCTATCACTTTGCAAAAATTATCCTAAATACTTAAAGTTCTCAATTTTAGACAACTCGTAATCTCCTTCTTAACAATTGTCTCATCACGTCTAATATTGCTAAACTTAAATTTCATATATTCTGTCTTTACTCTACTAAGTCTAAAACCTTTCGCTTCTAGTGTTTTCCGTCGAGATTCTAGTTTAGCATTTATTCCTTCATGTGTCTCTTTTATCAAAACGATATCATCTGCAAATAACATGCACCATGGTACTGTATCTTGAACTTGTCTAGTGAGTTCGTTCATGATTAGTGTAAAAAGATAGGGACTTAGAGTTGATCCTTGATGCAACCCTATCTTTATTGGAAATGTTTCAGTTAATCCGCCTAAAGTCTTCACTCTGGTCGTTACATCTTTGTACATATCCTTAATTAGTTCAATATATGTTACGCTAACGCTTCTCTTTTCTAGAATTTTCCATATAATTTCTTTTGGGACCTTATCATAAACTTTTTCTAAATCAATAAATACCATGTGTAGATTTTCTTTTGCTCCCGATACTTTTTAATTAATTGTCTAAGAAGATATATAGCTTCTATTGTCGACTTTCCAAGCATGAATCCAAATTGATTTTCGGTCACCATGGTCTCCTTAATTTTTTTTCTATTACTCTTTTCCAAAGTTTCATGGTATGACTTATTAGTTTAATACCCCTATAGTTTGCACAATTTTGTATATCTCCTTTGTTCTTATATAAGGGAACTAGAGTACTTACTTTCCATTGATTAGACATTTTTTTTGTTTTCAATATTATATTAAATAATTTTGTAAGTTATTCAATTCCTTGTTTCCCTAAACACGTCCATACCTCTATTGGGATATCATCTGGTCCCACGGCTTTTCCATTTTGCATCCCATTCAAAGCTTGTTCTACTTCTGAAGTTTGAATTCTACGATGAAAATTAAAATTTCTATACTCATTTGAACTACTTAAATTGCCTAAGTTAAGTTGGTCCCCTAAACCTTCATTAAAAAGTTGATGAAAGTAAATCCTCCACCGCTCTTTTATTTCGCTATCATTTACTAGTACTCTATTGTATTCATCTTTAATACATCTTATTTGGCTAAGGTCTCTTGTTTTCCTCTCTCTCGCTTTAGCTATTTTATAAATGTCTCTTTCCCTCTTTTTGTATTCAAGTTTTGATATAATCGTTCGAAAGTTTTATTTTTTTTTTTTTGCTTCATTTACTGATTTTTTAGCCTCTTTCTTAGCTATTGTATATTTTTTTAAGTTTTCCTCGTTCTTACAAATATATAATTCCTTATAGGCTATTCGTTTTTTCCTTCACTTTCTCTTGTACTTTCTCATTCCACCACCAAGATTCCTTACTTGGTGGTGCATGTCCCTTTGACTCACCGAGAACACCCTTAGCTACTATTTTCAACTTTGATATCATCTTATCCCATGTCATATTAGCGTCACTGTATATTTCATCTAATGCTTGTATTCCTACCTTCTCCTTCAATATGTTTTGCTTCCCATCCTTTAACTTCCACCACTTAATTCTAAGAGTCGTGTATATTTTTCCTCTATTGATATTATTATTAAGGCATATATCCAACACTACTAATCTATGTTGGGTAGTTAAGCTTTCTCCAGGCATGACCTTATAATCTTTACAAATCTTCCTATCTTTCTTCCTAACCATAAAAAAGTCAATTTGCGATTTATTATTCTCACTTTTGAATGTGACTAAGTGTTCTTCTTTTTTCTTAAAAAATATATTAGCTAGTATAAGGTCATATGTTATCGCAAAATCCAATATAGTTTTTCCTTATTCATTTCTTGTTCCAAACCCATAACCCCATGTATCCTCTCATATTCTTTATTTTTCACTCCAACATGTCCATTTAGATCACCTCCTATTAAAATCATTTCATTTGGCGGAATATTTTATAATACCTCATCTAAATCGCCCCAAAATCTTGATTTGGTTCCTTCATCTAATCCTACTTGAGGTGTATATATGCTAATTATGTTCACAGCTTCTTTCGCACTACTATCTTGAGATCCATAATTCTATCCCCTTTCTAACTTCTCCAACAACTTCATATTTTAAAGAACTATCTACAAAAATACCTACTCTATTTCTTCTTTTACTTTTTCCTGTGTACCATAACTTAAAACCCGAGTTCTCTATCATTTTTGCCTTCTCACCTATCCATTTTGTCTCTTGCACACACAAAATACTAATTTTTCTCCTAATTATCGTATCTACTACCTCCATTGTTTTACCAGTGAGAGTTCCTATATTTCATATTCCAAATCTCAGACTATTACTTTTCTTATAATGTTTATTCTTATCCAACTTATGGTGTGAGAACTCTTGCCTATTTAACACTACACCCAAGTTCTCATGGAGATATATAGCGGTCATTGCTGAGACGTTACAGTCGGACCCTACAACGCGAACCCTTGTATATTACCACTACACTCGAGTTCTGGAGATGTAGCGGTCCTTGCTGAGACGTTACAGTCGGACCCTGCAATGCGTTCCTTCCGGGGAACATCCTAGCATTAACATAATAGTTTAATGGATCAATTTATTAAGTATTTGTCATAGTTTTTTACGATGGCTGGCAACCTAACACAACCCTCGTCCTTTATCCGGGCTTGGGACCGGCCTTGACTAGGTCGTCACAGGCGAAGTCCCTATTGATCATGTATAACATTTTTTAGAAACAACTGTTATCATACTTGGGTCTGCACCAATGCCAAATATTGACACCCCAGCTTTGTAATATAGGTTCGGCAAGGCATCAGCGTCGAAACCCAAGTTGGCATGGGAAAAAAATATATTTGTCTCAGCTGTGTGCTGCATTAAACCAGTCATGTGTTGCAAGCATCTGTCCCAACCAGTATCGGTTAAAATTGAGTACATGACTAACAGGTCTAACGACCACTGCCCTTAAGGAAGGGAGAAGCGATATAGTTGATGTTTAAACATATACTGAAGTTTTCTGTCATTATCATAATATGGGAATGTTTTTGGCTACTTATGATTTTTTCTAGTTCATCTGACCAGTCATAGCATGTTGACTCATCCTGTTTGTATCTCCATTACTTTATTCAGACATGTTCCCATGGTACTGCTTGCAATTTCATTCACTGCTTCCGCAACCCTGGAGGAGATTATGAATGGGCGGATTGGGATAACCCTCCTCCCAAATACTGGATTAAAAGAATGATTGCTTTGTTTGGTCCTTCAACTGAGTACCAGTATGACAAGCAGGTCAATTACAGAGAATCCGAGAGGTTTCGGCATTCAGATAGAACACCAAGCAAAAAAAGGTATGTTGTTTCATGTCTAGTAACAAAGAAGTTATTTGACCAAAAAAAATCCCTAATATATAGTGTAGGCAAGTAGTTCCATAGCACTGACACAGTAATTTATAGAAGGACCATTGGATTCCTTTTGCTTTTATCCTTTGGGATCCTATCATGTGAAGGTATGCTTGGATCAGAGAGAATGATTGCATGCTTTTATGCTGTACCTGTTAAATTTCTCTACTTTTTTGTTATGTTTTTCAGTTGCTGGACCACAGCTAAGTTTTTATTTTATTTCAATACTAGGTTCCACTCTCGAAGGTCTGACAGTGGTGGTTCTCCTACCAAAGAGTCAGATATTACAAGAGATCCATATAGTCATAGTTCCATCAGGAGAGAGCAGTTCAGTAATAGGAGAGAAGAATATTCAGCTTTAACTGAAAAGCATGACAGATACAGAGGACACGACAAATTTTCCGAGAGAGGGAGAATGCGAAATTGTGATTCTGCTGAAGGTATCTACCAGGAGAACAACAGGGGTTCTCTGAAAAACCATCATAAATATGAAGATAACTATTATGATGATCAGGAAAGGCACAAGATGAAACACAAGGACTACCCGCTGAAGCGAAGGAGAGGGAAAAATTATTCTAGTGAGTATGCAGAGAATAAATCAAGATTTCATGAAAAGGGAGATGTGCAATCTTCAGACTACACTGATGACGACAGGCAGTTTAGTGATGACCAATCCACTAGCCTTTCGGGTGAGAATTCTAGTCACAAGGATGCTTTCGACGAAGAACGATACAATGGAACTGGTGAGCAGACAAGTCGTAGGCCTAGTATGGATGAAGAACATTACGAAGGAAGAGGTCCAGAGGATCTTGGTTCCAATACGCAGCACAGTTTGTGCCCCTCTAAAAGGGCAGACTATGATAAGTACAGGTCATCCCGATCTGATCTACATAGTGACAGTCGTAAAAGGAAACATGAAAGTAGTAGTAGAAAGAGAACACATTACCACCAAAAGGATGATAACGGTGATAGCAGCTGTGAAGAGCTTAGCAACTTGGAGTGTGGTCATGAAGAGTTAGGCAGGGGGAAGCACCAGAGAGACATGAGTCGGCATACAAGTGATGGTAGTAGTAGAAAGAGAAGACGTTACCATCAAAAGGATGATAACAACGATAGCAGCAGTGAAGAGCTTAGCAAGTTAGAGTATGGTCATCAAGAGTTAAGCAAGGGGAAGCACCAGAGAGACACGAATAGACATACAAGCAGTCGGAGGAGGGAGATTGGTTAATCAAAGTAGTTAAGATTCACCACCATATGCCATCTTAATCCTAAATGCAAAGATGGTTCTCTTTGGCCTCCAATCTCCGTATCATGCTCTGGTATTCGCCTTTGTACTTGCAGGGAGCATCACAAGTTGACTGGGTACTGTCTTGTGTGATTGGATGACTGGATTGGACTATTTGCTTTCGCAGAATGCTTGTGTAACAAGTTAGGTTACAGCCGTTTACTTTGCAAGGAAGTTCATGTTTGGTTGTGCATGTAAACAAGCTCAAAAAGGCAATCTTGGTGTCTTGGGTTTGAAGAAAGCTTTCGTGGCCTTGATGATGGTTGAAAAGGGCCCGAATTTGCTTTGCTGGCATCCCAGCACAAAAGAAAACTACACAACCATCTCTCATTGTCACAAAAAAATTGGATTCCATCTTTTTGAAGAAGTGCTAGGTGTTGTTTGTATTTCGATGATCCTCCATGTCGTGTTGTTTCATTGCTGAACTTTGCGATCCACCAACTTTGCTGACTATTGCCCTCGATAGTGTACTTCACTTCCACTCGAAAGAATTATAAAAATATTTGTTAGCACAATCACTTAGATTGTAATATGACTTTTGGTATGGCTCAAAATGTTTACTGCATAGTAGGCATTGTTGTGAAGAATGACAGATTGGTATCAAACAACTTACGAGAATGTTGCATTCCAACCAAATCAGTATTTAGACGAAGAAGATGAAAATTTTAAAAGAAAACAAAAAAGGGCAAACAAAAAGAAGATGAAGAACTTGATGGGCAGCTGAATGTGTCACAGAAGAATGGTCCGCTCCAAGATATGGTCGGCTGTGGAGAAGCACGAGATCTTCTAGGATTTGATCGACATATATGATCAGGGAGGGATATGCATTGGGTCATTCATGGGACATGCATTAGGTAATTGCATTCTAGGATTGTACAAAAGAAAAGCATAGGTGAGGGATCATCTCAGTAGCATCCCGCAAATCCTGAGGCTCCTCGGTTCCGATCCGAGGTCTGCCGACAAAGATTTGTAAATGTTGACTTTGTGTTAATGAACTGTATATATCTCAACCAAGCGTATTTTCGGGAGAATACCCCACATATTGTTGAGATAATCATCCATTTTGGTTTAGAGAAGCTAGTCTATTGTCAGTATTATGTCAACATTGATCTATGCAAAGAATTTTATGCTAATCTTACATGCATTAGTCTCGATAATGGAACATATGAGTCCATGGTAGCAGGAGTTACCATCTCCTTTTCATCTGCGTTACTAGCATCATTTTTAGGATGTAGGGTCTCCGATAACACCTTTACATATTTTCCTAAAGTCATTGAGCCTTTGACCTTGTCAAATGTCACTGTTAATCAAGTTCATCGTTATTATTTCAATAATCCTCGCCCTCTTCTAGATCGTATCTTCGAAGCTAAGCGCATGAGTCCAGTCAGCAATGTATTGTATAAAGTTGTCCTAGATTGCATTCTGTTAATTGTCACCAAGGGAAGGTCGAAGATTCGACTGCCCACTTGGTGATGATGTATGCATTGGAGAGGAGGTTAGATATTGACATCACTTTGCATATATTCGCATCCATTGTCCATTTTTCGCATGGTATCAATCGAAAACTCTACATGCCGTTTTGTCACATTTTGACCGAATTCTTCAAGTCTAGAGGTATTAGCACTGCTAGAGGTCAGATACATAATTTGTCCAAAGATTACGACCAGATAGGGTCTCGACAGCTTTCCTTGCAGGTATTGAGAGGCATCAGGGGGAGATGGTCTGGCGACGTCGTCTTGCCGCTACCAGTTATGATGATGATGATGCGGTTGCTCCTGCTGCTGCACCTGCTGCTGGTCCTACTGGGACCACAGAGGAGCAATTCTCCCGGTTGGAGGCAGAGGTTCATGGGGCTCAGGGAGGATTTTCAGACTTTTCAGTAGCACCGGGAGGGTCTCAGAGGCGACTTTCAGAGGTTTCAGCAGTGCCAGGATGAGATGTATGAGATGATGCAGCACTGGAACCTCATGTATCAGGCCCCTCCTTCTCCTCCTCCAGGCGATGACATATAGTTCGGGTTGATTTGGTGGTGCTAGTGTTGAGAGTGTGTAACTTGGGTTTTTATATTTTATCTCTCAAATACTTAATTTGGTATTATAATATTTGAAAACTTTGGGGCTATGACCCTTGTGACAATTTTTTAATTTATGCTTTGGTATTGCTTATATGAGTTTTCAATTCATGACTTGATATTGCTCATATGGAATGTTATTATCTTGTTATTATGGGCATAAGGAAATTTTCATATATATGTATATCTAGAGATAAGGGATGAAAAGGGGGAGGTTTCATCATGTGCTTTATCTTGAAAAATTATATGAAAAGACGGGGGAGATTTGAAAATAATTCTATGGTTCAAATGGCATAGTACTTAGAAAACATTTGAGTTCAAAAATAGGAGGGAAGTTTGATACAAACTTGAAGTTTTTTCAAAGAATTAGAATTTATTTCAAAAAGTCAAGCATATTTGGTATTTTTATACGAAACTATATTTTTCTGAGTTAGAATATATCTTAAGAAATATGCTTGTAAAATTTCAGAATTTTTCGAATTATGTGAAATTTTCTAGGGGTTTCTGAATTTCGGCTGAAAATTCAGAACTGCTGCTATCAGTCGACTGCCCTTGGGGGGGGCAGTCGACTGATCTTTCTGTGGGTTTGTGAATTGCAGGGACCAGTCAACTAATGCAGGGGCAGTTGACTGGTTCTGCTATTTTCTGATTTCTGGGGGTTTTCAAAAATGGAAAAGTGTTCTCATTGACCCTAGGGTTAGGATTGTTTGGGGCAACCTTTTTTTGATGGTGTCAAAGGGGAGAACTTGTGGTTTTAAGTTAGGTTTAACTTAATTTGGTGTTGTAAAAAATTGAAAATTATGTGGAGGGTATAGGTTAAGGGGGAGGGCATGTGTATGTCTCTTAATGTGCTATGCTTTTAATTTTCAATTGTTATTGTTGTTTTTGCACCTAACTTAAACATATTGACACACATCAAAAAGGGGGAGATTGTTGGGGCAATTGACCCAAGTATGATTGGGAGGATCATGGGTTTTGATGTGTGTGTCAATATGATTAAGTTAGGGTTTCATGTTGATCTAATATGTGTATGTGAGTGTGCAAGTTTGCAGGATACACATAGACTTGGTTAGACGTCTTCGGGTATTGTGAAGGGTGGCATGGAGGCAAGCCGTGGGCTTGTGTGCGCATCCGAGGGACCATGGACAAAGCAGGGACGATGAGTCGAGGGAAGTGGACTTCGAGGCATACGTGAAGGATGGCATGGAGGCAAGCCGAGGGCTTGTGTGCGTATCTGAGAGACAAGGGCCAAAGTCGAAGAGAGCTTGAAGGCAACAGGTCGAGGCTGCTAGAGCAGGAATGATGAGCTGAGGGAAGCGGACTTCTAGGCATGCCTGAAGGATGGCATGGAGGCAAGCTGAGGGCTTGTGTGCACATCTGAGGGACGGGAGCCAAAGTCGAAGAGGGTTTGAAGGCAACAGATCGAGGCTGCTAGATGAAGAGTCAACTAGGTCTTGAGGTTTCGAGTGCTGAGGGAATTGTACTCGGGGGCTATGTCGTGAGGGGTTGAGTGCTGAGAGAAATGTACTCAGGAAGGGTAATCCTAGACTTAGGGAGTGGACCAGTCAACTGATGAGGGACCAGTCGATTGATAGGGTCCATAGAAAGATCAGTCGACTGGTCCAGGACCAGTCGACTGATGGTGACCAGAATTTGAATTGTCATTCGAATTCGACCAGTCGACTGGTACTGGACCAGTCGACTGGTAACGGTCAAATCAGCCTTGAGCTCTATTTAAGAGAGCTCGTTTATGACTGTTTCTTCTTGACGAAACAAGCTTGGTAAGAGCATGTTAGTAGCCTGTACGTGCTCAGGGGTTGTCGAAGTGTTGTGGCGAGGTTTCTCCGCCCACAAGGAGCGACAAGAGCTAGCCGGAGGTACTCCGGGGAATCATCCACCGAAGGATCGGGATCGTCCACCTTACGGGCAGCCGTGGAGTAGGAGCTTCATCTCCGAACCACGTAAATCGGTGTGTTCTTCATGTTTGTTAGTTTTAGTTTTTATTATTTCGCTTGCACACTAACATTTGTAGGAAGAAAGATAAAAAAATTACTATTCACCCCCTCTAGCAAACGGTAAGATCCTAACACTTTCACCCCACAATTTTTACCATCGCGTTTTAACTTCAACACCGTCCTTCTACTGCTTCGCGCTCTGCTAGGGTTTTGGCGAGTCCGTCCTTCCGACCTTCTTCTCCAGCGGTTTTCCCTTTCTCCGATTAGTTCCTTCGCCCTTGTCTCTTCTCATGGAGTCGCCCTCGTCATCTTCTTCACCCCCCGAGCCATGGTATTCTACCATGGTGACTAACCTCCACGCCCATGACCTGGACCAACTCCAATCTGACTACCAGATTCCCGCCGACCATAGACTTCGCTTGCCTGACTCAACCGACCGACCCGACTCCACCCCTTTGGGCTTCGTTACCTTGTCCCGAGACCACCTACAGGCCGACCTTTGGTTCCCAAACCATCCTTTCATTTCTTCCGTTTGTACCTACTTCCGTATACCACTGTCCCAACTAGTCTTGATCGTCATTCGTCTGATGTGCGGTTCGGCTATCATCTTTGCTCTGTACAGAATTCCCCTCCAACCTGAAACTTTTCATTATTTTTATTACCCTAAAAAATAAGAGTCGGGCGACTTTTTCTTTCAAGCCCGAGCCAAAACTTCTTTCCTATTGAAGCTTCCTTCCTCCAATAAATGTTGGAAGGAACACTATTTCTTTGTCAAGCCTACCCCGACCGCGAGCTGGCCCACAGCCTGGGTCAAGGATCTTCCTTCCTCCCCTCCTCTTTCCAAAATCTACCGCACCTCTGCGGCCTACCAGTCGACGCTATCCAAGCTCGGAAGTAGGCGCTTCCACGGAGTGAACCTACTGAAGGAGGAGCTCCTTTTCGCCTTCGGCCTCAGTCCCGTGCCGATTCCCCAATCGACTTCATTCGGTAAACAATGTGATATTTTCTTAGAATATTGTGTAGCCTTAACTAAGATTGTGTTATTCTTGCAGCTCCGATAATGTTGGCAGCGGCCTTAGCAGAAGGCTTCGGCCTGGATGACGTCGAGCTGGAGGCTCGGGTTGCCTCCCAGCTGCAAGAGGGGGAGGGTGCCCCGACTGGGGCTACTTCAGTGGGCGCGGCCCCAGCTGCCCCCGGGCCAACACCTGCCATCCCCGTTCTCGAGACGGGACTACCAGAGGCTGGCGCACGACCTCCCGCCCTGAGACGCCGACGCACTTCACCCTCGACTGGGGATTCCACCCAACCTTCCCCCAATAAACGCCAGAAGAAGAAGAAGAAGAAAACGACTCCCGACTTGGGAGCTCCCCGAACCTCCTCCGCTCTCGTCCCTGCTACCGCCCCCTCAGTCTCCTCTAGCACACCAGACCTCTCCCTGCCAGAGAGGTCGGGAACCCCACTAGTGGAAGGTCAGATCAACCGACCAGCGATGCACCTTCTAGTGCCTACTCGATTAGACTGCCGTCTGGGTGTGCCGCAGGATGAGCTACCCGACCGGCGCCAGGAGCTTCACATATACGGGTCGGTAGCCGACCACTATGTGCAGGGACTTGAGGGGTCCTACTTCCGGGGGTCTGGCAGCAAGGCTTACTCCTTTTTCCTGGAGGTCACTCAGGTATGTATAGGATTGACTCCTTTTTTTTCTTGCTTGTTACTTAGTTTCATGATCTCAGGCCCTTGGTCTTTTTGCAGTTCTGGGGGTCGTGCCATAGTCTCTCTATGACACTCCTAACTCACGCCACGGCCCAGGAACGGGCTGAGAAGAGGGTAGAATTCTTGGAGACCAGGCTTAAACACACTCGGCTTGTCTCCAATGAATCTACCCTGGCCGACCTGCGAACCGAGGTGGCCGCCCTCCAAGACCAGCTGGCTCATTCTGAAGAGCAATTGGCCCCCGACTTGCCCCCTTCAGTAGTCCCCGACTTGCCCCCTTCAGTAGTCAAGATGTCAAGCATGTCCCAAGACATGCCCGAGGTGGTCCGCCGACCCTTCAAGTGAGGGTCTGGTTTTTGTCTTTTCATTTCTTCTTTCTTATAGAGGCTCGCCTTTAATTTTGTAAGGCACTTGCTTTTTTAATATAATCTTTCTTTTGCTCAAGCTTTCTCGCATGTGATTGTTTTTTGAATGTCAATGGCTCGGGCGATTGTCAGTGAGAACGACTCGAGTGGGAAGACAATCGATTCATTCGTCCTCGAGAGTGACCCGATAAGGCATTTGAGCACGATAACTTCTAAGTATTGGCCACTTGGGTGAGAGCACGTTTGAGCGATTCAGCCCCACGAGTGATTGGGCTAAATACTTGAGCATGAAAGCCTCTAAGTGATGTCCACTCTGGGAACCTAATAAAGAATCCAACAACCAGAACTGAGTCGAGTACGTAAAGCTACCGGCTTTGGCAGATCAGAGCCTTGTCATTGAGTTAGCTTGATCTTGGGTGGCGTGGATTGCCACGCGCCCAGCCTGGGAGTTAGGTCAAGGAAGCCGCGAAGACTTTCCTGCTCGTAGTTAGCACGAAGGCGAGAGATTAGACATTCAGTCGGATAATACCCAGGGAGCGTGGGCCGCCACGCGTCCGACTGGGAGCCGAGCCGAGGGGTGCACGGGAGCTGGTCTGCTTATAGCTCGTACGAAGACGAGAGTCTAGACACTTGGTCGGATAATACCCAGGGAGCGTGGGTCACCACGCGTCCGACTGGGAGCCGAGCCAAGGGGTGCGCAGGAGCTGGTCCCGCTTATAACTTATATGAAGACGAGAGACTGGACACTCGGTCGGATAATACCCAGGGAGCGTGGTCCACCACGCGTTCGACTGGGAGCCGAGCCGAGGGGTGCACAGGAGCTGGTCCCGCTTATAACTAGTACGAAGACGAGAGTCTGGACACTCGGTCGGATAATACCCAGGGAGCGTGGGCCGCCACGCGTCCGACCGGGAGCCGAGCTGAGGGGTGCGTAGGAGCTGGTCCCGCTTATAACTCGTATGAAGACGAGAGTTTGGACACTCGGTCAGATAATACCCAAGGAGCGTGGGCCGCCACGCGTCCGACTGGGAGCCGAGCCGAGGGGTGCGCAGGAACTGGTCCCGCTTATAACTCGTACGAAGACGAGAGTTTGGACACTCGGTCGAATAATACCCAGGGTGCGTGGGCTGCCACGTGTCCGACTGGGAGTCGAGACGAGGGGTGCGCAGGATCTGGTCCCGCTTATAACTCGTACAAAGACGAGAGTCTGGACACTCAGTCGGATAATACCCAGGGAGCGTGGGGCGCTACGCGTCCGACTGGGAGCCGAGCCGAGGGGTGCGCAGGAGTTGGTCCCGCTTATAACGCGTACGAAGACGAGAGTTTGGACACTTGGTCGGATAATACCTAGGGAGCGTGGGCCGCCATGCGTCCGACTGGGAGCTGAGCCGAGGGGTGCGCAGGAGCTGGTCCCGCTTGTAACTCGTATGAAGACGAGAGTCTAGACACTCGGTCGGATAATACCCAGGGAGCGTGGGCCGCCACGCGTCCGACTGGGAGCCAAGCCGAGGGGTGCGCAGGAGCTAGTCCCGCTTATAACTCGTATGAAGACGAGAGTCTGGACACTCAGTCGGATAATACCCAGGGAGTGTGGGCTGCCACGCGTTCAACTGGGAGCCAAGCCGAGGGGTGCGTTGGAGCTTGTCCGCTTATAACTCGTACGAAGACGAGAGTCTGGAGCATCTGCAAGTTGAGCGAGGATCCCATTCTTCCACTATTATAGTTTAGGCAGTACATTTGTTTTACAAGGCTCTCATCCTGCCTCTCGATAGGGTTGGAGGTGGATCGCGCTCCATGGCCGATCGAGCCTCTTCCCCTGTTCATTCTCCAGGTAATAAGCTCCAGAGGTCAGTTTTTGCATGATCTTGAAAGGTCCTCCCCACTGCGGCTCCAATTTGCTGACGTCTCCGACCGGCTTGATTCATTTCCAGACGAGATCCCCGATGTGGAACGCTCTCAGCAGCACCTTCCGATTATATCTTCGCTTCATTTTCTGGCGATATGCGAACATTCGAGCAGCTGCCTTATCGCGAATCTCTTCGACCAGGTCCAACTCCAGACGTCTTCTCTCAGGGTTGTCTTCATCATAGGCCATTCGCTGGTCCGACTCGCATCCGACCTCGACCGGCACCATGACTTCGCTTCCATAGACCAGTTGGAAAGGTGTGTGACCCGTAGTTTCTTTGGGCGTGGTTCGAAGAGCCCACAAGACACTTGGCAGTTCGTCCTCCCAAGTTCCTCCTGCATGATTCAGTTTGGTCTTCAACCCTCTCAGTATCTCTCGATTGACCACTTCTGCTTGGCCATTACTTTGTAGGTACGCCACAGAGGTGAAAGCTTGTTTGATGTTGAAGGCCGAGCACCATTCCTGTATCTTTCGGCCCTGGAATTGCCTTCCATTATCTGAGACGAGCTTATGAGGAATTCCATACCGACATAAGATATTCTGCCACAGGAACTTGATCACGACTCGCTTGGTGATGCGCGCCAAGGCCTCCGTTTCTATCCATTTGGAAAAATAATCAACGGTCACTAGCAGGAACTTCTTCTGAGCTGCGGCAGTCGGGAATGGTTCCACGATGTCCATGCCCCATTGGTTGAATGGGCAGGAAACTGCCGATGCCTTCATCATCTCCACGGATCGATGTGGGAGGCAGTGGTGCTTCTGGCAGGACAAGCAGGTGGAGACCATCTTGTCGGCGTCCTTCTGCAGGGTCGGCCAGTAATAGCCGGCCAGTAGTGCTTTTCGGGCCACAGCCCGAGCCCCAGCGTGGCTTCCACAGACTCCCATGTGGATCTCTCTGAGCACATAGTCTACATTTTCCTCGCCCGGGCACTTGAGTAGAAGTCGGGCAAAGGACCTCTTGTATAGCACATCCCTGACCATCGAATATTGGATCGCTCGCTTCCTGAGCAGTCGAGCCTCTTCTTGGTCGGCTGGGATGACCCCCTCTGTCAGGTATGTGATAAGTAGTGTTCTCCAGTCTGATCCTAGCTCCAGCTCGGCTTGCCGTTCTATATGCATCACCATCATTTCTTGACCGCTTGCTTGAGGAAGTACCCAAGAGTCGACCGAGTTGGCCAATTTAGCCAGCTCGTCCGCCCTTAGGTTGCTCTCCCTGGGATTTTCAATACCTGTATCTCCTGGAACTCAGCTTTCAATTTCTCATAGGCCTCCACAAAGGCCTGCAATCGATCACTATTAATTTCGAATCGCCCTGTGATCTGTTTGGTGACCAGCTGTGAATCAAAGTACAGTATCACCCGATCGGCTCCTACGTGCTTGGCAACCTACAGTCCGACTATAAGGGGTTCATACTCAGCATCATTATTAGTGGCTCGGTACTCCAGTCGGACGGACAAATGTAATTGTTCCCCCTTCAGGGAGACCATCAAGATGTCGATTTCGCTGCCTGACCGAGCCGACAAACCATCCACATACACTTGCCAGGCTTCTTCGGGCTCTTTCACGTGCAACTCGCTTAGAAAATCTGCCAAGGCTTGCGCTTTGATGGCGGGGCGAACCTGGTACTGGATGTCGTATTCGCTCAACTCAGTGATCCATTTGATCAATCGGCCTGACGCTTCTGGATTGGAGGCTACCCGACCCAGGTTGCTGTTGGTCATGACCACGACGGGGTGTGCCAGAAAATAAGGCCTGAGCCTCCGAGCACCCAACAGCAATACATACGCTAACTTCTCGAGTGTCGTATACCGGCACTCGGCTCCTTTCAGTAAGTGGGCAAAAAAGTACATAGGCTTTTGCTCGGTCCCTTCCTGCTTAACCAAAACCATGCTAACTGAGTCAGCTGAGGCAGCTAAGTATACAGACAGCACCTCCCCAACCTCGGGCTTGGCTAATACGGGTAGCTTGGCAAGATACGCCTTCAGCTCCTCAAACGCCTTGTCACAGTTGGCGTCCCATTGAAACTTGGTAG
This sequence comes from Boesenbergia rotunda, assembly GCA_024364735.1. Classification (NCBI taxonomy): domain Eukaryota; kingdom Viridiplantae; phylum Streptophyta; class Magnoliopsida; order Zingiberales; family Zingiberaceae; genus Boesenbergia; species Boesenbergia rotunda. The sequence goes on from JAGFNQ010005943.1 coordinate 69,973, forward strand.
CTTTGTGAAGCGTCTTGAAAAATGGTAGCCCGCGCTCAGCCGACCGGGAAATGAAACGGGATAAAGCTGTGATCCGTCCAGTGAGTCTCTACGCCTCTTGGAGATTCCGGGGTGGGGGCATATCTAGCAGGGCCTTGACTTTGCTAGGGTTGGCCTCGATGCCCCTCTCGGTCACAATGTACCCCAGAAATTTTCCGCTCCGAGCCCCAAAAAGACACTTGGCAGGGTTTAGCTTAAGCCCATACATGCGCAGGGTTTGACAAGTCTCCTCCACGTCAGCTACCAGGTCTTCCGCCCGACCATACTTGATTAATATGTCATCTACGTATACTTCAATGTTCCGACCGATCTGTGCCCGGAAGACCTTGTTCATCATCGGCTGATAAGTAGCCCCCGCATTCTTTAGCCTGAACGACATGACGGTGTAGCAGTAGGTGCCGTCTGCCGTGATGAAACTGACTTTTTCTTGGTCCTCGGCGTCCAGGGGCACTTGATGATACCCTTGATATGCATCCAGCATGGAGATGAGCTCGCTGCCGACCGTCGAGTCGACCATCTGGTCGATCCGAGGTAGAGGATAACAATCTTTCATGTAGACCTGGTTGAGGTCCTTGAAGTTGATGCAGACCCTCCACTTATTGTCGGGCTTGGCCACCAACACTACGTTGGCCAACCAAGCTGGGAACTGGACCTCCCAAATCTGGCTGGCTTCCAGCAACTTCTCGATCTCGACCCGGATCACTTTATTTTGCTCGGTGCTGAAGTCCCGCTTTATCTGCTTGACAGGCCGAGCATTGAGATATACATGGAGGTGATGCTCTGCCACCTCTGGTCGGACGCCCTTCAGTTCTTTGACCGACCAGGCGAACACATCCTGGTTCCGAGTTAAACATTCCAGCAGGGACTCCTTCAGCTCGTTAGGTAGCCCAGCCGCAATCTTGACTTGGGCTTCCTCCCGATCGGGGAGCAGCTGGACCTCCTCCTTGTCATCGTGCAGTTCGGCCCAGGGCGAGGCTTGGACCATATTGCAGCTTGAGAAGGGACGAGGGGCCTTCTGGCTTTCCACTCGGACATCGTCCACGTAACATCTCCGGGCTACCCTCTGGTCCCCTCTGATCTCTCCTATCTTGTCCCCGACTGGGAACTTAATCTTACGGTAGAAGGTGGAGGTGACGGCTCTAAATTCGTTGGGGGTCGGTCGGCCCAGAATGGCGTTGTAGGCCGAGGGAGCGTCTACTATTAAGAAAGTGGACCATCTGGTCCTCTTAGCGGCTCCTCGCCTAAGGAAATGGCCAAACGGATCTGGCCAATGGGTTGTACTTGGTTCCCCGTGAACCCGAACAACGGGGTTGCCACCAACTCCAGCTAGGACATCTTGATCTGCAGCTGGTCAAAAGCTTTCTTGTACAATATATTGACCGAGCTGCCCGTGTCCACGATGGTCCGGTGGACTTGGTAGTTGGCGATGACGGCGGTGTTGATCAGGGCGTCATCGTGCGGGACTTCCAGTCCCTGTAGGTCTTGGGGCCCGAAACTAATCTGGGGCCCTGCTGCTTGTGCTAAGCTAGTGCCGACTTGGTGAATCTCCAAGTGACGCACCTGTGCCTACCTAGCTCGATTGGAGTCTCCCCCGGTTGGTCCGCCCGAGATGACGTGCACTCCGCCTCGGGTGGCATTCTGCCAATTGGCCTGCTCTTCGTCCATCTCCTCGGCCTCGGCTCGGTCCTCCTAGGGGAACAGGTTGCGGGCGACTAGGGGGTTTCTTCGGAACTCCTTGACTGCTGGGTCCACCGCCTGGCCACCTCGGCCCGAGCCGCGCCCGGGAGATGCTTGTCGCCCACACCCTCGAAGAGAAGGAGCTCGACCTCTGCCAGCTTGCCGACACTCCTCCGTGGTGTGGGTGTTGGTCTGGTGGAATGCGCAGTATGACCTCCAATGGGTCGGGAAACGCCCCTGAGCCACCTGCTACACGTGGCGTCGTTCCATTCCCACTCGGTCGATGGGTCCGCACGGGCTGCGGATGGGCCCGCCCGTGGATCTGGTGTTCTGGGCGGGGTTGGGAGGCGCTATGTTGACCGACTCCTTTTTTCGAGCGGCCTGCGCTTCCTCGACATTTATATATTTGATAGCCTTGCCCAATAGGCTGTCAAAGTCTTTTATGTTGGTGCAAGATGCATCAGTGATATCCTCCTCTAAGTGTTTTAATGTTTGACAATATACTTAAGTCAGTGATACATTGAACAAAGGAAGGGGAGTTAAGAGAGGAGTAACAAAATGAACCAAAGTCCTAGTAAACCTAGGCAATAAGTCCTGGTTCAAAGAATTGGGCACTAAGTCCTGATCATGGATTGGGCACTAAGTCCTGGCAAAGGGCTGGGCACCAAAGACTTGACCGGAAGTTGGGCACGAAGACCTGGTTCGAGGAATTGGGCAAGAAGTCCTGGCCGAGGGTTGGGCACCGAAGACCTGGTTCGAGGAATTGGGCACGAAGACCTAGCCGAGGGTTGGGCATCGAAGTCCTGGACTTAGGGTTTGGGCACAAGGACTTGGTCCGAGGGACTGAGCAACTTAGCTGAGCAATGACTAAGGACAGAAGTAGAGATGGGTCAGGGTTCGGACGTCTCGAGATCCGAGAGTATCGGAGGCTAAGCAAAAGTCCACCGGAAGGACTGGGTGACAACTGTCTCCTGAATGGAGTAGGTGAAAGGCACGTTCTCGAGAGTGGGAACTTGCGTCGGTTCGACCTAGGGTTTCGTGGAAATCCGAAGTCAGAACCAAGTCCTTAAGGTTAAGAATGTGTGTGTATTTGCCTTGTATGTTTGTATCTTGCAGGTACCTAGAATGGGAGACAAAGCAGGCAAACAACACAATGGAGCTGAAACCTAGCCAAGCCAGGCGCCCCTATTGATGGGGGCGCCCAACAGGATCCAGGCGCCCCTATTGATGGGGGTGCCTAGGTCAAAGAACAAAAAATCAGCTCAGACGAAGAAGGCAGATCATGCTTCCATTCAGGCGCCCGGGATGATACAGGCGCCCGAGTTCATGTAGGCACCCAGGTCAAAGGTTTTATCAGCTACGACGAGTTCGGCGCAGGGATAAGGTTTGACCAAGCCCTATGGGGCGCCCCCATCAACACAGGCGCCCAAATGAAGCCTATAAAAGGGGCCTCGGCCCCTCAGCTTCAAACACAACTTCCAAACATGATTCTAAGCTTTCCAAGTGACGACAACGCGCTAAAGACGAGGCTCTACGACCGGGAGGCTCCAGGAGGAAGTGCGTGGCACTTCGGAGGTCCAGATCGGCCGAGTTTCAGATCTTGTTTGTTCGGTTTGAATTTACAATTCTGTACTTATTTTTATCTATCTTTGATTGTAATTTCTGCACTGTAAGACGGGTTTCTCCGCCTCCGGAAAGTCTGGAAAGGAGACCATTAGTGGACGGGCATTCCCGTGCTTAGGCCTTAGATGTACTGATCCTGGGGGGTTGGGAACCAAGTAAAAAATCCCGCGTGCGCTGTGTTGTCTTTTATTCTTTCTGTTTTATTTTTCCGCTGTGCTACTAACACTTTGATTAGAACGATCGAAAGTTTACAATTTACCGTGAAGATTTTGAAAAGTCGATATTCACCCCCCCTCTATCGACGGCACCGGTCCTACAATTGGTATCAGAGCCAGACCGCTCTTCACCGGACTAACCGCCGACGGAGCAACGACGCCAGGAGTTGAGGGGGAGCCCAGGGGTGAATCAGGTATATTTTATTTTAAATGTCTGTTTTTAAATTTCATATTACGTGTTTCAAGTGCAGGGAGAGAGGGCACTATAAAAATCAGTGGCATACTCATAAGACTCGTTCTTCACCGGCGACAAAAGACGTACCAACACCAGGAGGCCGGAACAAAAATCACATCAAATGTTTCAAGTGCGAAAAATACGGACACTACAAGAATAAATGTCCAGCAAAGGTACACAGAATTTACGTTCCAAAAATTTTTAAAATTCCTGCACTGTCTTATGATAATTTAGTTAATTTTTCTAATAAATTAAAATTATTGCATAGTCAAGTAAATGTTTTGCATGACCAGTTAGAAAATATAAATAATGCTAAAATATCAGAAATTAATTGTTTAATTCTGAATATCAATTCGATAATTTCTAAAGTAAATTCAGAAATTAAATCTGATAACTCTGAAGATAATTCAGAAATTAAATCTGATAACACTGAATTCAAATTTGAAAATCTTAAGGATAACACTGAATTCAAATTTAAAAATTTTAAGGATAATCCTAAGATTAATTTTGAAATTCTTGAAGATATCTCTGAAGATAACTCTGAAATTAGTGAAGATATTTCTGAAGATAATCCTGAAATTGAAATTATTTCTGAGGATAAGAATGATTTTGTTGAAAATATTCTTGAGAATAATAGTGATAAAATTCTATTAGATGATAATTTAATTATAGATAATGTTAAAAATTATTACAATACATTAACTAGTGGCCCGAATTACTCCATTTATTATAAGGATATTGAAGGATGTGATTTTGAGGATGAGAAGGAGATGGAATTTTCTGAGATCAAGGCCATAGTAAATAAAAATCACAAAGATTCAAATAAACCAGAATTATTGGAAAAACTTAAAAAGATAAATAAAGCAGAAATAGTGGATGAGTCAGAAATTTTCGAAATAATGAAAATTATGAACTTAAACCCACAACTATTAATTAATCATTTCAACCTTAATTATTCAAGGCTTAATTAACTCTTAATTAATTCTTAATTCTTAATTAATTCAAATTAAATCTTAATTAATTCAAATTCAAATTAATTCTTAATTAATTCAAATTAAATCTTAATTAATTCAAATTCAAATTAAATCTTAATTAATCCAAATTTAAATTAATCCTTAATTAATTCAATTAATCCTTAATTAATCAAAATTTAAATTAATCCTTAATTAATTCAATTCCAATTATGTCTTAAATAACTTAAACCCGAACTAAATAAAATATTACCCAAACCGCAACAATTAATTTAATAAAACTAAATATGTCAAAGTGGGTTGACATATTCGCAGGTTCACACGACATGAATCAAATCGGAAATTTGATATATTTTTAGAAACTTAATAATCTGAAATGTTTGACTCATGCATAACTGTCATGCTATGCATATGAAATTTTCTTAAAATTTATATCATATCATTCATGTTTAATTTTATGCATGACTTAGAACGGTTATAGGAAAAAGAATAATTGAAACTTGATCAACCTAGTATTAGGTGGAGGTGAGATGATAGTACGTTAGAGAAGCCTTTTTGGTGGAACTAGCCGAAGCTACCGATCCAAAACCTAAACTAGTTAGACCAAAATCTTTCAAGAAGTAACTTGAAGATGAATTTTCCATGAAAGACTTTATCAAGGAAAGGGTTGATGATCCAATAAGGCTACAGCCAAAGAAGGTCTTGTGTCTCGCCAAGACCTGGAAGCCAATTACTGAAAATCAAATTCACTTTACTATTGTTAGATTTGAATCTAACACAAGTTTTAATTAAATCTTAGATTTAACAATAAATTAAGAAAAATGACTCAGGCATCTCACAATGCACCCATAAGGCAACCATGCGTGTTGTATTGAGACATCTAGAATGGGTGAAATGTCAAAGACTAATTAATTGAAAAATATTTTTTTAAAATTGTTTTTCAAAAGTCTTAGGATATTTTTCTAAAAATATATTTTCAAAATAGTGATTCAACATAATAATGTTTTTATGGATTTCATGCTTGTCTGATTGATTATATGTTTTCAAAAATTATATCTTTTTAAAAATTATTTGACTCACACAATAAGACACAAGCCTCTTAGGACAACACTAAAGTTCCTTAAGGCACTTAGATAGAGTCAAACGGTGTCGGGTACAGGGGGAGTGTTTTCATTCCTTTGCAATTTTTTAAACTATATTTTAAACATTATCATCATTTGAAAATACTTTTCGAAAACTCTGCTTTAATCATTTGTGCTTCCAAAAAAGGCTTATGTTTTAAAAATTATATTTTCAAAAATTACCTGGTTCTTTGACTTTGATAAACCCTAAGGATACAGAGGAAGGTCCACTTCATGATCTACAAGGACTCCTAGGATATGTCAAATTTAGGGGGAGTCTTAGTCAAAAGAAGAATTTCTGAAAAAAAAATTTGTTGGTAATTATTTGTTTTAAAGTTATTAGATAATTCTTTTGATCTGAACAAAACCCTAAAGACTTAGAGGAAGAGTACTTGTGGTCAACAAGCTTCCTAGGACTGGGTCAAGTTTATGGGGAGGTCAAATTGAAAGAGTTATTAAAAATTTCAAAACATATTTTCATGCACTATATCTTCGAAATCTTGTTGAAAATATAAGTCTTTCAAAATACTTTTTGAAATAATATTTACTTGAGTTTAGAGAATTTCCAGGACACTTAGGGAAATGTCCTTGTAATTAACAAGGTTTCCTAGGATTGTGTCAGACTGGAAAAGAAATCAAGTCAAGTAAAATATTATATTTTTCTAAGTACCTTCAAAATATATGTCAAGCAATTTTCCCTTCAAAAGAATTTATACTCTTTCAAATTCTAATAGTTTTCTAAGTACTTATACTATTCAAAATATTTTTCAAAATGTTTCCAAAAAGGCACCAATGTTCAAATATTTTTATAAGTGCAAATTGGTTTGGAAAATTCTTCTAATTAAAAGTTTTTCTATGTCAATAGTTTTCTAAGTGCAAAAAATTTTCGAAGTTCAAAATGTGTTCCTGCAAATACATAATATTTTTCCAATACCTTTCCAAGTATATTTTTGGGTGTAAGTTAAGTTTTATGCCATGCTTTCAAAATTTATACTACGTATTGTTCACAAAGAACCAAATGTTTCCATTGTTGGTGCAAGTATTTTTGGTTTTTTTTTATGTTTGACAAAGGGGAAGAGATGCGCCTTAAGTTAGAAATAATTTTTTACTCTCTTACCAAAGGATCAAAAAATCAAAATGTTTTTCAAAAATGGGGGAGAGTGAGTGGAAGTTAGAAGTTTTCCCCAAATGATCAAAATGGATTTTCAAAGCTTAGATTATTTTTTTATTTGATCCCAAGAGTTAAAATTTAGCCCTTTCATCCAATCTAACTTAAGATATTGTCAAACATCAAAAAGGGGGAGATTGTTGATGCAAGATGCATCAGTGATATCCTCTTCTAAGTGTTTTAATGATTGACAATATACTTAAGTCAGTGATACATTGAACAAAGGAAAGGGAGTTAAGAGAGGAGTAACAAAATGAACCAAAGTCCTAGTAAATCAAAGTCCTGGTTCGAAGAATTGAGCACTAAGTCCTGATCATGGATTGGTCACTAAGTCCTGGCAAAGGGTTGGGCACCGAAGACCTGACCGGATGTTGGGCACGAAGACCTAGTTCAAGGAATTGGGCACGAAGACCTGGCCGAGGGTTGGGCACCGAAGTCCTGGACTTAGGGTTTGGGCACGAAGACTTGGTCCGAGGGACTGAGCAACTTAGCTGAGCGATGACTAAGGATAGAAGTAGAGACGGGTCAGGGTTCGGACGTCTCGAGATCCGAGAGTATCGGAGGCTAAGCAAAAGTCCACCCGAAGGACTGGGTGGCAACCATCTCCTGAATGGAGTAGGTGAAAGGCGCGTTCTCGGGGGTGGGAACTTGCCTCGGTTCGACCTAGGGTTTCGTGGAAATCTGAAGTCAGAACCAAGTCCTTAAGGTTAAGAATGTGTGTGTATTTGACTTGTATTTTTGTATCTTGCAGGTACCTAGAATGGGAGACAAAGCAGGCAAACAACATAATGGAGCTGGAACCTAGCCAAGCCAGGCGCCCCTATTGATGGGGGCGCCTAGGTCAAAGAACAAAAAAACAGCTCAGACGAAGAAGACAGAACATGCTTCCATTCAGGCGCCCGGGATGATACAGGCGCCCGAGTTCATGTAGGCACCCAGGTCAAAGGTTTTATCAGCTGCGACGAGTTCGACGCAGGGATAAGGTTTGACTAAGCCCTATGGGGCGCCCCCATCAACACAGGCGCCTGAATGAAGCCTATAAAAAGGGTCTTGACCCTCAGCTTCAAACACAACTTCCAAACACGATTCTAAGCTTTCCAAGTGATGACAACGCGCTATAGACAATGCTCTACGACCGGGAGGCTCCAGGAGGAAGTGCGCGACACTTCGGAGGTCCAGATCGGCCGAGTTTCAGATCTTGTTTGTTCGGTTTGAATTTATAATTCCGTACTTATTTTTATCTATCTTTGATTGTAATTTCTGTATTGTAAGACAGGTTTCTCCGCCTCCGGAAAGTCCGGATAGGAGACCATTAGTGGACAGGTGTTCCCGTGCTTAGGCCTTGGATGTACTGACCCTGGGGGGTTGGGAACCAAGTAAAGAATCCCGCGTGCGCTGTGTTGTCTTTTATTCTTTTTGTTTTATTTTTCCGTTGTGCTACTAACACTTTGATTAGAACGATCGAAAGTTTACGATTTACCGCGAAGATTTTGAAAAATCGATATTCACACCCCCCCTCTATCGATGGCACCGGTCCTACACTTCGGAGGCTTCCTGATCAGCGAGCGGAAGAAATTTCCCTCTTGTAATCCTTGGGAGAAGGCGCTGACTAGGACCTTAGGTGTGGCAATTGCCGCGTCCAGTGTCACTCCATTGAATCTTTTGATGTAGGCTCGGAGAGATTCCTTCGGGCCTTGCTTCTGTTGGTGCAGGAAGCACCAAATCGAACCTTGTTTTGATATTGGCAAAGGATTCAAAGTTAAGGGTTATTTGTTGTCTAACAATGCTGCTTGAGAGTGCAGGAAACAAAGTCCTAGCGAAGGGCTGCTAGGCACCTGACGATGGGCTGTCAGGAAACCAAGTCCTGGCGAAGGGCTGCTAGGCGAAAACCAAGTCCTGGCGAAGGGCTGCTAGGCAAAAACCAAGACCTGGCGAAGGGCTGCCGGGCAAAAGTCCAACTGGAGGATCCGGTTGGCACCAGGTAAATTCTCCCTAGAGGAGTAGGTGAGGACGCGTTCCCCTTGAGGGAACATTAGGCGTCGGTTCGACCTAGGGCTCCATTTTGGAGACCAAAGTCAGAACCAAGACAGCTAAGGCTGTATAAAATAATAATATAATTGTTATTTGGACTAACCCTGGATGCAGGATCGAAGGACTGAGTATCTGCAGCTCAGAGAGCCTCAAATGAGTGAGGCAGAAGCTGAGCAGGGCGCCCCGGACGATCCGGGCGCCCCCAAGGTCAACCCAAGTCTGTAAGAACCTCAACGCGCTTCACCCCGCTTGTCGCGGGCGCCCCGCGTGTCGCGGGCGCCCCCACTGCCAGCTGCCGAAGCGCATCCCTGCGAAGCCGAGGAGATGAGGCTTTGACCGGTCAATCCGGGCGCCCCGAGCCATCCGGGCGCCCCGGTCAAACCGGATCCCGAGGATAAGGGGATCAGACGGCGACCGAGCAACAACCGGATCTGCTGCCACGTGGGGGGGCGCCCCCGTCGACCAGGGCGCCCCCAGGCACTATATAAAGGGCCCTCGACCTCCTTCTTCAGAGCATCAATTACTGCGACGCTTCCACGCTCTACAGCTTTCATTCAACGCATCCAAACGCTCCGACGACCGCGCTCTGCTCCAGGAACTTCCCGACTCAAGTCCGAAGCGCCGTCGACCTCCCGCTGCACCGAAACTCGAGCCTACCCCGGGAGTTGGTAAATACAGAAGTGTAATCTTTCTTATTGCAATTTGTATTTCTCTTCTGTACTCATTCTACGCATTATAGAATTGCCCAAAGTAAACGGTCAACGACCGTGGGCCTTGGAGTAGGAGTCGACCCAGGCTCCGAACCAAGTAAAACGACCTTGTTAGCGTTGTGTTGCTTTGTCTCTATTTCCGCCGCGCACTTACTCTTTTCTCTAATCCGAACGATTTGCGACATTCACCCCCCCCCTCTATCGCATCTCTCGATCCAACAGCTTCAACGCAAACATGTTGAGGCTTGTCTTGTGGTGCCTCCTACTGCTAGCGAAATTTTGGAGGAAGACCCTCCTGAGTGTTGGAACCCGGATGGCTAGAGAGGGGGGTGAATATAGCCAGACACAGTTTCTTGCCCTTTGATACTTCTGCGTGATCAGATTAGTAGCAGCGGAAACAAAAACACAGAAGCAGAAATAAATCACAACAAGCAAAACACAAAGGGAAAGCAAACCGACACTAACACCTCGATATACAAGGTTCGGGGATAACTTGCCCCTACTCCTTGGCGTGCCCGTGAGGTGGGCGATCCCTTGATCGTCGGCAGATCAAGCCCCGGTGAACTCCGGATAGTAGCAGCCTCCTTCTCGATGGAGAAACCTCTCCACAAGTGATCTCAAGAAGATACAAGTTAAGCACAGAGACACTCGAGAAGACAAGCTCACACAGATATAACAAGATCGCTCAAGCACAAAGCAACAGAGAGCACGAACATAGCCCAGCCAAACTTCCCAAGTTTTCTGTCTTGTTCGCCTCCGCTCCTCTGCATCCAGCTTTGTCTCTTAAGCTCCCTCTCACCATCGCAAGCTTCATCAGCATCCACTGAGCCAGCCTGAACCCACTGACCTTCCTGAGCACTCAGTGTTGGGACTGGGTGCATGTTGACATGGATACGGGTTCGTAATTTTAAAATTTAATTACGTGCAGCGGAAGGTTTAGCATAAATAATTTCTTAAATTATTTTAACCACGTATCTAGCATGCAACCTTAAGTTGTGGAGACATGTTCATACATTTAAAATTTTGCAGAAAGTAAACTAATTTACTTAATACCTCGCGTAACTCGTAGAAAGGGAGATCCAACCGTAGCGTCCCTTGGAAGCTCCGCCTCTATTCACGTCCACGCCGAGTTCTCTTCGGGATGACTTCGCAAAGCCATGAGTTTCGTGCCGACAAGAACTACTAGATTCTCCAAAGGTACGACAAGAATATCAAGAGAGAGAGATGGAAACTAACCACCAAGTAACAGAATCAAGATTCCGGGGAAGGAAGGAGTTGCGACCCGCTTCTTCTTCTTCTTCGGCACCTTCTTGGTGGATGTGGCTCACGGCAACTAGAAGGGGCGCCGGCCCTAGAGGAGGGAGAGGGTGCCGGCCCTAGAGGAGGTAGAGGGCGCCGGCCCTAGAGGAGGTAGAGGGAGAGAAGGAGAGAGAGAGGGCTTGCTTCTTAATCTCTTGATTGGAATTCAAGCCTTGCCTTGGTTCCTTTATATAGTAGCCTCTCCTTCGCCAAGTCTCCCTTCTAATGGAATAAATTTTCATAAGAAATTTATCTTATAAATTTTCCTGTGAATTATTCTGTTATGCCAAGTTTTATTATAACTAAATTTATAATAAAACAAACACATCTCCCCTTTTATTATGGAATAAATTTTCACAAGAAATTTATTATATAAATTTTTCTTATCATGGAAAAATCAATTCATAATAAAATAAATCAATCCAAGGTTTATTTTATTTTCCATGAAAATAAATCTCATTATATAAATTTCTTTATCCATAATTTTATAAAATAAATCGCGTTTGATTTATTTTATAATTTAAACCAAATAATTTGGTTTCCCTCCTCATTGTGGCCGGCCAAACCAAAGAGGGTGGGGACCCTCTTTGGCCGGCCAAACCAAGCCGTCTCCTTGCGAATTAAACTCATTTAATTCGTCCAATAAGCCTTCAAAAGACTTAGCCATTTTAAGCTTCCGGTGCGCCTATGATAAATTCAGATTCGACTTATTTCTCTTGATCGAAAAATCCAATTTTCAACTCGTTTTAAATCTCTCGGATTACTCGTAGTGTGTGTGACTAAATAGGCTTTCGATTTATATTGGTCGTCTATAATTAACCAATTATAGAACGATCATGAGTGGCACCTAGTAGTACATCATGATCCCCAATTAATCGAAAGATCAACGGTTGACCTCAGAAATAATTCTGAAACCCTTCAGCAGCTATAATGAGTTGTGCCTCATTCCCTTCACCATCTTATACCCACTTGGTTCAAGACACGGTCTATGTGTGTCAGTCCCCACTAGGCTGACTACGTCACACCTAGCCCAAGTAATATCTTTCTCGTCCAACGGATTCTAATTACTCTCATGTTTCTGAGAGATTCATACTCGGAACATGTGATGCTCTGGCCAGAGGCTTCGAGTAACAATCCGACGATAGGCCTTGGGTATACATCTCCTCGCAAGGAGTGGTGAATCCTTTGTAGGTTGTTCAAACATCTTCGGGCACTTCGGCTTATACCCAATCATCCTGGGTCCACACCTCCTTGGAGATGCTTGCTTAAGATGTCAAAGTATAAGTCTTCATGACCAAGATGACTTGAACACCGCAAGTCAAAGGAACATCGCACTTAAGCTGCAGTAAGAACTTCATTGACATATCTATATGTAGATTACCATTTGAAGTTTTACAGCTAGTCACTCCAATGAACTAGTTCCCTTAACTAGTATTCATGTTTATCTCCGGACATCCCAATGTCACCAGCCAGTGAGAATCAGCTGATTAGAGAATAACCCATGCTAGTCTCGACAGAATTGATAGTGTCCGTATTTATCAATTCATCGACTAGGGACAATTTCAATACTTCACAATTGCACATGTAGAGATAATCACTAGTTGTGAATTCATCACAAATTCTCTCATGCTGTGAATTGTATTGCGGACATTCAGTAAATGAGTTTAAGATCTCAATCAAATACACGAACATGTATACTCAAATAGTAAATATTCATTTATTAAAGTAAATGATTACAATCATAAGGCGATTGCCTTAGGACACTTCTCTCATATTACTAACACTCAGTCCACTGAAGACCTCCTCTCCAGCTGATCAGTCTCCGTCAGTCTCCAGCTGCTCCAGTTGCCGTTGAAACCTGAGAAGGAGAAACAAACAAACCTGCTCCAAGGAAAGTCTCCCATTGACCCTCCTTGAGTGTTTGAATCACCTGCTATCACTTGCACACTCCAATAGAGGCTTAGCAATGCATATCAAAAAGAAATCAGCAAGTAGCAGAGAATCGGCAGTGAAAACAGACGCGATCAGAGCTTCTGACAGTTTATTTGAATTAAAGTTCTGCTCCTGATCGGTCACCAGACCGATCAGGGAGGAGCCTGATCGGTCACCAGACCGATCCAGCAGTCTTCTGCATACTCCTGATTGGTCCCCAGACCAATTCAGCAATCTGCTGCACACTCCAGATCGGTCGCCAGACCAATCAGGCTCCAGCCTGATCGGTCACCAGACCAATCAGGCCACTCCCAGACCAATCAGGCTCCATCCTGATCGGTCCAGGTCTGATTAAATCCTAAGTCTTTGATCGGTCACCAGACCGTTCAGAACCTGATCAGTAGGGGAACTCAACTCACTGAGTGCTCCCTGATCGGTCACCGGACCGATCAGGAGTCATTCAGTGAGTGAAACGCATACTCCCTGATCGATCACCAGACCGATCCACGAAGGAGCACCGTGCCAACTCCCTGATCGGTCACCAGACCGATCCAGGGGCTCCAACCTAGCCCTCCAAGCTAGGGTTTCATCCACCTTAGCCCTCCAAGCTAAGGATTTTTCACCTAACCCTCCAAGTTGAGAATTTGCACATAACCCTCCAAGTTAGGACTTTTCACCTAGCCCTCCAAACTAGGACTTTTCACTCAACTCTTCCGGATTAGGACTTTTCCAAACCTAGCCCTCCAAACTAGGACCTGACCCTCCAAGCTAGGACTTTTTTTACCTAATTCTCCAAGATGGGAATTTGCACCTAACCCTCCAAATTAGGACTTTTCACCTAGCCCTCCAAGCTAGGACTTTTCACCCACCTCTTCCGAATTAGGACTTTTCCAAACCTAGCCCTCTAAGCTAGGACCTGACCCTCCAAGCCAGGACTTTTTCACCTAATTCTCCAAGATGGGAATTTGCACCTAACCCTCCAAGTTAGGACTTTTCACCTAGCCCTCCAAGCTAGGACTTTTCACCCACCTCTTCCGAATTAGGACTTTTCACACACCTAGCCCTCCAAGCTAGGATTTTCCATACTATGTCTGATCCCCGACCAGGACTTAATCATAATCATCATAATCAACCTAAACTAAAATCGATGTCAACACCAAAACAACAATCAGGGTCAAACTGCATCAACAATCTCCCCCTTTTTGTTGTTTGACAATCCGATTTTAAGTCTAGGGGTTCTCAATCAATTTCTCATAAGGGAATCATGATCCTTCCCCTATAACAACCATCAACTTAATCAGCCATTCTCTCCCCCTTTGTCAAACATCGAAAAGGGTATGGTTATTAAGTTTGAACACAACTCCCCCTCAATCAAGGGTCTCCCCAAAATAATCAAAGGATAATTTTTGAATTGCATATGAGAGGCATATACCATAAATGTATCATGGCAACAACATATATGCATCATACGTCAATAAGTGTGAATTGCACATTAAACCATATACAGAATTATATCATGGTCAAACATGTATATGTTTCATGTGACAAGTAGGGAATGCATCTGTATCCGACATATAATCCTGAGTGGTCTCCCTGACCAATCAGGTTCGTTAATTACTTAATACAGAAATATTTCTTATTAGTCTGGGGAGCGATCAAATTTCAGAAAAATTCCTGAAACTCTGATACATTCCTGATCAGACTGCATTAACAATTTACATTCCATAATAGGGGTGTAGACTCTATTAATATTCGACATTTCAGAAACATTTCTGAAACACGACATCAAAAATAAGAGTCATGACTCAACAAACCCTTTCTTATGAATTTGAACATTCCAACATATGTTTGTATCAAATCACTATTAAGTACCAGGTTTGTACCACTTGAACAAATTTGTGCTCCCTTAGTACCAGGTTTGTACTAATGGGTGATCAAGTATGTTTCAATTGTAATCGGATTGTATCATGTTTGTTTGTATCAGTATGATCATTAAACTAATACAATTCGACGAGAAGTGATTGGTCTAAGAAATTTTTGGATCATTTTGGAACGATCTGGGGGTTCCTTGATCAGTGTTGATCTAATCGGTCACCAGACCGATCAGGGTGAGTCCTGATCGGTCGGTGGACCGATCAGGTCTGATACAGAATGTTTTCTGAAACTGATCAGTTTCAGAAATAGATTTGGTTCAACCCTTAACCATTCCCAAACCCTAATTCAATTAGTTTCAATCCATTTGTTCTTAATCATGGGGTTCCTTAACCGAAAAGTACGTTTTCATATCAAAGAATTTCTATGGATTAAAACAAACAATCCAAAAATAGATTTGTATCAAAACATCATCAATATGTTCTAAGTATGATCATGTTTATTCCAAGGAGTTTTGATAATCCAATCTACACTTAAGTACTGATACCTTAGTGATCCAATTAATATTAGGCATATGAATGACATTGGATTTAATATCAGTAAAGTGGAAAAAGCAAACCCGTCATGGAACTTGAGTATTGACTTTTGAACCATCATAAAATATGTGAGCATGCTGTTTTTAACCACAATTTTCATGCCATAGATAAATGTTAATAACACATACAGTTAAATCAGGGCATGCTCAACTAGATTCATCTCCAAGATACTAGGAAAAACTTAAGCCTAAACCTTAGTCTCATGTTCTTTGTTTGGTGCTGCCTTATTATCATAAATTATGCATGATCCTTGTCCTTTAGCATGCATTCATGTTTTATAACATATACAAGAAAATGGACTCCTTGGACTTGAGATAAGGCATTTGATCAGTTTGTATGTTTGATGAATGTTTATAACATGTTTCCAAATTTTGATCAATTTTGATAGTTCATAGATTGAATTGGAAAATTCATAGTTCTAAGTGTGTATCAAGTTCATGGTTCCAATCAAGTTTGTGTCAAAATGAAGCATAGTATAATATTGACAGGAAACTATTCATGCTCCTCTGATCACAATGAATTCATCATCATAAATTTGTACTTTACTAATAAGAATATTCACAAACATGTATCTATTTAACTATGGATCACAAAAATCATGAAGTTGTCTAAATTTATGAAATGTAGGTAATCCCAAAGAAAAACCTAATTTTAGACCTCTTGTTGTGGTGAATGACAATTCATCTCAATTCATGGGTTTGGAGCACCGAATATCAACCACCCATGTTGATAGATGCTCTCCCTCAATCAAAGTTATACAATCGAAATATGGAGGTTTTAGGTACCCAAATTTTGGGACCTAATTCATCAATAATGAAGGACTTAGGCACCCATGCCTTAGTCATTTTCTTTTTGACTTTTTGGACCCTAAAATCATTTGATGATCTACAATGGGTCCTTGACATTAAAGATATGACACTAGGTTCTTTAGGTTGGTAACCCAAACCAACCTTGTTGCACATCGCCCTTTGTGAGTTGGGTATCATATCTAATGTTTTAGAGCTTGTTGAAAACTTCTCAAGAACATTCTTGAGATTTTCAACTTCGCTCTTCAAGTTCTTATTTTCATCCTTAAGGGATTTATCACGCAAATCATTAATGTCCTCAACCTTAAAGGATTTCAATTCAATTTATCATGCAAATCATTAATGTCGCTCTTCAAGTTCTTATTTTCATTCTTTAGGCAGGAGCTTTTCCCTTATTGAGATGTGGCCCATGTTAGTGATATGAGAGAAGTGTCCTAAGGCAATCGCCTTATGATTGTAATTATTTATTTTAATAAATGAATATTCACTATTTGAGTATACATGATTATTTGATTAAGATCTTAAGCTCATTTACTGAATGTCCGCAATACAATTCACAGCATGAGAGAATTTGTGATGAATTCACAACTAGTGATTATCTCTACATGTGCAATTGTGAAGTATTGAAATTGTCCCTAGTCGATGAATTGATAAATATGGACACTATCAATTCTGTTGAGACTAGCATAGGTTATTCTCTAATCAGCTGATTCTCACTGGCTGGTGACATTGAGATGTCCGGAGATAAACATGAATGCTAGTTAAGGGAACTAGTTCATTGGAGTGACTGACTGTAAAACTTCATATGGTAGTCTACATATAGATATGTCAGTGAAGTTATTACTGCAGCTTAAGTGCGATGTTCCTTTGACTTGCGATGTTCAAGTCATCTTGGTCATGGAGACTTATACTTTGACATCTTAAGCAAGCATCTCCAAGGAGGTGTGGACCCAGGATGATTGGGTATAAGCCGAAGTGCCCGAAGATGTTTGAACAGCCTACAAAGGATTCACCACTCCTTGCGAGGAGATGTATACCCAAGGCCTATCGTCGGATTGTTACTCGAAGCCTCTGGCCAGAGCATGACATGTTCAGAGTATAAATCTCTTAAATACATGAGAGTAATTAGAATCCATAGGACGAGGAAACGTTACTTGAGCTAGGTGTGACATAGTCAGCCTAGTGGGGACTGACACACATAGACCATGTCCTGAACCAAGTGGGTATAAGATGGTGAAGGGAATAGTGCACGATTCATTATAGCTGCTGAAGGGTTTCAGAATCATTTCTGAGGTCAACCGTTGATCTTTCAATTAATTGGGGATCATGATGTACTACTAGGTGCCACTCATGATCGTTCTATAATTAATTAGTTAATTATGGACGACCAACATAAATTGAAAGCCTATTTGATCACACGCATAACGAGTAATTCGAAGGATTTAAAACGAGTTGAGAATTGGATTCTCCAATCGAGATAGACTATTTTTGGTAAGTCCAAACAATAGTCAAAACTGAATTTATTTCAGACGCATCAGAAGCATAGAATGGCTAAGTCTTTTAAAGACTTAATGGGTGAATTAAATAAGTTTAATTCATTAAGGGATTTGATCCAATTGGGGTTAGATGGGCCGGCCAAGGAGGGGGCCTCCTCTCTTCTTGTCATGGTCGGCCACCACCATAAGAGGATAAGGCTATTTTGGTTTGTTTTATAAAATAGACCAAAGATTGGTTTATTTTATAAAAGGTTATATAAATTTTATATAAATTTTTATATAATGAACCATGAGTTGGTTTGTTTAATAAAATTTATATAATGAACCAATGGTTGGTTTATTTTATAAATTTTTATATAATGAACCAATGGTTAGTTTGTTTTATAAATTTTATATAATCATGCCAAAAGAAAGAGAGCCTTGATTTTGGATTGATTGAGAAATTATTCCATAATCAAGAAGAAGAAGCTTGATCATGAGAGCCTTCATTATGGATTGATTGAGAAATTATTCCATAATCAAGGAGAGGTTTGCTTGGGAATTAAGAAACCTCTCCCTATATAAAGGACCCAAGGGGTGCCATGGAAGAGGATCCATCCAAGAATTGCTTGGGCTCTCTCCTCTTCTTCTCTCCCTCTCTCTTGGCCGGCCATAGGCCTTCCTTCTTTCTTCTTGCCGTGAGCACAAGGAGAAGCATCAAGGCGACGAAGTTCTTCCTTGCGACGATCTTCCTCTTCGGCCAACCTTGGTGGTGAGTCTTTCGATTTGATTACTCTCTCGGTTTTCGTCGTGTTCACGGAGAATCTAGTAGTTCTCGTGAACACGAAACTCGTGGCTTAGCGAAGTCATCCCGACGATACTCGGCGTGGATACGAATAGAGGCGGAGCTTTCAAGGGACGCTAACGGTTGGATCTCGTCCCTTCTTCCAAGTTACGCAAGGTAATTCGTAGAGTAATTTCCTTTTCTGCAAAAATTTTATATTACGATTATGTGAACACATTGCATGCTTAGGATATGTGTTAGAATAATTTAGGAAATTATTCATGTTTTTGTTTCCGCTACATGTAATTATGTAACAATTACAATACGTGTCCACGTCGGCATGCACCCGGTCCCAACAGCCCATGCATCTGATTGGACGCTGATGCCTCGGCTGGCATCAAGTCAGCTTCGTCGTCATCCCGATCCCGATAAAAAGACACAGGGAAGGGAGCGGAACCACCCTCAGGTCGGGCAGGCCTTCCCCGACCTCCCGACTGCCCTTGTGCTACTGGCTCGGGGAATCTAGCTGCCCGGCTACCGACCTGCGAAGGCCTCTGGGGGGTCTTCTGAGCTCTAGTAGCCATCAGGAGCTCATACTCCTCGGGCGTGACAGTCATTATGACTCGGTTGGGATCTTCCATCTTGCACTTTCGATCAGGCGAAATGTCCCTCCTTCTAGTGCCAAATTTGATCCTGTCGCGAAGCGAGGTGGACTCCCAAGAGCACGTGGTCTCCCGAAGATCACGAACTACTGAGGCTGGCTCCTATCTGCAAGGCAAAGACCATTAGAACCCGCCGGGAAAAATCCCCGACAAGGCACTCCGACGATCAAGTCAGTCCCCGGTGGTGGAAGAGCAGCAAAAGCAATAGAACAGTAGCGAAAATACTATTGTGCGTACCTGGGGGATGCGGAGTGGAGAGGCTTATATAGCCAGGGAAGCCGACAGCTTCTGCCCCATCTGCCACCTGTTTGTCGTATACGAGGACAGGGTAAGGCATAGCCAGAGTGGTAGGATATTGTGTCGCATACCGGAATAAGGAATGGGGCGCTATCAACTTAAAGGCGAGCGCAGTTAGGCACCGCTTGGCCTGACACAGACATAGGCGAGTGTAGTACGGGGTGCCAGGGCATGGCAGGGAGATCATGGCGTCAGCGGGATACTCGCGATTCGGACCTGAAGGGTATCAGGTTTGCGCTGACCCCATACTTCTTCTGCTAGTCCGATGTCAGGGAGTGGTTATTCGGATGAGTCACAACAAAACTTCGAATGCTAGTGCCGGCTAGCGGCTTGGTGCCGACTGGCGGCTCACAGTATTGATGTCAACTGAGGGATTATAGTATTGAGGCCGAATGATGGCCTATAGTATTGAGGACGACTGGGGGCTTATAGTATTGAGGCCGACTGAGAGCCTATAGTATTGAGGCCGATTGAGGGCTTATAGTATTGATGCCGACTGAAGGCTTATAGTATCAATGCCGACTGAGGGCTTATAGTATCGGTGCCGACTGAGGGCTTATAGTATCGGTGCCGACTGAGGGCTTATAGTATTGATGTCGACTGAGAGCTGGGCATGAACTCGGGCCCAAAGGTCATTGTTATCGAGAGTAACTATCTCTCCCGAGTCAGGGTGTGTCTGAGTGACAATACCCTAACTGGGTCCAAAGTGAACCGGATGAAGGCTCAGCCCCCTCAGCGCTTGAGCCTTCACTGTAAGGGAACTTTGGGGTGCCAGTCAAGCTTCCTCTGACTCGGACCCACGCCTTCATGAAATCATGGGGCTTAGCCATCCAGTGACTCAAGAATTATTCCCCGGTTTAGGCTGAACCGGTTGCTTGAACTACCCATTTGCCTATTTGATGTACTCACATAGGCCTTCGACCCAGACCCCTGCTAACGGGGCGCTAGGAGGGCCGGCCTGCTTACCCGCGTAATGGGTTAGACTCATAAACATGGGCCGGGATCAATACTGTTTAAGATAAGCGATATCATTTTTTTTTTAGAATAAAGGATAGACAGGGTATTAGATGTGAGGCGGAATTTTGATTCAGATTCAAGAGGAAATGTTGCATTTCATTCTAGTTTGATAGATGCCCAACCAAATAGAGGAATAACTCTAAACAGAAGTGAATCATTCCATCTATAACCTGTGCTTATTCCATCTGGATGAGTTTCAAGGAGAGATAACTAGGAAAAAAACACTTGGGGCAAACTTGTACAATAAATTTCACAATTATAAGCAATCTGAAAAAACACAGTAGTTTATATTTTTGTTATTATTATTATTTTTTAAATTACTCTTGACTTGTAAAATGCAAGTCGTTTGATTTTTAGTTGGAAAAATAATTGAGCCGCCCCCATCCGGCTTGACCCACGACACAGGCTAAGCTCAAGTGCTCAACACGACATAATTGTTGTCATATCTTGCCAAACATGATTCTGGTTTTGTTAGGACAGATCGGGTCGTAGACAACTTGACCCATTTTACACTCTCGAGACTCGTATCAATTTAATTTAGTTGATTTATTATTTTTGCAATTCAGATTTTAGTTGAATCATGCGTTCCTTTTTCTCGGTAAATTGATTTATAAGAGGCAAATAGTAAAAATGTACACATATTATATATATATAGCAATCAACCTAGATTAATCTCTAATCAAGCAGTTGCTACATATACGAAATTTCATATTATCGACTATTAAACCATTAGTGGTTATTGGATAGAAGCTAATAGAATATTTTTCTCAGAATGATATAATTTTTTAAGCAATCTAGTCCTAAGAAATCATGAGATAAGATATATGTAAATTGAGTCATATAGTTACCCTCTAAATATTGACATAAGAAAAATATTTAGAGGACTAGTGATGCAGCTTCTGTCTATAAGCATTGGAGTTACAGAGATGTATATTCTTTGAGTTTCCTTGTATAGCGGAGTTATATTTGCTATAACACATAGCCAATTCTTATACTATTGTTGGAGTTATAAAATTAACTTATCAAACAAAAAACATAAAGAATTAGGATAAGTAAAAAAAATCACGCCCGGTGGGACTCGAACCCACAATCGCCTGATTAGAAGTCAGACGCCTTATCCATTAGGCCACGGGCGCTGTTGAGTTTATTAGAGAATAAAACCTAATAAGTTAAATAATTCTTTCATGTGCTAATCCATCACTTGCCGATCCTTTCGTGGACCTTTTTCAATCTTTTCTCTTGACATTTTGTTCCTCGAATTTTCGAGCAAGATAATTCGACTAAATATTTTTTTAATCGTTGTAGTTTATTTACCAATTTCTTGACTTCCATTGCAACTAAAATACCCTATGACCTGCAGACTTTGAATTGTGTATCCATCTCGTCCTAGAACACCTTAAAACGTATATGCCCATCTCCATGTTGGTTCTCGGGTGTATCCAAATCGATAACTTTGCGTTATGCACTATGACTCACCTCCATCACAGACGTATCCAGTTTAATCTATCCAAACAACTTGGTCAAATCAATTTCCACAAGTTCCATGTGCACTCAGGTCGAATCTAATTGTAAACCCTCCTTTAAAGTTAGGAGTATACTCATGAGGTAAGAAAAATTCGGTTGAATATTTGGATCTTACAAAAATTAAATATCATTTTGTAAAAAAAAATTGAGGTATCATCAATTGATGAAAGTCAGAATTGATTTCGAAAATGAAATCTACATTTCGCGTAGATGAATCTAGACTATTAATTTACTCAAAATCGATTACGGATGAATGAGAAATTAATTGTTTAAAGTTAGGCTAAAATTAATATAGAAGGAAGTAGATGTGGAATAGTCCTACATCTCCCTATCTGAAAATTCTAAGAGTGTTTACTTCTTTATATGTGTTGCTATGTTAATAGAGTTAAAAAAGAAAAACACATGTGTTCTCTTCTCACAAGCGAGCGGCTGCTCGCACCTGTGAGCTCGCCACGCGCACACATACGCATGCACGCAATGGACGCTTTATTGGAGCACTTTACATTTCGCACGTATGCATCGTCTTAGAAGCTTAAATTTATACTCCAGGTGACGTGACAATACCTATGCTACTGATTGGGTGAACGAATGACAACCGTTAGATCGAAGAGGGGTGTTGTTTCGCAAGTGACGCGATCTAAAGCATTGATCGCCAAGAGTCGCTATCTGACCGTTAGTGATGAGACTTGATCCGAAATGTGAGATCAAATCTGACGACAGAGATCAAAGGGGATCTAAAGGATTACAACCATCCAGATCTGGTGGCTGAGATCAAAAACCTATCTGAAGAGTTACAACCCTCCAAATTAAACGACCTAGATCAATCCTAAACCAAAGGTCACAACCACTTACCAAAGGGTAACTCACCTCTTCCCTTGTATAAATAGAATCCTTGGATGTTAGAATCATTCGTTCAATCATTCAGAGTTCAAAAAACATACATCTCATCCAAAATTCAAAAAGCCTATGAGAAGATTCGTTGATCTAGAAATTTGAAGTGCTCCTATTTCGAAACATCGTCGTCGGAAAATGAATTGCTGCTATTCGTGAGCATCTATAGTGAAGCAATATTGTTTTAAGGAGATAGTGTCGAACACTACCCTCAACGATATTATATCAGTTTACATCCTTCCCGACAGCAACCAAACCGACTTGCAATTTCAAACAAGGGCAAACCCATTTCTCCAGCGTCAATTAGACCGCAACTCTCCTTGAAGAGCCGAGCGATCGATCGGCGAGCAAAGACCTTCGTCGGCTAATTCCACTTTCTACTCAAATGGGAAGGTCAGCGGCCTCTTAATAACAAAAACAATGAAACTAATTTGTGAGCACGCATCTCATTGCTGTGTTTTCTTTCTAACTCCATAGTTTTGGCCATGGCAGAAGTTATCTCTAACGTAACTTTTATACAACCAAGTCCACACACAGCAGCTTCACCTCATCGAGGGTCACCACGTTGGTCACACGTTTGCCATCACTATTTTCCTTTCCGTGCTCAAGCGTCATATCGTAACTTCCCAGGTAAACAAGGGCAAAGAAAATTTAAACAAGCCACCCCTCAACACTGTTTGAAAAGATTAAAATTTTAGAGTTCATCAATTTAATTTTATAAAATTTTTTGATCGGACATTAAAATAAATTAAAAAATATTCATGAAAATCCATTCAAATTATCAACATTCGTAACTTTATCATCACACTAAAAAATATCTTTATTATTTTATAATTATAATAAAAGGATGATTATATTTAGATATCTTTGTAATTCGTCAGTAAATTATTTGAAAAAAATAAATCATAAAATTAATTTATAATTCTAGAGGTGAAGGAGTCTTTTTTTCAAATACCATATCCTCTTACTAATTGGCCACGTGTGGGGATTCATTATTGGTATGATATATATCAGTTATTATAACGTAATAAAGTAAATCTCGGGATAATCTCTTTGAAAAATATTTTAATTAAAATTAGTATATATGAAATACTTTTATATTAATTTTTTTTAAACTCGGTGGAAATTACTACACTAGCTAAAGTAATGTATCAACTTATTATATAACTAGGTCATAATTCGGGGGTGGGATCCTCTGGTCCCAAAATTCCTGGTCCATCTCTAGTCCACACTAAAATTGCGGTCGGATCGTGATTGTGATTCGGCCGCAATTTGTTTCGATCCCCTCTAGGGTTCACCGTGCCCCTCGGGTTATAGTTTGGAGTGGCCGGAGGCCACCCGACGGCCTAAACCCTAAATCTAAAACCCTAAATCCTAAATCCTAAATCCGGATTTAGGGTATAGGCTGTCGGGTAGTCTCCGGCCACCCGCCCGAACCCAAACTATAACCCGAGGGGCACGGTGAACCCTAGAGGGGATCGAAACAAATTGCGGCCGGATCGCAATCACGATCCGGCCGCAATTTTAGTGTGGACCAGGGATGGACTAAGGATTTTGGGACCAGAGGATCCCGCCCCATAATTCGTATCTATTTCTATTAAATCGTTTCGGGATTTATAGAAAAAGATAAATTATAAAACTATTAATTTAAATATTATGATTAATAAGTGGGAGGACGAATTTATTATATAACTAAAATATTATTGCTGTTACAGTTATATAATATTTATTACATAATTGATATAATAATTTTAATCTGATTTTAATTAAATAAAAATAATTTTAATACAATAATATTTTATATATATCATAATTTTGAATATGTTGAAATAATTTTATTTTATATTATAGCTGTTATGATGATAATTAATATATTAATATTAAAATAAAAAATATTTAGAATAAGAAATATATTAGACGTTGTTTTAATTTTGTTTAAAAAATTATGTTTTCTATGAAAATAATAATTAAAGGGGCACTTATGATTTTCACCGGTAAACAAAACCCCAAACGGCTGTAAATGAATGATGTTCATAAAAAAGTTTAATATTAGGCCTGATAAAATGTAAGATCGAATAAACGATTAAATTAAATGAACAAATTCAAATATTTGTTAATTTTAGAGATGATTGATCCGACCATATAAAAATATTTCATCGATTATCAGAATACATTAGGAAGCATTTATGAAGATCCATCCAAGTAGTCAGAGCTCTTAGATTTAATTATCGTCCCATCGGAAGAAAATATCTATAATATCACAGTTAGGATTTGATCCTTAAATATTTGATTAATTATTTGGAGGGCCTCATGGCTGAGAATATTCATGAATAGTATTTATATTCATTAATAAAATTTTTATAAAAATTAAATAAAAATTTAAAATGAATAAAAAGCTTACAAAATTGTATTATTAAACTTAATAACTAATATAAAATTATAAAATTTTCAAATAATCAAATAAATTTTAAATTGAGAACTCATGACATCTAATCAACTAAATTCAAATCAAATTTAAACCAAACTCAAATTTCATAAAAGAATCTAATCGACTGAGATGGACTCGGTTCGATACGCCAACTCGGGACTGCCGAGGACGACCTCGGTGTCGACTGATCGACTTGACGATTGACACGAATCAAGGCCTTATCGAATCATAAGTTAAATTGGAAATCAATCATTTCGCCAGAATAGAATTTATAATTGATCAGTTTGATTTAATTTAAGTCGGCTGGACTACTCTATCAAATAAATTTGAAGACTATAATTGGTTTAGAGTTCTACCTAGAGGCTTTTAATGGCCGTTTTTATTAGAAAGCAAATGGGCGTTGAGTGATGCTCCACCCCATTAATCCTCCACCTCCAAGGTGGGTTGGGCGGGCCCCTAAAAACTTGTCAAGATTCGGATCCGCGCATCTCGTACAGTGCCTCGCGGAGCAACTTGCCCCGTTCGGTAGATCAATAATTAATGGCACACGAGTTGGCAGAAAATCAGGGACGACGATTTTCACTCAATCGGAGTCTATATCCGATCCGAAAAGGGGGGGAAAAAAATACGAAGAGATTTTTAAAAATAAATCTGATTAAATAATTAAATAAAATCCCATTAGGAATTTAAAGCAACTTTACCATCTAATAAATGGATAAATTGTCCTAAATTTTCTAAGATCAAATTCAACTTTTTACTCAATTTCTAAATGAGAAAAAAATGATAAATTTTTCTTTTTTTAATTCTCTTTCAACTCTTTAATAAATATTGATTTATCTAATTATCTACTACGTAAAAAGTAGAGGTATAATTTCTTCTAAATTTAATATATTTAAATTAAAATTAATATATTTATTATCAAATTAAACGCGATTCTTTTTTCATTTATTACGGGGGAATAAAAATCTTCATTAATTTTTATAGGTAAAAAAATTTAAAAGGAGATATAATTTCTCCTAAATTCAATCTCATTTAATTATAATCAAATATATTTTTTCTCCAATTGAGTATGATATTTTTTTTCCCTAAGGAATTTATTGATTTAAGCCAAATCGATTTGGCGATTATAATTAAATGATATTGAATTTAAATAAATTATATATTATTTTAGATTTTTTATATTAAAAAAATAAAAATAATTAAATAAATCATAGTATATTAAGGAGTCGAAGTAAAAAAAAAAATTTATACGTAAGAAGTAAGGATAAAATTTTACTTGAGTTTGATGTCAGGAAATTTATGGTAATTTTCTGCAAATAAAATTCAAATATCTGAATTAATCCGCAGGCAGGCCAAAATCAATTTTTTTGAGTGTTGATTTAGAGCTGATTTTGATGCCGACTGAAGCCCGACCAGCCTTGGCTGCCCGATCATGGAAGCTTCCGTGCCCTGGAGGAGGAACAGCCGCAAATCAACTGCGGGTGCGTGCAGCAGCCATTCCGGCCGATTGCGCAACTAACTGTACAATAATATTCAAATGGAGACAAAATTCTCGCCCAACGCCAGCTCTGGACGTGAAGAAAAAGGAAATGGTTTACCGTTGCAGTCACGAATAGCAACGACAAGAACTAGGACCACCCTCTGTTTTTCCCTCCCTTTCCTCCTTCACAAGAACTCCACGATTCACTTTTTGGCTGCACCGCACTGCAATTTAACCACCCTCTATAAATCTGTCCTCACCTCCATCGGCACATGCCAGGCAAGTAGGCTCTTTCACCTCATCGATTTAATTCAGCGATGGGGCTCTTGAGGGACGACGGGAAGTGCTACAGGCCGGTCGCCGACGTCGATCTCGGGCCGAACAGCGACGAGTTCTATATCCTTGCCGATGTCAAAGGTTTTCTTCTTCTTCTTTTTTCCTTGTCGTTTTCTTCTTCTTCGATTGGTGAAGTCGCAAGGAAGAAGCTTTCGATCTGCAGCTCCGCGAGTGGCTGGCCTTCTCGTCAAGATATTCGTGTGGATTCTGGAGTCGTGGATCCTCGGCCCCGTCGTGATCTACTTCCTCAAGAAGGACAACAAAGTTCAGAGGGTAATTAATTAATTTCGATCAGAATTTTCGAGTTTCTGAACGATTCACTCAGTCTCGTCTCAATTTCTACTGCAGCTCGTCACAAACGCTGAAATTCAGGAGCCGCCGCTCTTCGCTCCTGATCATGATCACCAAGGTTTCGTATTTGTCTTCTGAAAAAAGCAATTCTTTTGAGAACTCGCTCATCTGTCTTCTCATCGGCCGCCGGTGACATTTTCAGACGTCACGGAGCAAAGCGTTAGCCTAGTCAAGCCGAATCTGTCGCCGGCCGAACGAGTTCAGGAGGCCGCAGGCTGCCTTCCTGCAAGTTTGGAATCCAGTTTGCATGCTTCACCTTGCCAATTCAGACGTTGGACTATCCGAGACTTTGCGAGAGCTTACAGATCAGGAGAAACGACTCCTCTTGCAGTAATATTATTGCCATCTCACTACTTACTTTTCCTTTTTTGGCTCTTGAACATAATTCAGTGATTATCACCATGCCTTTGAAGGTTGCAAAGAGGTTCTTGGCTGCTGTTAAAGAGTCTGAAGATCCCAAACTCCAAATGGCTTTCTTCATTAACTTCAGCCCTGATGATATTATCAGGCAGGCAGAAGAATCAACACAAAGATATCAAATAGGTATTTAAATAATTTTCTAGCCCAATTCCTTCGTGTCTCAATCATTGAATTGCTTCAATTATTCCCGAGGACAAGAAATCAATGACATGTTAAGTTTCTACAAAAAGGCACTTCACACAATCAAAAAGCTTATAGGAAAAACCCACCATAGTTTTAAATTCAATAAAGACAAAAGGATCAAACCTATCATGTGACTAATTTAACTGAATTACTTGTAAGATATATACATAGATTTCACTCTATCTTTGTTTCAGACTAACTTATGCATTTGGATCTGCCATAGGAGCTCCAATTTCGATCATGGATGGAATTCTTGTAGCGATAAAGGATGAGATCGACTGCCTGCCTTATCCTACAACTGGTAGAGTGTCTATGTTTGTGTCTGATTGATCTCGAGAATGGTTGAAAGGAAAATGACAGGTAATTGGTGAGCAGGAGGGACTACATGGCTGCACAAGTCCAGGCCATGCAATAATGATGCAAGCTGTGTGAGGCAATTGAGGTCTTGTGGTACCATCCTTGTGGGAAAGACCAACATGCATGAGCTTGGAGCAGGGACCAGTGGCATCAATCCGCATTATGGGTAGGTGCTCCATGTTTCACTCGTGTTTTCTTGCTCTTGAATTTGAATTTGAAACTGCAATCTGAGTTCTTTCTCTGCATACAATTTCAAAGTGCTACGAGGAACCCCTGTGACATCAACAAGGTTTCTGGAGGTTCTTCTAGTGGATCGGCCGCAGTGGTGTGTGCTGGATTGTGTCCTGTTGCTCTCGGAGTCGATGGAGGGGGTAAGAAGTTAATTAGCTTCCTCTTCCAATGTAGTGCTTGATGATTGATAGCATTTGAAACTTCTAATCCAACTATTCAGGGTCTGTGAGAATGCCTGCATCTTTGTGTGGTGTTGTTGGATTCAAACCAACTTCAAGTCGCTTATCGAATTCAGGGTGACGACATAGTCTTATCTAGTTTTCTTTGCTGTTTGTACCAAATCTGAATGCATTTACATTGTTTTATCAGGGTTCTTCCGTTGAATTGGACTGTTGGAATGCCTGGAATATTAGCAACGACCGTCGAGGATGCTCTTTTAACGTCGGTTTTGTGAAAAAAATTTTATTGTATGCATTTTCTAGTTTCCTTCATCTGTTATGAGATGAAACTTAGCACTGGTTCTATTCTTGTTCCAGTTATGCTGCTATTTGTAGTGATCCTCCAAATCTACCAACACTTTTACAAGTGAGAAGATGATAATTTACTACATTTTTATGTTACAAATTTATAGAGAGACAGAAAATCTAACCTCTTGTACATTCCTTCTGATTTCAGCCTTCACTCAACTTTCCCCTACTCAACTCGGCGCAGCCACTCACTGACATAAAGTTAGCCAAATCTGCCAAGGTTGATACATTATAACATAGAATGTTTTTAAAAGTTAAGTTTGATAGTTTCTTTCTCATATTGATTTTTCGTATCTGAACATTGTCGATCAGTGGTTCAACGACAGCACAATTGATGTAAGGAACTGTTGTGACCGAGCCATAAGTATGCTATGCAAGCAGTATGGATGGAAGGTAATGCTGATGAATTTGTTCTAGTTCCAAATGAGTTTACTTGATATCTAACAAGCTCATCATACCGAAACCATAAATTGCTTTGTTCCTCTATAAAAATAGGTTCTGGATGTGACCGTTCCCGAGATCGAAGAGATGAGGCTTGCTCACTATGTCACAATTGGATCAGAATGCACTGCTTCATTAGCTCCTCATCTCTCAAAACTGTAATCAGCTCACACCAAAATGCTTAATCCAATTCTGTTCAAGCTAATTTTATAGCTGGTTGCTTTAAGGTAGTGATCGTGCGGAAATCGGCTGGGATGCACGAGTTGCGCTCTCCGTGTATGGTTCATTCACAAGCAAAGACTATTTGAATGCACAAAGAATCAGGTAACTGAAAATTAAGCACCATATCAAGTTATCAAGTCACTTCTAGTTTCACATCAATGCTAGTTTGCTGAAACATTGAAATGCTGACTAACACATTCTTCTTCATGTACTTAAAGGAACCGGCAAACGCAATTCCACAGAGAGATTTTTAAGAAGGCCGATGTGATTGTCACACCGACCACAGGGTATCGAGCTTTACCTTCAGTGGCATTAGCAATCAGATGCTATTGTTTGCATTGGCATCAAGTATTTTAAGCTTGTTCTCTTTATTTTCAGTGTTACTGCATACCCATTACTAAGTGATGCTTTGAGCACTGGTGAACTGGACTACATAAATGGAGGTTGAAGAACTTATCTTGAATTAATTTCTTTCTTTCTTTTCGCTATGCTGAAGAACTTAGCATCCTTGTTTCTTTGTGGTAGCTGCACTTGTGAGATACTCCATAGCAGGAAACTTCCTTGGATTGCCTGCAATTACTGTCATGGTCTAACTTTTATCTTCTATTGGATTTTCTTTTGTTTTTGCTGGTTTGTATGCTAAATTCTTGAGCTAATAGGTCGGCTATGACACGGGAGGCTTACCGATCGGCCTACAATTTATTGGAAGACCATGGTCAGAAGCAACTCTACTCCATTTAGCATTCGCAATGCAGGTAGAAGACTGCTATGATCTAACTAAGCGTGCAAAAAAGGATTCTTTCAAGTAGTTACATAAATGATCAACAAAGTATCACTAATTTCTTTCGAATAGATCCCTTAGCTTTTTTGTTTCAATTGGTTGCTTTGATGGCAGACAATTTGCATCAAAAGCTACAAGAAGCCCCAAGTGTTCTACAATCTCCTCAAGACGAACTAAGAAGACAAGACAATGTTCTTCCCCTCCGAATCTATGAAGGTTCCATCAACAGTTGCATTAGATACTTCTTTGGAGTAAAACTGAGATTGTGGCCATTAGAACCGACACAAGGGCCTACTATGGTAGTAGCTACGCAAATGTATCAAGTGATATCATTGTATCTTGTTACTAAGAAACTTCAATTTGAATATCTTTCTTGTTCAACAAATGTTGAAAGGTTTCTCTTCAATCATGCTCCTTTGCTGGCACTCTCTTTGTTATATATGCAAAATATCCTTTGTGCCTTCACTCCCCATAGGAATTCATCCATGCTTTCACCTCAACGATTTGACCATCTTAGGTTCATCGAGGTGGTCTAGTCGATTGAAAATCGGATATTTTGTTGGGGTTAAGTTTTCCTAGTCCGCATGAATTCTAGAGCATGTATGAACTTGTATAAAGGAAAACAAAACAACAAAATCTAGTATCATTGAATGTACAATGTAAAACATAAATTACAGAAGGTAAGACAACGGACTTGATTATAGCGGAAAAGTCATCGTCTTTAACATGGGAGTACTGCAGAGAAGAGAAGTAAGGGTCTGGTCTTCCGAAGGAGTTAGGTTGATGGCTCCGTAGTCTATTCACAAATGGGGAGCAAAGAGATCCGTTAGAATACCTAATCCAACGGGGATCATATCCTATATATATAATCTAATCCGTTATCAACCCATTAATGATAGCTATTGGTGACAATGGACCCGATTACAACGGAAAAATCACCGTCTTTATGTATCGTCCACGAACATGGGAGTCCAGCAGAGAATAGAAGTAAGTGTTGGAGGATCGTATGCCAGCTAAAGGGGGATGAATAGCTCGTCACCTTCAATTCATCGATTCTCTTCTTCCTACACGTGTTAGTGCACAAGTGGAATAACAATTAAACTAAAACTAACACAAACAAGAAGCCAAACTAATTTATGTAGTTTGGAGATGACGCTCCTACTCCACGACTGTCCATAAGGTGGGCGATCCCGATCCGTCGATGGATGACTCCCCGAAAAACCTCCGGCTATGCTCGTGTAGCTCTTTATGGGTGGAGAAACCTCGCCACAACCTCACCAAGAACACTTGAGCACTTAGACTACTAATTAGCCTTTAACCAAGACTAATTTCGTTATCCTTTCTCAAGCAAACTGAGCTTTCTTAAATAGAACTCATTTGCCTATCCAACAATTACCAGTCGACTAGTGCCAACACCAGTCGGCTGACAACTGTCAAATTCAAATGTTACAGCTCAACGTTCGAATCTAACTGACATCAGTCGACTGCATAAAAGATCAGTCGACTAATCTTTCTATGACCTCAACCAATTGATTGATCCTATACTAATCGACTGGAAAAACCCTAAACCTAGGATTACCCTTCCCGAGTATAGTTCACTTGCACTCGAACCCTCACGATTAACTTGACTCTTCTTCGCAACCTTGACCTGTTGCCTTCAAACCTTCTTTGCTTTAGCTCTCGTCCCTCGGATGCATACAAGCTCATGACTCGTCTCCATGTCATCCTTCGCATATGCCTCAAAGTGCGCTTTCCTCAGCTCATCGTTGTTGTCTTGTCCACGGTCCCTCGGATGCATCATCTTTCACCGGACCCGAAGTCGTTAGACTAAGTCTATGTGTATCCTGCACAACCTGCATACTCAAATACATATATCAAATACAAGGGTGAACTTAACTTAAATTCTTTGTCCAAACATCAAAACATATGGTCCTACGGACTATAGATTGCCTCAACAGTAAGGGGTTGATCTTTCAAAGGAGTTAGGTTGACGACACAGTAGTCTATTCACAGATGGGAAGCAAAGAGATATGTCAGAATCCCTAATCCAACGGGAATCATGCCCTATATATATGACCTAATTTGTTATCATCCCATTAATAATAATGATTCGGGTAAATAGATTCTACACATGTAAACCTCCACATCAAATAAGTTAAAACCTCCATATTAGAGGAATCATTTAACGAGTTTGGTTTTCATAATGGCCTAATCCTCATGCTTACAAATAATGCGTGAGCCCACCAAATAGAGATTAAATCCGACATATTCTAGTCGATAAACCAATTAGTATATAGGTTAATTAGCATGAGGAATTAAGTTGATTAGATATATGATTTAGATGATAAAATATTAAGTTTTCAGACAAACAAAATACTTTTTCTATTAAATAAAAATATTTTTATTTATTTAAAATTTAAATTTGACATGATCTTTTTGGAATTTAATAAAAAATTTAAGGGATGGAAACAGGGTAATCATTTGCAAAATGATCAAATAATTTTAATAATTAAATATATTTTATTTAAATGTTTTTTGACTACCAAAATATATTATATAAATTCTAAAATCATATAAGAGGTTTTAAATGGAGAATACAATTTATAACCTTATTTTTTTATATTTAATTAATTTTTTAAAAAATGATTTACATAATCACATATCTCCTTTTGAATATTACCCAAAATGCGTATCCATTTTGGAATTGACCAAATCACGTATCCCTTCTCATTTTCTTTCCCATAATACCCCTCTTTTTTTATTTTTTCAAATAAAATCTCCAGCGCTACTCTTTTATTTTTGTTTCCTCTATCGTCGGAGCACTGACAATGATTGTTTGTTGTTGTCCCTTTGCCTTCACCCAGCAGTGCAAAGAGATACAACAAGTCGACTACAGTTTAAGTTCAAGATTAAGTTTTGGACTGATTTATGGTTGCTAACTCCATAGATTTTAAAAGGGGCACGGACTGATCTTTCCTCGCCATTCCATCCCAACTCCATTCACTCTCTTATCATGATCCCCATGCCATTATGTTGCATTTTTTTTTAACATTTGGTCTCTTTTTTGAATTTCTTCTTATTGTTAGAGGTAAAGTCGAATGAAAGAGAAAGAGCCATGAGAGGAGGAAAATGAGCGCTTCCAAAGAATGAAACTGACTTCGTCAATTCTTCGCTAGAGAGGTACTCTAGTCATAGAAGCGTCCGTGTGTCTCCGACGGCAAAGTAGGTCTTTGATTTCAGATTAAAAACTCTGTGTGTTTTATGATAGTTTTATTGTTTTGACCGGTAGCTTCTTTGATAAAATGTCAAAGTGGACGACGATGGAGAAAACTCATTGAGACGGAGATTAAGAAGAATAGAGGGGAGATTAGACTTTTTTTAGAGGAAAAAAATAAGACTATGTATATATTTGATCAACCTTATTTAATAGTATACATACTAAATTTACACTATGTTAACGTGTGAAGTAATAAATTTCACTTTTCTTACCCAAAATTAATGTAATTTTCAAAAAGTTTATCTATTATGATATTCATAAGAAGGAAAATAATTAATTTTGCATATGCAAATTAGTTTTTTTTCTATTTTTTTAGTTTTACTTGTATTGATTATGAATTTTTCTAATACGTTATTTCTAGCTTCTTTATGCTTTCATTGTCTTTCTATAATTCTAGGTTTGAACTTTGGCTACTAAATCTGTAAGGGCATACCAAGGAGGACTACTTGAGATATCTTACTTCATAAAATCATTTAGAATATTTGAAAAAGCTAGAGAATTTAATTTTTCATTTGAGGATATGGAGAACCTTGCTCTTCCCAGCTAATATAATAAAAAAATGATTAACGAGATTTTTTCAACCTCGGACGATCGACCCGGTCCCACAAAAGTTTTCCACCGGCCGCCAAGGTAATTCGGGAAGCGCTCATGGTGGGCGGTCTAGAAACCCAGCATCTCAAGGTTTGCGTTCCATTTGGAGGAAAAATTCTTACAAATACATCATAATTGGGAATCGAACTGCGGAAAAAGAATTATAATTTTTCATTTGATGATAGGGAGAACCTTGCTCTTCCTGGCCAATATAATCTCAAGCATATGTGTTGGTTTGTTGTGGATGAAGAGGAATATTCACAATATTTTATTGTTATTGTTGTCTACATAATTGTTATTGATGTATACTGCTAATTGTTATTTTGTCTAAATTATTGTGCTCTTCTTATGATTTGTGGTTGTAAAATTCAATTGTTATTTTGTCTAAATTATTGTGCTCTTCTTGTTGTGGTTGTAAAATTCAATAAAACTGTTGTTGCTATTATTGTTATAATTTTATGGTACAACAATTGTAAATTGATATTTGTTATAGTGTGAATTATATTTTTTATTGAGTTTGTTTGGAGTCTGATCCTGTCGACAAGCGAAGATCGGTTCTTCCTTGGGTGACTCGGTCTAACCAGGCCGACTTGGTCTGCTCTAGCTCGAGAGGTCGGACCGAAATGGGGTTCTCAATATGGTGGAGTGGTTGCAAAATGGCAGCGATCCCTTTTCTATAGTTCCAATGGGGTTTATATAGGGGGGGAGGAAAGGTCTCCCCACGTGCGAGCTGTCACATCTCATTAAGAGAAGATCGAGCGACAGATTATGATAGGGACAGCTACATTAATATTGAGAGACTGTTACCGCCGCTTGACACCATGCTGGAGTTATCTCCTCTGTCCCTCTTTAATTAATGATGGCTTTGCCAGGCAATGGTTGTGTCAGAAGGGGTTACCCTCCGAATGTCTGATAAGGAAAGCTCATGTGATAGGAGAGGCTCGCGTTTGTCCGGATATCTCCATGCAATCGTAAATACCTGACCTCTATTAGTATACTTCGGGAGGCTGACCTCACACGACTTGCCTTGATCATCCCGAACCTAGCTGATCGGTTCTGAGTGCCCCGACCTCCTACGGCCGACCTCGAGTATCCCGACCTCAGAAGGCTGACCTCAAGGGTCCCGACCTTAGGAGGGCTGACCTCGAGTATCCCGACCTCAGAAGGCTGACCTCGAGGGTCCCGACCTTGGAAGGCTGACCTCGAGTATCCCGACCTCCGAAGGCTGACCTCGAGGGTCCCGACCTTAGAAGGCTGACCTCGAGGATCCCGACCTCGGGGTAATCCTGGGTCCCGGTCCGCTTAACACCGGTTCAGATCGGCAACCGAACCCGGCCGAACTCTCAACCCTTCTATAAATCATACACCTGGATCAGAGTCATTTGTACATCTCTTTGTCCATCAGCTACTTTTAGGACCGATGGATCTAAGACATTCTAAAAATAAAAAATTTAATTTTGTCTAACATAGGAGAGTCATATTTATTTATGGTGTCAGATAGTGATCGTCATACCATTTAAAGTGAACTTTTAACTTCACTTCTAGTGAGCAATAGAAGTGAGCAACAATATATTGCTGACTTAAACTTTGAAAATCATAACTTTCGACTCAGAAATCTTTGATTTAATATATTGTATGTCCCGTAATTTAATCTTAATCAAAAGTCATGATCTCTCAATGTTTAAATCAAGAACAACATTGTTGTTGGTCTTCGTGTTATTGATCTTAAGAAATAATTTTTGACTCGGATTAAATCATGGGGCGCACAATATATCAAATTAAGAGTTTTGAATGAGTTTCAATTTAATATATTGTGCATCCCATAATTCAATCTCAGTTAAAAGTTATGATTTTTCAAAATTTAAAATAGCAGCATGTTGTTGATAACACGTTGCTGATCTTCAAAAGACCATTGGGGGTGTCAATTCGGGTGGGTTGAGTCGGATTCGGATCGGATTGGAAAAAAAATTTAAACTCCCAACCTGAACCCGACCCGAACCCGATTTCAACCCGAAACACCCAAACCCGAACTCGAACCTGACCAACCCGAACCCGACCCGAATAACCCGAAAAAACCGATTCAAAACGTCTTTTTTCACTATTTCCCCTATAATTCTTCACTTTTATCTCAATACTCCATTATGATTATACTAATATTGATATTAATATACATAAAAATATCTTAGTTTTCAAAATAAAATTTGATTTAACCTCAAAAAATCCATTAAATATTAAATTCGGGTCAACCCGAACCCGACCCGAACATTTTCAACCCGAAACCCTCCAACCCGAACCCGACCCGAACCCGAAAATTTCAACCCGAACCCGATTTTTTTCGGGTCGATTCGGGTGGGGTCGTCGGGTCGTGTTGATTTTTGACACCCTTACCATCAACTCTTCGTGTTGTTAATCTATTCAGAAACCCAAGAACAACGTTTTGACTTAAACTTTGAAAGATCATAATTTTTTATTAAGGTTAAATCACAAAAAATTTTGATTTGGTATATTGTGTGTCCAATGGTTTAATCTGAGTTGAAAGTTATAATTTTTCAAAATTTAAGTCAGCAATATATTGCTGCTCACTAGAAATGAAGTTGGGAGTTCACTATAAATGGTATAACGATCACTTTCCGACACTACAAATAAATAGGACTCCTCTATATTAGACAAATTTTTTTTTTATTTTTAGAATGTCTTAGGTTCATCAGTTCCAAAAGTGACTAATAAACCTAAAGATGTACAAATGACCCAAACAAACTAAATAAAAAATAATTGTCATACTATAAAAAGCATCAATTTATAACTGTTATACCATAAAATTATAACAATAATAGCAATAAGTTTACCAACATAAACCAAATAAAAAAAAAAAAAAAAAAAATAACTATAAAAAGCATCAATTTATAACTGTTATACCATAAAATTATAACAATAATAGCAATAAGTTTTACAACAACACACATTACAATAGCAACACACAAGAAAAGCACAATAATTTAGACAAAGCAGCAATTAGCAATATACATCAATAACAGTTACGTAGACAATAACAATAAAATATTATGAATATTCATCTTTAAGATCCATTGCAAACCATTATGCTTGCAATTATATTGGCTAAGAAGAGCAAAGTTTCCCATATCATCCAATGAAAAATTAATTTCTTCGGTCTTTTCAAATATCCTAGATGATTCTCTATAGTTAGATACCTCAAGTAGTCCTTCTTGCTATGCCCTTGCAAATTCAGCAGTCATAGATCAGACCTAAAAATATAAAAAAGGAATGAAAGTATAAAGAAGCTAGAAATAGCTTACCAGAAAAATTCATAATCAAAAGGAAAGCTAAAAAAATAAAAAATATAATGCTAATGCACATATGCAAAACTGTTTATTTTACTTGTTATAAATATCATAATAGATAAACTTTTGAAAATTACATAAATTTTAGATAAGACAAGTACAATTTATTACTTTATACGTTAAATAACCGATATTTCAATACTGATGGAGAACTAGTGACATGGATCCATAATATAAATTTAGTATGCATACTATTAAGTAAGTTTAATCAAATATATACATAGTATTATTTTTTTCTAAAAAAAGTCTATTTTCTCATCCATCCTCTTCATCTCCGTCTCAACAAATTTCTTCCATCGTCGTGCCCTTGACATTTCATCAAACAATTACTGGTAAAAAAAAATTAAAACCACTATAAAACACATAAACTTCACCATCGGGATGCATGGACACTCTTGCAATTGGAGTTATCCTCCGACGAATAATCGATGAAGTCAGTTTATCCTCCAGAAGTGCTCATTTTCCTCTTTATGATATCTTTTGACTCGTTGGACTTACCTTTAACAATAACAAGAAATTAAAAAAAAATCCAATGCTAAAAAATAAAAAATAAAAAATGCAATGCAATGACATGAGATCATGAACAAGAGTGAATGGAGTTGGGTGGGATGGTGAGGAAAGATCACCATCGTATCCCTTTTAAATAGACGGAGATGACCACCACGAATTAATTCAAAGCTTAGTCTTAATCTCAAATTGTTGTCGATTGTCGTGTCTCTCTGTGCTATTGGGTGGAGGTGAAGGATCGATCTAGATGAATAACCATTGTGGATGATGGTGGAAAGGAAGATGAAAGAGGAGGACTAGGAGATTATTTTTTTTTGAAAAAAAAATAAAATAAAAAGGAAGAGACGTCTATTATGGGAAAGAAACACTAAAATGGATACCTGGTTTGGTAAATGGTCGATTTTTTTTTTAAAAAAGTAATTTATCCTATTTTTATTTATCTTTTAAAAATTATAATGTCAATAAAATGGTAGAGCATTCCAGAAGGAGAGAAGCCCTCGGAAGCCGCAGTGTGCGCTGGCCTATCGTTCTTCGCCATGGCTGCAATTGCCAGCCACTCCCTCTTCCCTTCGCTCCGCCCCCTGACCGCCGCGAAATCTCTCAAAACCCCCAGATCGACATCCGTCTCTGCCCGCCGGAACCCTAGCGCCAATTTTTCTACGATCTCCACAACCCTCATCTCTTCCTGTCCTCCCCGGAGATCATTTAAGGGGCACGTCAATGTCGCAGATTCAACCTCAAAGGTGCTACTTTTTCTTTTTGATAATATGTAT
Source organism: Boesenbergia rotunda (assembly GCA_024364735.1). Classification (NCBI taxonomy): domain Eukaryota; kingdom Viridiplantae; phylum Streptophyta; class Magnoliopsida; order Zingiberales; family Zingiberaceae; genus Boesenbergia; species Boesenbergia rotunda. The sequence continues at coordinate 109,182 of JAGFNQ010005943.1, forward strand.
CTATATATTCGTTCTTCTCCTTTGTTTTTCCCATTCATCAGTTTAATCCCCGTCTAAATCGATTCTTGAATCTAATATACTGCAAAAAAAAAATGATTTTCTTCTTTGCTGAATATTTCCAGTCATGATGCTCCAAAGTTGCTTTTGTCATGGATAATTCTGCAAGTTTGGTTTTGCTTTTTCGTAGTTGATTTTAAGTTATGGCTGTAGTAGGCTAGTTATGTTAGCCAAGTGCTAGGAGCTTAGTTGCTTCTAATTTAATAATTAGCTGCAGAATCAATGAATAAAAGTAAATGTCTCGTTTCTTTTGAATTTGTTCTTAGTTGGCTTCTTCCTAAATGGGCGTTTTGTCATAGTTGCCTAACTATTGTGCTTGATTTTTTTTTTCGTGTTTTAGCCCGAAAAATGTTAGAAATTCCAGATTACATAATACCAATTCTCTTTATTGAAACAACTTATTAGATTATTGTTGATATAATTTTCTCCAGACAATTAGTGGGGAAGAAGAGAACCAGATATCAGAAAGCGTCAATCAAAAAGACCTGCCATCTATGGGGAATCTTATCCAAACTTACAAGGAGGCTATCATAGCAGGAGATGAAACAACGGCTCAAGAAATTGAGACTCTAATATGTACTGTGGAGAATCAGAAAACTGTTCTGTCGGCAAAATTTGCAGAGATAACAACTTTGTTAGCAACTGAGAAGGACCAATATCTCCGGCTGAAAGCTGATTTTGAGAATTTTAGGAAAAAAACTGAGAAGCACCGCCTTAGCTTTACATCAGATATTCGAGGGGATGTAATAGAGAGTTTATTGCCTATGGTTGACAGTTTTGAGAAGACAATAAAGGAGATAAAGCCAGAAACAGAGAAGGGAAAGAAGATTGAGTTTAGCTATCAGGGCATATACAAGCAGTTTGTGGAGGTCATGAGAAGCTTCGGTGTTTCTGTAGTAGAGACGGTTGGCAAACCATTTGATCCTTCTGTAAGTTGTCAAAATGCTTCCTTTCTTAGATTTCCTTTGCTTGCTTGATTATTTTCATGATAAGCATGGCAGAACAGAGGAAGAATACTTGGCATAAAGTTTTGGCCCTTACATGTAGCCCTTGGACAAACATAATTAAGTTTTGAGACTTCTTCGTGTTTCCTTTTTTTCTTGAAACTTCAACTAGAAACAATGATTGTTTGCCTTCTTATTATATAAATATCTTGCTAAAGTGACAGATGCATCCTTTTGTTTGTCATATAAACAAATTCCATTTTTTCATGATATGTCACCTATTTGATTATTGTTAAGAGTTACTGGTTATATCGTGTATGGTTAGTCTCAAATGGGATATTTAGTTGTACCATGTCAGGGTCCCATGTATGTAGATGTATACTTTGTTGCGATTATACATAATTTTTCCTATCAACTTCTTTCTTTGCACTTATATAGCAGGCTCTCCCCTAGGGCTAAGGTTAGAATTTTTGTCTTCCCAAACCTCTTGAGGAAGGCATCTAGTTGAATATAGTTCAATATCCCCTCCTCTCCTATACTCTTTTTAACCAAGAACTAACTTCTCTTCACCAATCTCCTATTGCCAATCTGAACTTTCTTCTTCCTTGCGACCACCCTCAACAACCAAAGGGGGCATGCACTGGCCCCTCCTTTGGTTGTATTCCTTGCAGAAGTTTATCATCGTTAAAAAAGTGGATATGCAAATGTCTAGGGTCTTATCTGTATTGGTAAATGCTCACTTTTGAATAAAATAAATTTTCCTCTCAACTTGATATTATAGTGAAATCTCCTCTATGGTTAGAGTTTTTGTCTTTTCAAACCTCTCCATGGAGTTTTCTCGTTCAATGGTGTAGTCTTCCCTCTAGCCCCACATGCTTCTTAAATCTTTACTATTCGTACTAACTACTCTTCTCCAATCGACTACTGACACTTGCAGTTTTTTTTTCTTTACCACCCACAGTAGGCCAAGGAGCACCTTGCTGACCTCCTTTCTTGGTAGTTCTCTTTCATGCATTATCATTGTTCAAAAGTGGGCATGCAAATGACTAGGTGTATGCTGCAGAAACCACATTACATAAAGCTTATTCTTCCCTTATTTATGATTGACGTTGATATGGAGGATCAAATGGTTTATGCAGCCATATATATGGTTTCTCTGGTCACATGTGGCATATGCGATCAACATATGCAGATAATTGAAATTTGAAAATTGTTCTTTTTGGAACAAAGCTTGATCAAACCAAATCAAATAATACTTACTTCATCTACCTCATGTATGGCCCACATATGTTGACAAACAATAAACCATATTTGTGATTCATTTGAACAAGTTTGCATCGAACCAAACCAAATAAATAACCTGCATGTTGATTATTACTTGTTCTCAAATATATGATACTTGGACTCTTGAACTACTTGTTTGCACAATTGCACCCATGTTGACTATCAACATTCTAATGCCAACACTCCATGTGACAATTGGTCATGTCTAAAATTTTAAAAATACATGTGTCACACATTTGGATCCACACACATTTGGAATCTCGTTCTCGGGATTTTATTATGTGTTTTCAGGAGAGTATTAGTTCTTGTGACAACACTTGCTTAAGTTAAGTTTTGGGTGCTTGTATTAATTTGAACACTCATCTTACAAGTGTTCTGGTATATACATGTTAATTATGTTATATATTTTACATCATCAATCATAATTATTATATAATACATGTTCTATTTTACATTGTATAATTACATATATTATATTTTAAAAGGAAGAATTGATTGTATATTTTACTTAGTGCACTTTGTCATATTTATGTTAAATATTTTTGTCAATATAGACGATTATCAAAATTTTCTTTAATATGCCCTCACATATTGCATATGTTATGCACTGAGGTAATCATATATCGCCTATATGCAGTTTTCAAAACATTGGCAATAAGAGGATTTTTAATATCACTATTTCATAATTTTCAACGTGTTGTTTTGCTTCATCCTCTTTATCTCTAGTGTTCTGAAATGTGATCTAGGTGGGCTCATGTGAACCCGCCTAGGCATTTTAGACAAGGGATCATATATTGCTAAGGCAGTTGAGTGCCTAAGTTGCTTAGGCAGGCACTTTTGAAGTCAAGTAGGTCACTTTGATAGCTAAGTAGGCCTTCTTTGTTGTTAGAAGGAAAGAAATTTGTTCTGTTTTTTTAATGATAAAAAAGGACCCTTGTGATGATTTTTTCATTAAACAAGACATTCTTATGATTGTGAAACAATAAACAAAGTCTTAATGTGTAGCACATTACTGGTGAATGTTAACTTAAATATTTGTTTTGTAAGTGACAAGCACTTTATATATTAATTAAATACATATTACCAATGCATAGGATATTGTGTTTTTGGAGATTGGTAAATAAAAAGTGTGTTTCCCTAAAAAAAATAATTAACCAGGTCAAGTAATGTCGAACTTAGGATGTTCGGTCCGGCCCCACGGAAGTTTCCCACCGGCCAAGTGTGTTTGCTCTAAAACATATAGGCAATGTTTGGTTAAGGGTAATGTAATGAAGTTTGTAATGTAATTGGGCTTGGAATGTAATCCAGATTACTTGTTGTTGGCCTTATAATCTAGATTACAAAACTTTATTAGCCTTTTGTAACTCAGATTATATTATATTACAGTTTTAAAATTGTACCAAATAAAGTAATCAATCTTATAATATAATCTTGATTACATTACAAGGCAGATTACCCCTTACCAAACATAGCCTAGTGAAGATGGGTTTCTTAATTTGGTGCAGTTATTTATAGTTTTAGTGCATTACTGTTATTTCATGTTTCAATTTTCTAAAAGGCATAACCTTATTTATTGTTTTTCTTTAAGATGCCATCAATAACATGCTTTTATCTAATTCTAATAAAAGCACGTTACAACAATACTTATTTTCTGGATGCTGTGTTAATCAAGCAGCCAAGCTCTTAACTAATAATAAGTCTTTTTTTATTATTGTTATAGTAAGTAAGATGTAGGGTCTCATGTTTGATGATTAATGGCGTGAATTATGAAAGATTCGTCCATCTGTTGTCAACTGTTAAGAATTTGTGAAAATCTCTGGTAGGAACTAAACTTAGTTGTAGAAATGAAAGAATCATTATTTTTTCAGAGATGACTCATTTGTTTTGTGAACACTTTGTTTTTTTTCATTCAAAGCAACATATATAGTGCAACTTTTAGTCCCAGCAGGATACTGTTCCATTTAATGCTTGTTCCTGGAATTTGGAATCTTAGGATCACATTCCTTTTGTTTAATATTTCATCAAAGGTCTCAATTTCTTTCTCATTTCCCTCTTTTGTTTTTAAGATTCATGAGGCTATTGCAAGGGAAGAATCCCAAGAGTTTCAAGCAGGCATCATCACACAAGAGCTTCGTCGTGGATTTCTTCTCAGCGGCCAACTCCTTAGAACAGCGACTGTCAAAGTGTCAGCTGGGCCAATCCAAGTGAAAGCCAATTCTGACCAAGAAGTAGAAGTTAAATCGCCTGAGGAATTCACCCCAACAGCAAGCAACAGCGACTAGATTTCAATTCACCAACTACATATTCGAATTTCGAATTCCTCCCAAGGCATTTTTTGTTCATTGATGTAGAATCACAGTCAATGCCGACTACTTTTAGCCCACGGCTTTTCCCCCAGCTTTAGTTCTATATGAAATATTTATTAAAAGCAGAGATTTCACAATAGAATACATTCAGAGTCCCAGAGACTAATACAATACATTTGTTCTTGTTCTCATTCCCTCTTCGATCGAAATCCTCATTTCTTTTCAGATCAATCTACTTTTGGGTTGTATCAAACTGGAGATGTCTGTTATTGATTCTCAAAGATTGAATTGTATCATTTCTTTTATGTATCTGATCTTTTAGTAAACCAGCTTAGGTTCAGTTTAATTGTGAAAGGTTGAATTGTTCCAAAAGTTTTCTATGGGTTACATTTTCCTTTAGTTAATCGGTTTTTGTCCACTTTGATTGAGACATATAAATGAAGGTGGCAAAAGACATTCGTTCGCCTCTATTCTCTTCGCCAACTCATTTCAAGGTTAACACGAAATAGGTAAATTACGGAGGTTATTAGTTTGGATGTTGTCGCTAGTGCATGGAGAGGGTGAGTACACTGACTTTGTCAGATTTTGACTCCTAGATCTCAAGATGATAATATTCATATTCTAACTATCAGTTCCTCTTATGGGGACAGATTGGGGCATATTAATGAGTTTGATAGGAAAAGTATTTTTTTATCAATAAGATATATTATTGTTCTTGTGATTTATCTCTGTTTTAGAGAGTAAGGGTCTTGGAGGGGTCATTAGAATAATGGTTTAACTTTTGTTATTAATTATAAAAAATAATATTTCAGGTAACAATGGAACTTGAAGCGATCGATTCGATCTCATAAAAATTTTTAATCGATCATCAGAGTAAATCGTAAAGTGTTCACGACGAGCCATCTAAAAGTTTAATATTCCATGATTGAACGTCTATTTGAAAAAAAAATCTTATAAAATACACGACTTTTGCTATCAATTAAGAACATTATTGTCCTGACAAATTAACTAAATGATTATCAAATTTCATCAAATTTATATTTTTTATTCTTAATAATTTTAAATTATTATAAATTTATATACTTGAATAAAAAAATTAAGAAATACATTTTTAATTAAAGTTTATTTAAATTAATAAATAAGTTTATCTTATAATTTAGTTAATTATGTAAAGCGATGTAGAATTCCGCTTAAGATTCGAATTGCGATCGAATCGATCCATCTCGAGCAGAAGCCTGCAGGTTGAGTAGGCCGATCGGCGTCAACGTTAGAGAATGGGGAGGCAGATCTTCATCCTGTCGGGGCAAAGCAACATGTCGGGCCGAGGCGGCGTTCTCCACCGCCGCTGGGACGGCGTCGTGCCCCCGGAGTGCCGCCCCAATCCCTCCGTCCTCCGCTTCGCCGCCGCATCGCTGTGGGAAGAGGCCTGCGACCCTCTCCACGCCGACATCGACGCCGCCAAGGTGTGCGGCGTCGGACCCGGAATGGCTTTCGCCAATGCCCTCCTCCCGCGCCTCCCGGCCGACGCCGTCATCGGCCTGGTGCCCTGCGCTATCGGCGGGACCCCTATTCGGGAGTGGGAGCGCGGGTGTCGTCTCTACGAGAATATGGTGCGCAGAGCGCGGGAGGCGGCCGAGGGGAGCGGCGGCGGCGGCGGAGGGGAGATCAAGGCCGTGCTTTGGTACCAGGGGGAGAGTGACACGTCGTCGCGCGGTGCCGCTGAGGCGTACGGGGCGAAAATGGAGAGCTTGATTCGAGATTTACGGTCGGATCTCCAATTGCCTTCTCTGCCCTTCATCCAGGCAAGTTCGTTCCTGGCTCATCTGCATTTTCTTTATCGAACCATATCAATTTTGTTCCTGCTCTTTAATCTTCCAAAATCGCAGTTCTTGCCATTAAAGCGAGTGAGAGATTTAACAGATAAAGTGAAACTATATTTAAAAAAAAAAAGCTTATTTCTTGCAGCTGTTTGTTTATCCACTCTTCTCAATCTTGCTGAATCACTGTTCTTGGTATAATTTAAAGCAAGCGATTGAACACATCAAGAGATACTGAAGAAGGATTATCTCTAGAACTTGTTTATCTAACTACTAGTTAATCATTTCGACTTACAAAGTTTGTGATAGCTTTGACCTGCTAACCATTTTGGCAATCAAGTTTATGTTTGGTATTTTTAGTTAGGGTTGTAAATGAACCGAGCGTTCATGAACAAATTTGGTATTCGGATTGATAAGAACTTGTTTATGTTAGCTCAATATGCACAAGATCAATTAAATGAACAAGCTCGACCAACTCGTTAAACTAAATGAACTAGTTTGAACACGTGTTTAATGTTAGTGAACAATGTTCATACTATGTTCGCGGACATGTTCATCAATAAAACTATTATAACATACTAAATAAATAAAGAAACTTTCAAAATGAACAAATAAGTTTGTATTATCAAGCTCAATAACCAATCAAACAAGCTTAAAATGTACAAGTTTCAAACAATCAAACAAACTTGAATTGAGAGCTTGATAACATCTAAACGAACCAAGCTCAAACTTATAAAAAAGAAACCAAGCCAAGCTTGAATAATCAATTCAATGGCTTGATTCATTGTAGATTCAGCTCGATTTGGTTACCTTATCAAACAAGCTTGAACACTACAAAGCTTGGCTCATTTACGACCCTATTTTTAATAAACAAATGATGTTTACAACAAAATTCTATTTGTATTTGATTTTTCTATAGATGTCTTGACAAAATCTTTTGTGGGTATTTTTTGGGACAGCTGAAAAGAAGAATTTGGTTGTGAAGAATTTCTCTTTTTGAAAGCACTTCCCTTTCTTTTTAGGATACCATGTTCAGATCCCCCATATGCACCTACCTTCTTATCTGACTTTGTGTCAAATCGATTACTTGTGATGTAAGGACAGCGAGGGAAGAATAGGGCCACCTTAGAGCCTCCCTCGTTTTCTTTTAGGATGCCACGACTTTAGGTCTGCAACTTTGTCCTCCTTAAGTGGAATGTTCTTTCTCTTTGTGCTAGAGTGATGTGGAAGAAGAAAATCCTCTTCAAACCTAAAACAAATTGCACCACTGTTTGTAAGTTCTATCGATTAAACACGTGGTCAAGTGACTGAAAGTGCGTTTAAATCATGTTTACATTGGCATTTTCTATTTTCTGAATCTGATGGTTGTGATTATGGAACTCTTTATTGCACTTGAGCACCTCTAAATTTTATTATAGAACTCATAACCCCTGCTTCATGGCTAGCTAGAACCGCCATCTTAACATGCACCTACCTTCTCTTCTGACTTAATGTTGAATCAATTATCTGTGATGCTATCTTCAAGCGGTGCAGACGTAAAGTTTGTATCGCTGTTTGGAACAATATATATAGTTTATAAGGTTTCATCTGACTCGATGATTTCTCCTTTGCACTCAAAATTTTGATCTAGTTGTTATTCATTGCAAATACCTCAGCATACATGAAGCCATCGCAACATGACATGAGGAAACCTATACTGATTTAAAACCTCAAATTTGTGCCTCCAGGTTGCAATTGCATCAGGCGACAAACCCTACATAGATGTGGTAAGGGAGGCTCAGCTGCAACTTAATCTGCCAAATGTTGTGTGTGTGGATGCCATGGGCTTACCGTTGAATTCCGATCACTTGCATCTTAGCACTGAAGCCCAAGTCTTGCTAGGTGAAATGCTTGCGGAAACTTATGTCAAACACTACCTGACATGAGTTGCCACTTACAAGCTTGGAAATGTGGTAGCCATGTTGTAGTAACTAGAATTATTGTTGCTGGAACCTAAATATTTAACTATGCTATGTCCCAGTATTACGATTCATAATTGCTTGGTGAAATGCTTGTAGAAGCTTATGTCGAACACTACCTGACATGAGTTGCCTCTTACAAGCTTGGAAATGTTGTGGCCATGTTGTAATAACTAGAATTCTTGTTGCTGGAACCTAAATATTTAAGTATGTTATGTCCCGGTATTGCGATTCATATTGGTAGGCGAAATGCTCGTAGAAACTTATGTCGAACACTACCTGACATGAGTTGCCTCTTACAAGCTTGGAAATGTTGTAGCCATGTTGTAACAACTAGAATTCTTGTTGCTGGAACCTAAATATTTAACTATGTTATGTTCCGGTATTGCGATTCATATTGCTAGGCGAAATGCTTGTAGAAACTTATGTCGAACACTACCTGACATGAGTTGCCTCTTATAAGCTTGGAAATGTTGTAGCCATGTTGTAATAACTAGAATTTGTAGCTGGAACCTAAATATTTAAGTATGTTATGTCCCGGTATTACGATTCATATTGCTAGGCGAAATGCTTGTAGAAACTTTATGCCAAACACTACCTGACATGAGTTGCCTCCTAAGGGTTGGATATGTTGTAGCCATGTTGCAATAACTAGAATTCTTGTTGCTGGAAGCCTGGAACATAAATATTTAACTATGTTATATCCCAGCACTGTCAATTTATAAATTAATTATAGTTTTATATATTTGATAGAAATGAATATTCTAAAGATCGACCGTGTATATAAATTAACTCAATAAATGTGAAAAATCCATCAACGTCCCAGAGTAATAGGGTGAAAATTGAACATCAAAATTATATAATCATAACTTGTGTGTGTGAAATCATTATGAAAATAAAAATTATATAATCATAACTTATGTTTGTGAAATCATTATGAAAATAAATAGCTCCCAAGAAATAGTACAGAGGTAGAATACTTTTTTTAATTTTTCAAATACTTTTAATTTTTTTTAATATTTAAGAATGAAATCTTAAATTTAACGAATTAATAAAGAAAATTTTCTTACTGAATAGTTACTCTAAAAATATTTTTTTAATTTTTTAAATATTTAAGAATTAAATCTTAATTTTAACGAATTGACAAATAAATTTTTTTAATAAATAATTAATCTAAAAACACTGGATCAATGGATCATTTGACGCAAGCTCTTTCTCAATTTATCGTAATGATCGATAAAAAATTTCTATGAGACTAGATCGATTACTCTCCAAATTAATCGACGTAAAACTGAATACCAACCAAAACAACATAAGAAAATAAGTATCTCTGTGCGTGCACTGCCAGTTATTCATTAAATCAATAAAAACATTAACGGTACAAGATTCTTTACATAATACAAAAACAAATGATAAATGCAACTTTAATGGCTAATTGAACATTACTTTAGTTTATAAATATACAATGGAAAAACGGCTAAGAATCTTCAGAAAAGATGTTTAAGACTAGTAAACTCTAACAGTTTAGGTAGTGAAGTCATGCTAAAACACTGGCAGTGAACTTCAGCAAAGAGAATGTTCTTCCAAGACGATTGTAGAGAACAGTGCGGCCAAATAACTGATAAGGTAGTATGACACAGTTGTGCTTACAGTTCCTCCAGTATCGCCGGTCAGCTGAGATGAGCCCACTCAGGGTAAGGGCATTCATAACTCCAATCAGGCCCTGAATACCGGACGCAATGTAGCCACAAGCCCTCCTCATTTCCATCATATCTGCAACGAAGAATAGAAGGGGAGAGCCATCAATGAGATAATTCGACTTAGAGAAAAAGGTCATATGATAGGAATTTTGTTTCTTGTTAAAGGAAAAAATTACAATGACAATTCATCAGAACATAAAAATTTGCCTGCTACTTTGCAGCCCTACAGATCCCCTCATATTCAAGGATATAACAGTATAAAATCTCCTCCCGAATTTCCTCTAATTTCTACAGTCGCTGGTCAGAATGAAATTGTTTCATGTTGTTTCAATCGGTGCCAACAAATAGTGTTGGTCACTCCGATGTGAAGGAGAGGAAAAAATAAGAGTAAGAAAGGTGAAAGCTTACTTGGGGTGGAGAGACATCATCAATGTTGGAGAATCGGGAGTTGTGAAAGACAATATGGTGGTGGAGACACATGAGTAGACTGTGCTAGAGGAAAGTGGGGTTTCAGCCGGAGGATGGATTGACACAGAGGAGTCGGCGGAGCTTCTTGCATTGCGACTTCTGGTGTGAATGAGCCAATGCAGAACAAATCATAATGCGACAAAGGAACAAATTCAAAGCTTCTTATATGATGTTTCGATTAGGGAAGTGACACAGTGAACTATTTGGAGAAGTCGTAGCTTTCCACAGAAGATGTCGAAGAAGAAAGCATTTCAACATGCTGCAGGCAGCAATGAGAACAAATGCACCTTGACGGGGAGAATATGAGATGAATCCTACAAAGTGCCAAAGGTGAAAGCAGAGAATTATTCCTTGAACCCATCTTAATTATAAAAAGGGATGGTCCACAAGTTTATGGGATGGAAAGGCAACTCCACTCAGTTTATCATTTTAGAACAATGGATCTCTTGCTCCATTACACTCTCTCTATTGATAAACACCCAAATTAGTTCGAAGATATGTGACCATAGACACATGGAAGCACAATATTTCAAGTCAAATTTCAAATGTCGGCATGGCAAGAAGTGATTTTAATCCTTGTTTCAAGTGGCCCACTTTCCTAACAACTTGTTTTGCAATAAGGCAAGAAACTTCTAATAATTTTTCAGGAACATTTTCATACATAAATTAAAATCAAGGAAAGTAGGCAATTGGGAAAAAAAATTGTTCTAAATTTGCAATGGCAAAAACATCGAGAATACTATACCCATTGGGAGGCAGATTTGGACAGTTAGTGCACATGGGATCGATGCTGAACTCATCACCAGAAGCATCTTCAGCATAAGGATCATCCTTAGCAGGCTCAGGGATTGGTAGTTCACATGTTTCTATTGCAGCTCTATCTGCGCCAACTCCCTTAGCAGAACGAAGAGGGGCATCTTTGGAGAGGTATAAGCCATCATTAGCTATAGGATGGCCTGCATGTTGGAGATGTACACGAATCTGCATAATTTTGATATTATGTAGAGAACAAACAAATATCTAAGTGTGAAACAGAATGATAAAAAAATCTAGATTACTTGAAATAAACACATGAACTATTAGAGCATCCAACGAGAGGAATTCTCAAATATGTTGTCCCAAATTGCAGGTATGTGATCTAGTTTTATTAGTCATATGTTTGTAATACATGACAACTGAAAAGGAGAATTTAAAATATGGCAATACTTGGGTAGCAAGCAAAGAGTGGGAGGAAAATGTTGAACTTATACAGAGAAATATATGATAAGAAGCTATATATGACTGGCGGCCCCTATTGTTAAAAGGTGCACCTAGACACTATGTCCCACACCTTAGGAAAATTTAGTAGTTGAGATAAAGAGACCGACATTACCATACCACAAGAAAGTACCGATGGATATTCCTTTTCACAAAGTCGATGGTACAAAAAGGTACACCATCAAGGATATTACCTATTGTTGGGTCTTCCATATGCATGTAAAAGGTACCTAGAGTTGTGCCTTGGTGTTTCCTTCATGATCCATGACAAGACAAAAGAAGAGAAACAGTAAAGTTAAGAACATCTAAGCATGGATTAAAAGGTCATGTTGTTTCAGTCAGCATGGCCAAAACATCTGGGTCCAGCAACTGATTGAAATAGGCAAAGGCTCAACATGAGGGAGAACGCAGGAGTCAAGCAAGCAACATCTCATTCTAGGCTCTAGGCTCCATCAGTTCTAACTAGGATTTTGGTTCTTCCTTGTCAAGACAAAATGCAACACTTGAATTTTCTCGTCATTTTCTCAACACAACAATTGCCAGTTAGTGACATGTGATCCTTCTCCTCCTCAACTTCCTTTTCAAAACCAAACATGGCAGTGTCAGGTCACTAGCACACCATTCTTCTCCATGTTATCTTCCTCTTAGAGACGCTGCAGCATGGGCGAGTGAGACAGATACATCTTTCTCACATCTTCCTTCTCCTCCAACTCTTCTTACTTTTTGTTCTTTATCCCTTGCTACTTCATCTTCACTACATAATTTTTCCTCCTTTCGATCAATGTCGACTAGCACTATGAATGCCAAAATTTTCCAACTGAGAACCAAACTTGGGCACAAAACAACACTTTAAACCTTGCATATAAAGAGTCTTAAACTTTTGCCTACATAGGGTGAAAATCAATTATTTCAGATAGTTTAAAGTTTCAGTATTATATACTTAATTGTGTTGATGCTTGTGTGTGGTGACATTATATGATATTTGTAGACATTGTTATAAAATTCAATGTAATTATGTAGTTTATTTATTTTATAATTATTTACTTACAAATAACTAATTTTGCCCTGCATTAGTGTGCTTTATGGGCTACAATAGATGTACTTCATATATACTGCAAACAAATTATATAAGTTTCATATATGAATGTGTGCCTTTTATGTGTGCCTGTGCCTACGATCTACAGCCTCAGTGCCCAGCTACCTCTAGTTCCTTTTATAAAAAACAGAGCAATCAACAAAGTCAAAGGGAAAATGATGATAATTGCTTTGAATGTAACTTATTGTAATTTAAAGATCATTGATGATTCCACCTAAAAATACTAGTTCCTAATAATTGAAGGTGCAAGGACATGGGAGAGTAAAAAAATAGACAATTATAATCAAAGTAACCAAAGTACTACTAGGGATGGCCTTAGAGATCAGTGATCACAATGCAGCTTGTTCTTGTTGTACTATAACTTGTTTCGTAGTGAGCCTAAATTACTGGGAGCCATAATTTGTTGTACTATAACTTGTCTTGTGGGATTTAGAAAGGTAAACATTACACTAAATCAAGAGTTGACTGTAACGTTTATTCTCTTTCTAAAAAATGACCACTAGAATGTTGATGATCTAATACAAGAAAAAAGTTTTAGAATGCCAGTGATATTGGTCAGTAAATAGGTTTTGACAACAAGCACATTAGAATAAGTTCTAAGTTTCTTGTTGGATAATGTTAATGCATTTGCACTTTATTGATTGTGTTTCGAAACTTATACGCCCAGACTACTTGTATTTTGTTTACATTATGCTACTCAGTAGGCACAAGTAACTCTTACTCTAATGTCCATTTTTCACTTCATAACTATTTAAAAGAAACAAGGTAGAAGTACATGCATGCATTTAATTACAAAAAACAAAGGGTCAGAGATCACAAGTTATGCACTAGGTAAAAGTATAATTAAAAAAATGGATAGAAAACTTCTCTGAAAAATTTATCAACGTTCAAGTAAGCATCAAAAAAAAAAAACTCCATCTTAAAAGAAATAAAAAATCATACAAGTAAAACATTAGGTTACTTCTAGTAGCTTCAACAGGTGAGTTGATGCTTAGGCTTACAGTTACTAGCATGGGGAAAAAATCACTATATAAATTTTAGCCGCCCAGTACCTGATGGGTACGTCCAGTAACAGGTTGGCACAAAACTAGACTATATTTCCCGTTGGTACAAATCCGTGTAAACTTTGTGCATGCAGTCTTTCCTCTCAAAGCTTTATCAAGATGGCAATAATCAATCTGTAGAAAATAATATTGGCATATTATCCATACCTGAATATTCTGTACAATGTCAATGTTAAAGACAAAATGCAAGCGAGCACAGAAATATAGACATGGTACAATAGAGAAACTATATAAGCACAGGCAATATTATCCATACCTTCGAAGTTGGAAGCATACTCTATCTTATCTCTTTTACTTGTAAGCTAATCATGTATATCATATTGATTATTGGCATTAAATGCATTAGCTAGGGGAAATCATCTGTCAGTTTTCATTCACAAGCATTTTAAGTCACCAACAAGATATTAGCAATCAATGGAAGAATAACAGATCAAATCATTTTGGCGACCAGGGAATGTGCAGTAGATCACAGAGTTTGTTGTATATTCGATCAAACAAAAACTCAATTAATGGAAAAGAATGCCATACCTCCACATAACTCCTCCCTTCTCGTGCGTTATAGCTGATATTTGCATCAACAACTACCTGAAAAGAAAAGAAAAAAACAAAACAATTATAAAGCATACCATTAACCCTAAAGATTAAATAAAGAAAAAGGTTTACTCTGTTAAGCTCATCCCAAGAATGGAAATTATGTTTATTACAATAAAAATCACATGTGGTGAATCTCAATCTCCTTTCTTAATAAGTATTAAATTATTATAAAATAAAAAAAGGTAGCTTTGAGAATTTTCTTCGGTGGAGAAACTGAAGATCTTCTCCAAAGCTATACTTGATGACATTCTTTATTGAACTTGTGCTACAAAGGCTTGGAAGCAAATGAGTAGAAAATAGAAGTTTCAGATAGAAAAATAAAGATAGATAGCATAACTGAGAAAATATCATTTAATAGCAAAAGTAAACGTGAAAGTCAGATCTCTATGGTAAATTGACCTTTCCAAAAAAAAAAAAAAAAACAGATCTGCCATACTCCCATTAACATAAGCAATACAATTATTCTACTTTCCTTAATTTCTATAGCTACAAATGATGATGGTAATTATCTTGAAGTACCTCGTCATTGGGAAACACACCAATCACCTTAGCAATATACTCTTTTCGTAATAACCCAGCCTCAATCTATAAGACAAACAATGGTATTAGACAACATCTAGAGAAAGAAAGTTCTTTGATAATATTCATGAAGGAGCAGCAAACTTTCCAAGGTATGGTGATAACAAGAATCTGGTGTTTTGCTTCATAATGAGAGAAGACCACTACCAGTATTTTTAGAAAATATATACAACCAGAAGCTTTAATAAAAAAAAATCAGACCACCTGTTGTCTTAAGCAATCTGCTTTATCAGCACTTTTTGCAAAGATAAGAAGACCAGAAACAAGACGGTCTAATCGATGCACAGCTGTCAAAATTAGTCAGTTAGTCAAGGAAAATGGGTGAAATATGCAGAAAAGAAGGCTTACCAAGTGGCATCCAAGCATTAAACCGTACAAGTATAAACAAATAAACACGACTGAGAAATTTCAAATCAATTTAGTAGAAAATATAAAATTTACACTCAAGGATACGGTACAGTGGTGTTAAGTTGTGTTCAGCCTGCAGTATGCCAACAACAGTATTCTTGCGATACTGACCGCATGGATGTACCTGTATTTAAAAAATTTTAAGAAATATTTACCAACAAATGTTTAATTAGAAAAAACTAGCATTTTTTTCTAAGTCAAAATATAGGAAGAGGACAAATGGAATTCAACTGAGTCCAAATGTAGGAACAAAGTGTTAAAAGGTGACAGATCCTAGCTGCAAAATGCAGGGAAAAAATTGATAGTTAAAACCATAAAGCACTTCAAGCTATAATATAGATTTAACAATTAGAACTAACTAATACACCAAATTGCAACTCAAGGAAAATCATGTGTCATACTCCAAGTATCTCTAATACTAGTAATATTATTATCATATGTATCTTTTATCACATCAACGCAACTACTAGACTTTTTTTTAAAAAAAAAACTTCACCATAATCAATGCTCTATGGATTTGATCATAAACTTCACTAAATATAAAAATCATAAACAAATCATCTAATTTTCACTATATTTTTTACATTAGTTATCAAATAAATAACATCTATGGTTGATCTACTAAACATAATAACAAATTGAACTTTGGAAATGATTATCTCATCTTTTATTCTCCCCTAAATTATTCTCAAAGATTTAAGGTGTTGAATCCTCAACTTTATACCTCTATAATTAGAACATTATATATCACTTTTATTTTTATAAATAGATGCTAAAAACTTTTCTCTAATGTTTGTCTTAATTTTCAAGATAGATACAAATTTTAATAGAAATAGCATCCAGCCCTACACTTTTCCTTTTCCTTACCTTTAATATCTTTAAAGCTTGAATAACTTCAGTTGATCTAATTTGCAAACAAGTTTATAATTTATAAATCTATCATAATTTTTAATCTCTAAAACCAAATTTTCTATAGTGCTCATTAAACAGTTTATACAAATAATTTCTCCACTTTTCCTTGATTGCAATATCATTAATAAGAACCTTTTGATTTTTATCTTATAAAGATGTAATATTCTTAAGTCTCCACATTTTCTTTGAATAGCTTTTGTAGTCACATAACTAGGACCAGCATTGGTAGTCACATAAATACAGAAGAAAATTTACACAATAAGATTATGCACAAGGAAGACTTCAAAACCATATTAGGAACAACAAATTAAGCTGAGAAAGATTATCAAAAAACATTGAAGATCTGTACTTGCCGGAATTGATGCTGGCTTGCAAATCGTAACTATATCAGTTTCATTTTGCAGGATTTGTACATCTGCAGCTAATACTGGTGGCTCATGCCTGTACAACAACATTTGTCATTAGTTGCTCATCAAATAATTGTAAAGAGGCAATTGATTCATGCGCCAAGTTTGACTTTGATCAAAATTGTGATGTACGCACCAAATAATAGTTTTTAATAAATTCAAATTGGTCACAAGATATGGTTCCGACAAAGTATATATCAGCTTAGCTCTAGATCAATATAGATGAAGGAAACAGACAGTACAAAGAAGTAACAAAATCTTCCTCGTTTCAAAGAAAGAGTATAATGCAAACCAGAACAATACCAAACAGGCATACCTATGAAGAAAGTGGCTAATCTTTTGAGACGACTGCACAATATAAGACATGTTGACCATCTTATCATCCACTTGGATCCTTCCACACTTCACAGCATTTACCTATCCAAAGGAAAGCAAGGTTCACACCACACCATGAAAAATCATAATGTATAGCAGTAGAAGAACAAACGCTTCCTCATCACCAACACTGATAAGGTTTCACAAAATTTAGTCACGAACCCTAACTAACAGTCAAAAAAGAGAAGGAAACTGATTCTTCTCGTCATCATCAGAAAGCCATCGCATGTATAAGACCAAGAAGACCAAAAAAAACATTTTTTTTGCGACATACATAGTAGTCGTAAGGGCGCCCTTTGAATTCTTCCGCGAAGAGATCCACAATAGTCTTGCCGGCCCACCTGTTCTTAACCTATATTGACTCCAGCGTTAACTCAAACTTACGTGAAGCATCAAAACAAAAGAATCGAGCGAAGAAAAGGACACAGGTCTATTTTATTTACGTGGGAGATGAACTCAAAGTAGTAGGGCCTCACGTATCGCTTCCCTGTGTCGAAGCTCCCGTTCAATCAGGCATGCCGAAGCGCGAGGAAAGCAGACGAAAATAGGGCGAGGAGTGTAGAAAGGTTTAGGATTTACCTCTGCGGAAGATGTAGTCACTGGCTTCGGGAGGATTGGCTGGGGTTTGCCACACTATCGCCTCCATATCCACTCCGTCGCGCCCGCCGACGCCGTCGCGTTTCCTTTTGCCGCTCATGGATCACCACCCCTTGCAACAGCCATTGACCCCGGCACAGATTGGTACGAACTGTAACAAATTAGTAGATGGGTAAGCTGCCCGGCCCACAGGCCGCCTGGCCCGGCACGGCCGTCAGAGGCAAAAGCTGCGGGCCAAACGGCTGGAAGGTTAGGTTAGCTAGAAGAAAGGAGATACCTTCCACCTTTCCATATGGTCAAAATTTATGGGTAAAAATTAAAAAAAAAACGTCTCTTTTTTATTGGTGGCAAAAGGTGAAATATTCGCTTCCAGCGCCCCTGCCGGTTCGCATCAGGATCAATACGGAGGAGGTAAATTAAGACAAGAGGTTGGGAGGAGAGACTTTTTGCATAAGGTATAGGGATTTACACCCCACCAGCCCCGTGACTCAAATCCAAGACCTTTAGTGGCAATTTACCAACCCCTTACCATCTCAGCTATGCCCGTGGAGGGTTATCTCTTTTTTATGGTAGTAGGAAAGATGGTTGGTTTGTCTCAACACCCTTGTTAATTTATCGTAGGATCAACACAAAAGAAATATATCAGGAGATTATTAATTTGAATATTGTGACTAATACGTGGGAGAACAGACATATTAATTTTATCAGATTTTGACCTTAAATCTCATAAAAATAATATTTAAATATTAATTATCAATCAATTCCATATGAATAAAACGTCTCTTTTTTACAAAGGGTGAAAGAGACAATTGATATTGATTTATTATAAAAAAAATACATTCCTTATAAAATGATAATTATCTTTTATGTTAAATTAATACTTTATTTTGATTATTATCTTTTTTATTTTTTTTCTGTATAAATCAAAATATTATAATAATTATGAATTTATAACTGTTACAAAATTATAGTATTCAATTTAAATTAAAAATTACGACCTTTCAAAATTTAAAGATATAATATTCACGTTTTAGCAACTATAATTTTATAGTCGTTACAATATGTAATTTACCAAAGGGCGCACCCAAGAATTGATATTTACCAAAAGGCGTCCCATGGTTTCATTTTCACCAAAGGGCGCACTAATTTTAGTGAACTTCCTCTTTTATCCCTCCTGTTATGTACTGTCTTTCTCTTTCTCTCTCAGCAACAAATTCCGAAAAGTCTGCACGTGATGTTTCAGACTTTTATTTTAAAATAATATATTATGGAATCGGCGCTAAACTAAAAAACGTAAGATAAAATCGAAAAAAATATTTCAGTTAAAAAATATCTCATCTAACTTATTTAAAAATATAAATAAATGATTTTTATATTTAGTTAATAGAAATTAATATATTAAATAATATTTAATAAATATATTAATGTAAAAAAATTGAAAAAAAAAGAAAAAAATTAAAAAAGAGCGTGGGCTTGAAATAAAATATTTCAGGCCCAGCGTGGGCCCAGATTGGTTACTGAATCGATAAGCCCTTTCTTGCACAACTATTTTGTAGATTTAGATCATTGCTAGTTGCCTCGTCTTGAATTATTCAACAGTTTGGTTTTGTACATTTGATGAGTGAATTCATGAGAGGCCATACTAAGTGGCAGTACTTTTGCATTGTGCAGAAAAGAAACGAGAAAAAGGAAGCAAGTGAAAGGAGGTACTACGAGAACAAAATCTATGTCAACGGCGACTAACAACTACTTAGTCAACTAGGAAACATTATTCTTGAAAGCCCCACATTCTAATGCCTTCAGAGGCAGTTGTTGCAATATCGAGCAAGTTCATCGGCCTGAGTTTTGTTAGTTCGATAATTTTTCACAGAAGCTCATTATCCGGCTACTACATATATGTATACATCTACATCAGTTTACAGGGTGTAATGTTGTCAATTTGTTACCTCAATAGTGTGGGGCAACAATCGATCAATTTATTATTAGTTTTGACTATGCATAAATGTGTTTTATGAAATCAATAGATTTCAGGCCCACGCTTGACCTGAAATATTTTTATTTCAGGCCTAGTATGGGCCTGAAATTTTTTATTTCAGGCCTAGTGTGGATCTGAAATTTTTTATTTCAGGCCCACGTTGGGCATGAAATCTTTTGATTCAGGTCCGACGTGGACTCAATTTTTTTTTCTATTTTAAAAATATATTAATATATATATAAAACGTATCAAAACACTTAATTTCAGATTCAAACGCAGGGCCTGAAGTCATCCCAGGAGAGTCTGAAGTCAAATAACTTCAGATCCTATAAATAATTAATTTAATAAATAATAATTAAATATAAAAAATATTTTTAAAATTAAAAAATTTCAATACCCTTGGGGCCTGAAGTCTGATAGCCCTCCATAATTAAATATAAAAAAAATATAAAAAATTTTTTTATAAAAAGATATAATATATAATTATATATTATTTATAATTTTTATAAAAAAGTATAATATATAATTACATAATAATAAAATGTAATTATAATGAAATCTAGATATGAGAGGTCCATCAGTGGATTTTGGTCAAAACCCACTGATATTTTTAAACTACTCCTATTTCATTGGTGATATCTAATATATAGATGTTTGGACACCTAAAACATCATCTCCTACCTCTACCCTCTCTATTCATATGGAGTTTTCAGAAATCCAGATATGATAGGTCCATTAGTGAGTTTTGGTCAAAACCCACTGATATTTCTAAACTACTCCTATTGCATTAGTGATATCTAATATATAGATGGTTGGACACCTAAAACATCATCTCCTACTTCTACCCTCTCTATTCATATGGAGTTTTCAGAAATCCAGATATGGGAGGTCCATCAGTGAGTTTTGATCAAAACTCACTGATATTTCTAAACTACTCCTATTTCATTGGTGATATCTAATATATAGATGTTTGGACACCTAAAACATCATCTCCTACCTCTACCCTCTTTATTCATATGGAGTTTTCAGAAATCTAGATATGATAGGTCCATTAGTGAGTTTTGGTCAAAACTTATTCAGAGATCTTTGATTTAATATATTATATGTCCTATTATTCAACCCGAATAAAAAATTATGCTCCCTCAAAATTATAATTATAATTATAGTAGCTATAGTTTCGTAATTACTATAACGCGTATAGTAAATAAATATTGAGAGATTATATTTTATACTATGATTGAACCATAAAACTTATAATATATGAGATCGAGGATTTCTCAACAAGTTCCGTTGTCTAATGATTTAACTTAAATTAAAATTTATGATATTTTAAAAAAATTATATTATAATAATAACGGAATGTAACTATCGTAACTGTGCAGTCTGATTTAATGGAGAAAGATAGGAAAGATAATAAGATGAATAGATTACTACTTAGAATTACTATTTTATAGCAGGTATAAATTACAGAATTACTATTGTAGAGTGATGAGACATATTTTGATAATAAATTCCGAAAAAAATTACAAAAACTCTCCGATCTCAAATTCACCTTTACATGCAGTTCCGATTCGGAAATTTTTTTACATATAATCCCTGATAGAATAGATAAGACAATTTTATGAGTATTATTTGAATAAAATTAAGTATAAAAGTTAGAAATTTGAGTAGGTAAGGTTGCATCCACCACATTAAAAAAGTGTATACTCAAATTTTTTAAAAATTATATACTAAATTTTTACTATTTTATATTCAATCTATCAAGAAATGAATATAAAAAATTTATCAAATGGGAAACAAAGATAGTACAATTTACCGATAAATCAAAATATCTGGGATGATTTTAATTTTTTGCTCAAAATTTATTCTTTGAAATAGATGTTTCTTTTTATGGTTCACATCTATTTTTTTCACATCAAACAGCAGGCGTTGGGATTCTCATCGCTGAAGAGACGAGGAAACCCAACGTCGTCATACTCTGGAACAGGATCAAAGAACCCTCTCCCGCACAGAGGGCACCCGTTGGCCGGATACCTCGTCTCACACGTCGAACACGGTCGGCACCGCTGCTTCAACGCCGCTTCTTCTTCCACCACCTTCGTCGTCGCTTCCATCTTGATCGCCTCTTTGCCCTCTCCGGTACCACTTTTATCGATCACCTCGTCTTCAGCGTCCTCGCCTTCATCAATGCCGTCCTCCTCCTGCTCCTGAGCTACGCCGCTCGTTTCCTCCTCGACCTTCTCCGGCGCCGCCGCAGGCTCGTCCCTCGTCACCACCACCACGCACTTCGTCGTCTTCTGGTGCACGTACCCCGCCAGCTTCTCGGCGGTGAAGACGCCCTTCACCGTCACCTTGGAGGCCTCCCAGTCCGCCTCCGCCGACTCCACACCTGTTCGTGCATGCAGAGAGATTTTCAAAGCGATTGGAAACTATCGAACAGGGGAAGGAGTCAGAGGGGAACCTTGCATCTTTAAGATCTTCTTCGCGATCTTCTGAGCGCAGGCAGGGCAGTGCATTTGAAGCTTGAATGAAGCTACAACAATCTTTGGCGGCGGAAAAGGATCAAAAAGTTTAGAGAAAAGGAGAAAAAGAGATCGAAGAGAAATAAGAGAGATTAGGAACCTTTTCTTTCTTGTCTTCTTCTTTCTTCTTCTTCTTCGGCTGATCTTTGGCTTTAGGTTTCTTCTTCCCTGGTTGTGGAGATGGTAGAGGAGTCAGTAGCTGCACTTTCTTGTCGGTTTCCCTCTTGGGATGCTCCACCACCTTCCGAGCTCTGCGGTCTGCCGCCACCTCCGCCACTCCTGCCGCCATGGAACATTTCAGAGGAGATGTTGAAGGTCGAAGCGCATTGTAGAATCGTTGATAGATAGATCGATGTACCTTCGTCGCTCTTCAAGATGCATCTGATCTTCCTGGCGCAGCCGTCGCAGTGCATGGACACGCGCAGCTCGATCTCCTCCGGAGGCGACGGTGGTTCCTTCGTCCTGTTTTCCCTTTTGCCGTCGCCTTCCTTCTTCGCCTTCTTCCCGTTGCCGCCCTTGGGATTCTCTTCGACCGGAGCTTCCACTTTTTTCTTGCAGTCGCCTTCCTTGTCGCCCTCTTCGCCGTCGGCCTCGGACTCCTCTTCCTCCGAAAGCAGACCCGGTGACTCTGCTTTTTTCTCGCCTTCTTCTTCTTCCTCAGGCGCCGCCGCCGAAGTCCTTCTCTCTCCCTCCGGCTTCTCCTCCTCCTGCGCGACGCCGCAACATATTTTCTGTATAAATCATTCAAAATTCTCTCCGGAACAGAGAATGCAAACAGAATCTTCCAAAAATTAAAAAAAAAAATCTCATCAGTTTTGGACCTCCCCTCTCCGTCCCCGTCTCTTGGACTTGAAGCAGCAGCAAAATGATACCATGTGGAAGGCGCCGGAGCTCCTCCTTTCCTGCGCAATCCGCCGGAGCTACCGCTCTACGCCGAGAATCTTAATTATGATCACCCTGGAAAGAAAAGCACGTGCGGTGCAAAGGAGGATGGCTCGAGGTTCTTCCCCTCCGTGAATGGATCGAATCTAGCGTATTTATTGACATTTCCCACCGTATCGACTCTCTTTCCACTGGTTTGCTGTTGTTCTACGAGAAAGGAATGCAATGCTTAATAGCATATCTACTTCGTATCTTATTATATACACTGCAGGATCAGTGTTTTTCTAAATTTGGCTGGTTCAATGTATGTTACAGATTTTCATCGATTCAATTATTATTAAATATATTTAATTATTCATTTAATAGTTTTCTGATGTGACTTTTTAATTTCCGAGGGCAGATCCTCCGTCTCACTTTGTCCTCCGTTCCGTCTGTCCCACTCATCGATGATGATTGACGAGTCGTTCGATTATCGATCAGACACCACCGACGGTTTCCGGCTACCATCCCAAACAAAATTATACTCTGGGGATACAGTGAACCCGTCGGGATCATCGTAAATTGTGATCTTGTCGGATTCACCATCGAATTCTGCGAGATTACAATTGCGGCAATTCCAACTGATTTATTATTTTTTCAGAATATCATTTGATTCAGAATGATGATAAAAAATTATTGATAATGTCCGATCGATGATGAACGATTCGTTGGTCGTCGCCGGTGAATATGAGCGGCGGGAGGGGAATCTTGGGGAATAGAGGATCTCGTCTGTTAATTTCTTATTTTTTAATCGGGTATTCCGTTCGTGTGAGCGGATTAATCCGGCGTGGATGGACATTCCGGCTATATAATTCATCTATAAAATTAATTAAATAAATAAATTTAAATAATTCATTAAATTAAATAGAACCCATATTATTTAATTAGTCATGGGCCAGAATCACGAATATAATTTATGAATCATGCTAATTAATACAGATCTTATTAAATTTTTAAATAGATAAAAAAATTAAAATGGACAAATAAATTTATAATATCAAATTTAATAATCAATCATATAAAATTTAAAATATAAAACTTTCGAAAATCAAATAAATTCATCTAAACGAATCCAACTTTAATTATAGTTGAACCAAACTTAAGTTCATAATAATAAAAAATTAAGTTAAGTTTATATAATTATCATCATGAGTTGGTTAATTTTAAGCCCGACTTAATTTGTTTATTAAAAGAAGTTTGAATTATATATATATACATATATATAAATATATTATATTATATTATATTATATTATATTAACAAAAATGATACACCGCGTGTAATTTTTTTAATTTTTTTAAATTTTAAATACTAGAACTCAAATTCATCAATTAAACTTTAAATTTTAAATTCTAAACTCCAAAAAAATAAAGAAAAAAATTCTCACCCTCACCTTATGATAACGTAAAGTAAGCATAGTAACATTTCTTCAAAAATATATATATATATATATATATATATATATATATATATATATTAATATCTATAAAATATAATTTTTCATGCAGATGCAGGGCCGTCTCAAGGTTCTACAAGGCCCTAGGCTAAATTATTTTGTAGACTTTTAATAATTTTTTTTAAATTAAAATTTTCCCTCACCCTTTTTTATTCGGACATTGGAACTGACAAGTCCGAAAAATTAAAATTTCCCTCACCCTTTTTAATTTTTTTTTAAAAATTTTAATTTTAATTTTAATTAAAATTAAAATTATTTTGATTTTGATTATTAATAATAAACCTATTAAGTGTACCTTTTTGAGATCGAATAAATTTTTTTATCTTTCTTTTCTTCGTACATTTTGTATAACCAGAATCATATTTTTTAGTTGACATATTTAAATTAAAATAATAATTATAAAGAAAATATAAGAAAATAAGAAACTATATTAAGTGCATAAATCAAATTTAATAATTTACTTGCATAAAAAAATATGAAAAAAATTTATGCATGCCAACTAGAATTTATTATTTATACAAATAATAAAAACTATATTAAAGAAGATTGAAAAAAAGAAAAGAACGAAAAAATATTACCGAATATCAAATGAGAGAAAATTGAGCCCTGAGGAGAAGGAAGCCTTCTTAGAAAATCACTGTCATTGATGAAAAAAAAAACTACACAGTACTTAGTAGTTGGTATTGAATATTAATGATGGTTGGCTCTCGAAAAGATTGAGTCAATGAGTATAAAATAGGATGCATAATCATATTATAGTTTTAAATAAAATTTTATGGTAATATAATAATTATAATTAATATGAAATTAATTATTATTTGATTGATATTTTTAATTATTAAATATCCTATCACTTTTCCATGCATGTAGGTGTAAATTTTGGAAACGATTTCTGATGGATGATTCCTTTCCCATGCACATTACGTCATTACCATTATCCCATCCCATAGTATACAGGCTGTTTAATTCAATAAAATTAGTGATGAAAGTAATAACATATCAAGTTGGCGTGCAGATTGCAGCGGGAATAGCGAAAATGGCGCAGCAATTGAGAGGAAGATGTAAAGCGTGCGTGATGTAGATATATAAAAAAAATTTCATTATTAATAATGGGCCCTAAATTTATTAGGGCCCTAGGCATAGGCCTTAATGGCCTATGCCTTCAGCCGGCCCTGTGCAGATGTGACATTCACAATTCACAGGGAACTTAGGATTCCCGTCTAAACTGAATATAAATTTTCTAAATAAAAAATTTATAATTAAAAATACAAATTCAAAAGAAAATATATAATTACAAATTCTAGAAAAAAAATTCAGGTCTTAATCCAAAATTAAAAATTTTAAAAATAATTTATCAAATTCAAAAAAAGATAATTTTAAAATTTCCAAAATTAAAATTTTAAATAAGTTATAATGATTATAGTAAAGTACATAAAAAATAAATTTAATTTAATTTTAATGAAATATAGGTCTTTAGCTTCCCTTGAGTTAATGTAAGAAAAATGATAGTCCCACGTATGAAGTTACCAAGACGAATTACACACAGAGCAATTATAAAAATAAACAAAGAACGGTAAAACAACTCATACCTTTCTCGGCCTTTTGGCTAAGATCAAGTGTAGTATCTGTTCTTATCAGTTTAATATCTGATATGTGGGTTATTGGTCCACTTTGATATTAAATTAATTTTTATATGGGGGATGACCCATCATAGTAGCTTGCTACTAGGGTTTTCATGTGTCGCCTGTGTGTTGCACTATAACACAGGCCTGACACACCCCTATCCAAGCAAAGTAAACATTAGATCGCATTCACATCCACTACCCTTATAAAACTTATGATCATCATTAATATCTTATATTATAAAAAATAATATTATATCTTATGATCACAACATGTTATTTGAAATGTGTAAGATTCCCATGCATCGCACGGGTATTATACTAGTATATATATATATATTACAGTGTAGAAGGTGTGTTGCGTTTTCATCCACGCTATAGTAATCTAGGCGTCTGAATTTAATCTAAGTATTAGATTTATTTTTTTTAAATTAACATTTACTTAAAATTTAAATTCTAAATCTATATAATGTATACCCCATGAGTATCTATTTTTTTTTTATTTTGAACAATATAATCCAAAAAAGAAATCTAAACCTTAAAAAAAAAAATCTTTACTACAACAAATATAACTTTCCGCAGCGCATCATTAATAGCGCGTACTTAAAGTGCACTGTTAATAATAGCTTTTACGGCGCACCCAATTATGTGCGTTGCGGATAGTATAATATTTAAACAAATGACGACGCGTAAAAAAAGTATGTTGTCAATAAATGTATTTGCGGAGTGCAAAATGTACTGTTAAAACTTAATATTAACAGCGTACAGAGCACGCTATCAATACTTATTAAAAATGACGCACAAAAAATATACGTTATTAATAAAAATTATAAAATAATAACAGTGCATAACATGAGTTGTTAATAATCTTATATCTTAAATAATGTTGTGTCAAAATTATTCGGCAAATTAAATATCAAACCCTTAAAACACTTATCCCCGATCTCCTCACGCTGAGCCCCCTCTCCTCCCGATCTCCTCATGCGAGCCTTCATCTCCTCGCAATATTCTCACGCCGCCTCCATCTCCTCCAAGTTGTAACCTTCTCACGCCGCCCCAACCTCTCCTTACCCTAATCTCGACCCAAAGTCTTCATGCGAAACTCCTCAGGCAGCCCTAACTCCTCCAAACCGCAAGCCCTAATCACCCTCACGCGATCAGTTGCTTCAAGGTGATTCTCTATCGTGCGCCATCCATATAGAGTTGTCTTCAGCAAAGCCCTCTCCACCGGATAACACTCTCCTCTCTGGTAAGCCCTATCCAGTGAAGTTCCCTCCAACGAAGATCTCTTCGGTGAAATTTATAGAAGAATCTGTTCAAGGGAATGGGAAAATGTGTGGGTGTTTAATCCCTTAATTATAGTATTAAGACATTCATTATCAATATTTAAGAAAATTTGTTACCTTGTCATTTGGGATAAAATTTTGCTTCTATACAAATTTATTGATAAGCACATTAGCAATGTAGAATCTATTCATGTGAAATCTGTTCATTTGAACCTTCAATAAGCGCAAAAAATTTCATGTAGAATCTATTCATGTGAAATCTATTCATGTGACATCTGTTCATGTAAACCAAAAGAACTGTTAAAAAATTTTGAACATTCACAATAAGCACATATTATTGAGCACTGATTATTCTTAAAGCTGAGTTTGATTAATTTATATAGTCCAGGATTTTTATTTTGAGTTTGACTTTTTATATGGTGAACAATCATCAATTAATGTTGATTGTCTTTATGTGAAGTAATATCTTTTCTAGAGCAAATTTCACATCTTGTGCAATTTTTAAAGCTTACTACACCATACCTCTCCTTTATTGTAGATGTTGTCTTATATCCATATTAGTAAAATTTATCTGCATTTGGTTGTGTTTAATTTTTTTTTGCTAGCACTAGTAGTATATGGATTCCTCTATATTTAAGCATTGGATTGTAACTTGTATGTTAGAGTTTTGATTATTTACAAAATGGACAAGGAATGGATGTTTCTACCTTTAAGGCTTGTACTCGAGTATGAAGAAGGGGTTCAAAAATTTCTTACTCAAGCTAGGAACTATGCCAAAACACGTGAAGTAATATTATGTCCTTGCAAGCATTGTAAAAATAAGAAGTATATGAAATTTGGCCAAGTGTATAAACACTTAATTATTAAGGGCATCAATCCTTCTTATACTAGTTAGGTCTTCCATAGTGAAAGTTATACCTCACAATTTCAAGGCGAAGGTAGTTCGAGAGGAGTTCAAGCAAAGGATGATAAAAGTAGAGAGGAATATCACTTATATACGGATGTTTTTATGCCAGAAGAAAAGGTTGGACACACTAAATCAAAGGCAAGAGATAGTAAGTTTGCTGATTTATTAGAAGATGCACAAACTCCTCTCTTCCCTGGTTGTACAACTTACACAAAGTTATCGACAATCGTCACATTATACAATTACAAGTCTACTAATGGTCACACTGATAATAATTTCAATGAGCTCCTTAAGATCTTAAGTGACATGCTTCCTGAACAAAATACACTTCCAGAAACTGTTTATTCAATGAGAAAGCTATTGAAACCATTTGATTTAGGATATGAGAAGATTCATGCTTGCCCAAATAATTGTTGTCTATTTAGAAAGGAGTTCAAAGATTTGGAGTCATGTCCAAAGTGTGGTTCCCAAGATGGAAGGTAGATAAAATCACCACCAAAGTTTGTAAATGAGTTCTTGAAAAGGTACTATGGTATTTTCCTGTGATACCAAGATTGAAAAGGATGTTTACACTAAAAGAAAAGGCCAAAGACTTGATTTATCATTTCAACCACAAAAGTTAAGATCATATGATGCCTCATCCAGTTGATTCAGTAGCTTAGGATGCAATAAATCATAAGTGGCTAGCTTTTGCATCAGATCCTAGAAATCTCCGGCTTGGTCTTGCTACAAATGGATTCAACCCTTTTGGTGACCTTAGTTCCAGATATAGTTGTTGGCCAGTTATTTTGGTAAATTACAACCTTTCTCTATTAATGTGCATGGCGAAGGAAAATCTTATGCCATTATTGATTCCGGGCCCAAAGCAACCAGGAAATGATATAGATGTATAATTGAAACCCCTTGTGGAGGATTTGAAAGAGTTATGGGACATAAGTGTAGAGGCTAATGAAGTATTTACCAAGTCAATGTTCAATTTGAAGGCTATTTTGATGTGGACGATCAATGATTTTCCAACATATGGAAATCTAGCTGGATGTTCCACAAAAGGGAAAGTTGGTTGCCCAATATGTGTGGAAGACTTATGTTCAAGTGGCTTAAGTATAGTAGAAAGTTTGCATACTTAGGCCACAGGAGATTTCTTGCTCCTGATAATCCATTTCGTCAGAAAAAGAAGTGGTTTAATGGGAAAAAAGAGAAAAAGGGGAAACCTAGACCTTTGACCAGGTTACAAATTCTCAATGCAGTGAAAGACATTGAAAATGATTGGGATAAAAAATAAATGAATTAGACTATCAATACTTATCAGAAAAAGAGGAAGACACAGGATAGTTCAAAAAGTACAAAAACCAATTCAAATGTGAAAGAAAAAGTCAATTTTTTTCAATTTACCATACTAGAGTGTAAGTTATTTGCCTTTCTATTTATTAGTTTTTAATTATTTGTTTTATTCCTAAACTAATACTATGAAATGCCTTTATGTGTTTAACTTATAAGGGCTTCTGTTACGTCATAACTCAGATGTCATGCATGTTGAGAAGAATGTCTGCGAGAATATCATAGGCACATTGTTAAATGTGAAGGAAAAAAAAATCAAAGATGGTGTTAATGCTCGCAAAGATTTGATGTACTTAAAAATTAAAGAAGAATTGCATCCTTAAGAAAAAGAAGAAAAAACATGTATTACTTATCTACTGCACCTTACGCATTGTCTAAAAATGAAATGGATGTATTTTGCTCTAGGTTGAAGAAAATAAAGTTACCCGATGGCTATAGCTCAAATATTGATAATTATGTTTCTTTAGAAGAGCATAAACTTATTGGGTTGAAATCTCATGATTACCATATTCTAATGCAACAATTGCTATCAGTTGCATCGAGAAATCTTTTACCGAAAGGTCCACACAATGCTCTATTTCTGCTGTGTGCATTTTACAATGAATTATGTCAAAGAGTATTAGACATGAACCATTTAGAACAACTTGGGGAGAATATTGTTGAAACTCTATGCATGTTGGAAAGGTATTTTCCACCAGGTTTTTTTTACCATTTTAGTTCATTTAACAATTCATTTAGCTAGAGAAGCTCGCTTGTGTGCACCAGTCCAATTCTGCTGGATGTATCCATTTGAGAGGTAATAAATATTATATAACGAATTACATTTTGTTATCAACAATTCTTGCATCTCATTATATTTTGTTATTTAGATTTATGAAAACACTTAAAGGTTATGTGAAGAATTGAGCAAGGCCAAAGGGTTGCATATCTGAGTGTCACATCGCAGAAGAAAGAATGTGATTTTGTAGTGCTTATATAAAAAAAGGCTGCTAGTATTGGTGCCTATTCTTATCGGAATGCAAATTTAGAGAATGGATTAGTGGAAGGTCGCCCAATTCCCCAAGGAAAAGAAAAGATTTTAGAAGACCATCTGTTGCAAACCGCACATCGATATGTGTTGTTCAATACTACAGAAATTGAACCTTACTTATAGTGAGTATAGTTAATTGCAGATCATATTAGCTAATCTTGGTCTAGTATATAATTTGTATATTCTAATAATCACCCTTCAATGATTTTAAATAGGATGCACATTAAGGAGCTTAAACAAGTAGATCGTCATTATATAAGGAATGAAACGTTGTTACAAAAACGACATATGGAAACATTTGCTCAATGGTTATCAAAACATATTCCTGATAACTCTTCAGGCTGAATTCAATGGCTAGCACATGGTCCAAGAAAGCAGATTATATCTTATACATGTTACATTATAAATGAACAATGATTCCACACAATTGATGTTGGAAGGTTGACACAAGATAGTGGTGTTTCAATTGAAGCTGAAACTGTTTGTCAATCTAGTACTAATGATTATTTACATACAGTTGGAAGACTATCATATTATGGAATTATACGAGATATTATTTTACTAGATTACTATTCTTTCAAAGTGCCTATCTTTAGGTGTGATTGGGCCAATCATGTAACTGATATTAAAATGGAAGATGATTTCACCCTGGTCAACTTACATCAATGACTAAAAGCTTTTGAAAGTGATCCTTTCATTTTAGCAACACAAGCAAAGCAAGTGTTCTATTCTAGGGCCAATGATGAATCAAATTGGTATGTGTTGCTAAAAGCACTGCCTCGGGATATCCATGACATGAATTTGATTGAAGAGGATGCCTATATATCATCAACACCTCTAGATGTCTCCATACTTGAAATTAACATTACTAAGAATGAATCATATGCTAGGAATGAGTGTGAGGGAATTGATGTGATTGATCCATGACTTAAATTTAAAAGTGTAGATTTTATAGTTATTTACTTCATCTAATAAATGTACTTCATCATTGATAATGTCATATTGTAAATAAGCAGGTCATTAATTATATAACATTCAAAAGATATGAAAAATTTGCAAAAAACGCAGCAAAGCGGTCGTAGATGAAATTCAGGTAATATTATTTTTAAGCCTTTAAATTTTGGTTTATTATAATAAAGTGCACTCATACATTTCAATATCGTTATGTTATTTTCCAGGAAAATATAGCTTCTAATAGTCCATATAATCCATCACAAGATTTGTACGGTAAGGAGGTAATTGATGATGAAAAAATTGATAAGAAAAATGGATGAGGTTCATCAAAGTTGAATGTGGTTAGTGGCCATTGGAGATAATTCGGTGAAGTACACTTCTTTTCTAGGTTGCATGATAAAGGAATTTGTGTCATATACATTAGATGGATGGAATGACGTAGACGAAGAAGTGAAGAATAGAATGTAGAGTTGTCTTCAGGTAATGCCTTCGTTGTGATTTCCTTCGATTTACAATTTTCTTGTTAGATCAGTTGTTATCTAGAATAATATTCAACCACATGCATCCCCGGGGCTATGGTGCAGCGGTAAGGTCACTAGTTGTTAACCCATGCATCCGCGGTTCGATCCCCAGCTACGGCGCATTTTGTAGGAATTTTTCCTCCAAATGGGACGCGAACCCTGGGCCGCTGGGCTTCTAGACTGGCCACCGCGAGCGCTTCCCGATTTACCCTGGTGACCGGTGGGAAACTTCCGTGGGGCCGGGCCGGTCACCCCAGGTTCAATTTGTGAAATACGGCCAATTTAAAATCGATAGAATAAATTTTTTTTTCGAAAATTTATTTGAAATACTAGGATTACCGGACTAGGATAAAGGGGTTTTGGATACTTCTCAAATTATGAGAGGGTAAATAATTTAACCGAGATGGAATTATAACTAATTAGAGGGTTAAACAACTAAAACCCTTACCCTAAGGGTAGGGTTGGAAATTTCTGAAGATTGAAGGACTTTTCTGTAAAAAGCCCTTTTGTTTTAAATCCCTCGCCCGCAGCCAAAGCCACAGATTTGCCTCTCCTCGTGCCCTAGCCGTTGCCGATCTCGCGTGACCTAGCTGCAGGGGAAGGCTGCGACGCCGACTTCTTCCCTTCCTCTCCCTTCTCGCGAACCCTAGCC
Source organism: Boesenbergia rotunda (assembly GCA_024364735.1). Taxonomy (NCBI): domain Eukaryota; kingdom Viridiplantae; phylum Streptophyta; class Magnoliopsida; order Zingiberales; family Zingiberaceae; genus Boesenbergia; species Boesenbergia rotunda. Next base: position 142,189 of record JAGFNQ010005943.1, read on the forward strand.
ACCCGCCTCCTCATCTCTCGAAGCTTCCAGCCCAGTTGTTCCTTGATCGAATAGCTCGACACAGGCGCCGATGGTCGAGGAGTCGATCCCTTGTTGTTCTTCACGCGTGTGCGGAGCTGTATCACCAGGGCAATCATTGCTGGGGTGTTGATGGGGAAGATCGGTTGCAACTGTTGGGATCCAAAGCCAGGAAGGCTCAGAGCCGATTAGAAGAAGAAGAAGAAGGGTGCGTTGATGATTCAATTGATTATCTTCTCTTAACCAAATTGATCCCCGCCTGATTGGAGCAGTGCAGTGTCAACGAGCTTGTTGGGTGATTGCGCTTAGGTAAGTGTTAATTTGTTGATATTGATCTTGAACAAATCTGTTGTGGATTGATTTTGAGTAGCATGGACGAATTTTTTAGCTGTTGATACGAATGCAGTTAGGATTTTTGGGTTCAGGTTTGGAATTGGATTTGGTTTAAATTGGGTTTTAGTGGGATAATCTGTTTGATCACAGATTTGTTTGTAGGAGTTTGGTCTGGGCAAGTGCTTTTGATCTTGTGAGATGCTGTGGCTTGAAGGATTTCTGTTGTAGGAAGTTGAATGGAATTAGAGGTTGCTGTGATGTTATGGATGTTTTCATGTCAAATTGGTTTGATCTGTTGTCCTGATTCTTGGTGTTCTTTTGTCGTGAACTTGTAGTGGTGTAGTTGATGTCTTTGTTCTGTTTTGAGGCTGTTGTAGTTATTTAGAAATGTTATCCTGTTAAGGTATTCTGGTTTAGATCAGAGTTATGGATATCCTTTATGATGGGTCCATTTGGATTTGCTGAGAGTTGCCGTTTGGTGGATGTTCTGGGTAGATGTATAGTTGGATGAGGTGAGGTGATTTTGATCAGTAGAGTATTTTCAACGACGTTAGATTGTTGATGAGGGTTTTATTGGATAAAAGGGTTAAGTTAATCCTAATACGGTGTAGGAATTGGTGTAGCTGCTTAATAACTGTTGTGACAGCTAAAACTATATCCTTGATATAGGACACTGATTGATTGCTGATTATTGGATTGGGGAGCTCTTTCTGACACGTACTTCTTCATTTGGAGGCGGGTACCCTTTGACTTATCCCTTATGATATTGTCATATTGTTATGCATAGACTGTTATAGATAGCAGTAAGATTTTACGCTATCCTTGCTTCTTATTCTTGTTCTTGATACTTGATAGTTATCCCTGAGTTATTATGCCTGTCCTGGATACTTGTTAGTTATCCCTGAGTTATTATGCCTGTTCTGGATACTTGTTAGTTATCCCTGAGTTATTATGCCTGTCCTGGATACTTGTTAGTTATCCCTGAGTTATTATGCCTGTTCTGGATACTTGTTAGTTATCCCTGAGTTATTATGCCTGTTCTGGATACTTGTTAGTTATCCCTGAGTTATTATGCCTGTCCTGGATACTTGATAGTTATCCCTGAGTTATTATGCCTGTCCTGGATACTTGTTAGTTATTCCTGAGTTATTATGCAGTTAGTTCTATACAGTCTCAGGTATTGCCATATCTATATGTATGCTTAGATATCGGGATGTACCTCTTGCACTTGACCTTGAGAGATCTGTAGTTTCAGGCCGGTATACCTTGTAGGTTACCTGTATTTCCTGTTGTAGGATTTCAGACTGAGACCTAGTATACTGAGGACTTGGGGAGGGAGGTATGTGTATCTATCATACACCATCCTTGCACTGTTGCATGCCGGCGATCAGCGACTCCCTTGTGGTTGAGCCTAATCGTCTTCCGGTACATGATATGCACGCACGGCCACTCATGGGTTAGTGGATACCGTAGATGTGTGCATTTGCCCTGTATTGCTCCGTTCGGCCACTATGAGGAGGGTGAGCGCGGGCGTGGTAGCAGCCAGGGGTCCCTTCTCGTACTGAGCCACGAGGAGATGAGAGCGGAGCTCCCTCATATATACATGAGGTAGGGGGGTGGTCCCCCGGCCAGCATCCTGTCCACCCGGTCACTCAGGAGCAGTGATGGCAGGGTGCGTACAGTTTGTCACAGCTCTACCCACGCGGACGTCGTGGACGATATCCTGACTGGGACTAGGGGGTGACACATGTCATTGCACCATGTGCATACTTTGCATCGTGCATTGTTTGCTGCACTTGATTCTTGCACTTGTTTGACATTGCATATACTAGAGACTTATTATCCTGCTTATATGTCTATTGTTGTTCCATTTGGTATTTATTACCCTCTATCCAGGTTAGATGGATTCAGGTATGTATCTACTCAGTATCTTCAGTACTTGTCTTTCCCTATTGTTCATATGAGACTGTATCAGCGTAGACTCCTATTGTTATTATAACTTTCTACGCATATCTGTTGGGTATTCGCTGAGTTATGGACTCACCCCGTTGCCATATATTTTTATTTCAGGTTGAGATATTTGGAGTCGCCAGAAGAGCCCAGCAGTCAGTCCCTACCCATCGCGACATGTTTTTGTTTTATACTTTGTAGTGTATTTGTTTTATTCTTCTGTTAGCAGTTTGTATATGTCATATGTGTCGTGTGCCCTAAGGGGTTTTTGAATTGGTTGTTTCGTCGTAAGTCGGACCGGTCCGCAGTCAGGTATGATTTATTTTATGTTCTGGTCAGTTTATATTTTAGTTTTGAGGCCTGAGGCCAAATATATATAATTAAACTGCGTGGTGATGTCTAGTATGTTCTGTGTATGTGTAAATTGTCCGTCGGACAGGGGAGGTGCTGTCCGATTTTCTATTGGATCAGCGGCTCCTGGGTCTCGAGGCGTGACACAATTTGTCTACTGCCTGGTTCATCATTTTTTTTTTTTAGATCAGTTGATAAACACTGCCAATTTTTTGGTTATCGATTGGAGCAAGTTGTGATTTCGTTCTTGTGATTTCATCACTTAACAGTTAATAAATCAGACATTTTGATGTCAACTAATCCATATTTCCTTAACTTCTGATTATTCTAGTTGTATGTTTGGCCGGATTTGAAAATCTACCTGGTGACATGGTATGTCATAGGATTGATTTTACTGTGCATTATAATTGCTTTTTTTTCAACCTTAACATAAATTTTTTAATTATTTGTTATTCCTTAAAACCATGATAGTATGATATGTTTGATTTTTTTTCTCAATAATAAAGACAGAACCTTGAGAGTTAGATTATTTGCTTGATTTATTATTGGTTCAGTGTGTAACATCTTAATTTATCTATATTTTCCCTAGTAATATATAGTTTGATTAACTTTATGCCCATACCAAATTGGGCTAATTTATTGTTATTCTTGTTTTTCATCAACCATGATACCACGGTGACTTGTATTTCATCATTTCATCAAACAATTTTTTGAAGCCATAGGAAAAAAGTATTTGGAATTACGGTATTCAAAAATACAATTATACATGTAGCTTTATTGGCTTCTTTTCTCTTTGTTTACCTAACCATTCTCTTTTTTGTGATGATCTATCATGAACTTTTAGCTTGTATCTAGTGAATCTAGTGCTGAGGATTAGATGTCTACACTGAGATTATTGGCTGACCTGGTAAATATAATTGTTCTCAAGCCCTGAGAAAAAAAAGGTTAGGCAAGACTTATAAAAAATTATAACTTTCCTAAGTAGAATTCTTCTCATTTTTCATCAACTAGATACAATAGCCAAAATTATGTGGAAGCCAATTACATCAATATTTTCATAACATTTAGATGAGTAGAATAGAGTTTCCTTTTCATAACATCTTGGAGTTCATAACATGTGGATCGAAATTTTAAAAGATATTCCTTGTAGCTCTGTTTCCTTTGTTGAATCTGGTTACAACAAGGTACTTGTATTGCTAATTTACCTCTAAAAGATCTTTGGTTTCATGCAAATGTGATGCTAAGAAAATATGCTTTTAATGAATTGAACTCTGTAATGGAGCACTTTTTTATGCTTCTAAGAATATATGCTTTTTGCCTCCGGGGTTAGGTGCAGCGGTTGGATGACTAATCACTTTCTCAGGTATACTCGGTTCGATATCCAGCTACGGCGTATTTGTAGGAATTTTTCCTCCAAATGGGGCGCGAACCCTGGGACGCTGGGCTTCTAGACCGCCCACTGCGAGCACTTCCCGATTTACCCTGGCGGCCGGTGGGAAACTTCCGTGAGGCCGGGCCGGTCGCCCGAGGTTGGTTGGAAAAACCTCGTTAATCATTTTTTTAGAAAGAATATATGCTTTTTACTATATTTCTGTTAGTAACTTTCATTTTGAGAATTTAGTTTTTGTATTTTGGTTAAGTTGTGGTGCATTTCTGTTAGTAACTTTCATTCATGATACACAGTTTCATTGTAAACATATTTGCATGCTTTTAAATGTGCAGATGAATTGTAATGCTGAGGAGTGGGAGATGAAATCAAATTTTTAAAAGTTAGCTAAGTTGTGGCGCGATAAAAAAAATCAAAATTATAAATACTTATACAAGAAGCTAATGTTGGTCCAATATTTTCACGAAATCTTAGTCTTTTGAAGCCTGAATTTATGGATCAAAATAAATAGAGATTGTTTGTGAAGAACACACTATCATCTTACTTTCAAGTAAGTATTAATTAACAAATATTATTTTTAATGGTTAAAGTTTTTGATAATGGTTAAAGTTTGAATGATGTTTGGTTTTGTTTTTTACTAGTTAATTATACAAAATGTCTTGAAGATTTTCCTATATGTAGATAATACTTTTTCCTACATGTAGATTTTCTAAATTATGAAAGCAATTGTTAAAAGTTGAGAAAGAGTGTCCAATACTTGTTGAATATTTCTATACTTCATATCATTACCCATACCAGTAACATTAGCAATTGTTACCAACACTTATTCAAAACATATACCATTTTTTATTGGTGTCGAAAGCACCAGATTGACAATGACAAAGGGTTCAAAATTAAGTTTGTGGTGATCTAATGGATTTACTAAGTGTGCAAGAAAGTCCTAGTTAACCTAGGCACGAAGTCTTGACCTGGAGGGTTGAGTACGAAGTCCTGGTCGAGGATTGGGCATGAAATCCTAACTGAGGATTGGGCACCGAAGACCTGACCGAGGGTTGGGCACGAAGACCTAGTTCGAAGACACAAAGTCTTGGTCGGGGGCTGGGCACGAAGACCTGATTCGGAAGATCGGGCAAAAGACTTAGCTGAGCGAGGACTACGGACAGAAGTAGAGACGGGTCAAGGTACGAACATCTCGAGATCTGGGAGTTTCGGAGGTCGAGCAAAAGTCCAACCGGAGGAGCCGGTTTGTAAAGGTAACTTTCCCAGAGTAGAGTAGGTGAGGATGTGTTCCCCGGAAGAGGGAACAGTAGGCGTCGGTTCAACTTTGGATTTCATTTGAAATCCAAAGTCAGAACCAGACAGCTCTAGCTGTCATTTATGCATGCATTCACTATACTTTTATTGTTCTTGGACTAACCTTGATTGCAGGCTTAAGGGGTAAGCTGGCTGCGATCAGCGGCGCCTGAGAGGACTCAGGCGCCCCAAAGGGGTTTTCTCAGGTGTTGGCGAAGCTGAGTTGGCGGTCACTGGTTGGACACACCACGTCAGCTCCCAGGTGCCCCAGTGCTCCCAAGTGCCCAAGAAGAGGATAAAGTTTGATCGAGTCTGCAAATAACGACGCGGTTGAAACGGTGACGTAGAGGGCACCCCTATAGCCTCTCGAGCGCCCGAGTAGCAGTATAAAAGGGGTTTCACCCCTTGCTTCCAGACATCAATTCAAGTTCTCAAAATCTCAACGATAAAGCTTTCGTGCTCAAGTTACTGCCCCCAAAAAGTTCAAGATCGACGACACGCCATTTCTACAATAAAATTCTTTCTTTAAGTGTCGTCGGTATAATTTACATTTTTGTACTTAATCATTTTTCTTGTACTCCATTTACGAATTATCGTATTGCCCAACAAAAACGGTCAAGGACCATGGGCCTTGGAGTATGAGCCGTTATAGACTCCGCACCAAGTAAAAATAAAGTGTTAGCATTGCTTTGACTTAGTTATTTCTGCTGCGTTGAAACTGATTTACGTCCGAGAAATCGTTATCGATATTCACCCCCTCTATCGGTCACATCGATCCCCACAAGTGGTATCAGAGCGGGTGGCTCAATCTCGGTGAAACCATCAATTGAACATTTTTTTCAGATCTTCTCATTATTTTCTAGCAGAGAAGGTATTATTGCCTTTTCTGATATTTTCTTTTAATTCTTTTTTCGTTCATGGATTTTCTCATGAAGTTGATGCAACACCACTCGGAAATTCTAGTTTTTTTACTTCTATACTGCACAATTAATCCAAGACCAAGTCTTGGAACCAATTTGTTATTTTTTTTTGTCTTTTCAGAACTTTCCATAGCCCAACAAGAAGGTTACAACATTGCTCAACCTCCTCTCTTCTCAGGAGAGGATTTCTCTTACAGGAAGAGTCATATAGAGGCCCACCTGAAAACTCAGGTGGAGATGTAGATAATCATCCAGGCTGGATTGGACATTCGGAAGAACGCACAAGGCGAACCTCTAGGATACACAGAGTGGGATGCTCCTCTGAAGAAAAAGATTGAAGCAGACGACAAGGAAATACAAACCCTCCAGTGTGGCTTAACCAAAGAAGAACTCAACCGCATCGACCCTTTCAATAGTGCAAAGGAGCTATGGAATAAGATGATCGAGCTGCACGAAGGAACGTCGGATACAAGAATCAGTAAACGGGATGTTCTACTTAAGAAACTCTACAACATGAAGATGCAAGACGGCGAAACCGCTGCACAGCTTCATACACGTATCCAAGAACTATTGAACAACGTTCACACCATCAGCCACAAGGTAGAGAACTAGGACCTAATCACGTATGCTTTGAATTCTTTCCCCAGAAACTCATTGTAGGCATCTATGGTAGATGCGTACAAGGTTTCAAGGAATTTTACAAAAATTAAATTAGACGAGTTATTTTTAGGATTAGAATTACATGAGCAAACTAACTCAACACATGCCACACATGTCAAGAAAGGTGTCGCTCTTTTTGCAGGTAAAGTCCCGGGCAAACTAAAGAAGAAAAAGCTACAACCGATACTCGAGTTCGATTCCGACTCAGAATCTGATAACGATGGCATCAACCATCCCGAGCTAGTCAGAATGGTTCAGAATTACTATAAGATGATCAAAGGGAAGAGAAAGAAGAAGAAGAAGAAGGTCAGCCAAAGGATGATCTAATTGAACCAAGCACCAGTAAAAAAGGCAAGACTGACATCACCTGTTATAGGTGCAACAAGAAGGGTCACTTCAAATCGGAGTGCCCCAACTTAAAGGAAACCAAGAAGACTAGGAGAAAGAGGCGCTTCAAGCTACATGGGATGAGTCATCTTCAGAGGACGAAGAAGAAACTGTTGGGGCAATCGACCCAAGTATGATCTGGAGGATCATGGGTTTTGATGTGTGTGTCAATATGAGTAAGTAAGGATTTGTTGTTGGTCTAATATGTGTATGTGAGTGTGCAGGTTTGCAGGTACACATAGACTTGGTTGGATGTCTTCAGGTGAAGGGTGGCATGGAGGCAAGCCGTGGGCTTGTGTGCACATCCGAGGGACCATGGACAAAGCAGGGACGATGAGCTGAGGGAAGCAGCCTTCGAGGCATACGTGAAGGATGACATGGAGGCAAGCTGCGGGCTTGTGTGCGTATCCGAGGGACGATGGCCAAAGTCGAAGAGGGCTTGAAGGCGACGAATTGAGACTGCTGAAGCAGAGACGATGAGCCGAGGGACGCGAACTTTGAGGCATACATGAAGGATGGCATGGAGACAAGCCGAGGGCTTGCGTGCGCATCTGAGGGACGGGAGCCGAAGATAAAGAGGTCATGAAGGCAACAGATCGAGACTGCTATTTTGAAGAGTCAACCAGGTCGTGAGGGTCTGAGTGTTGAGTGATTGTACTCGGGAACTAAGCCGGGAGGGTTCGAGTGCAGAGAGAAATATACTCGGGAAGGGTAACCCTAGGCTTAGGGAAGAACCAGTCGACTGCCCCAGGGGCAGTCGACTGGTGTGGCCAGAATTCGAAAGGTCAGGCTTGAATTTCGAATTCCCGGAAGGCCAGTAGACTGCCACAGGGGCAATTAACTGGTAACGACCACATTTTAGCTTGAGCTCTATTTAAGGGAGCTCGTTTAGGGATGTTCTTTCTTGGTGAAACCTGCTTGGATAGAGCTGGTTAGTAGCCTTTGTTGCTCAGGTAGTGTCTAGAAGTTGTGGTGAGGTTTCTCCACCCACAAGGAACTACGAGATCTAGCCGGAGGTGCTCCGGGGAATCATCCACCGAAGAATTAGGGATCGTCCACCTTACAGGCTGTCGTGGAGTAGGAGCTTCATCTCCGAACCACGTACATCGGTGTGTCGTTCTTATTCGTTAGTTTTTATTTTTATTTAGTATATTCTGCTTGTGCACTAACGATTGTAGGAAGAAAAACGAAAGAAGCTATTCACCCCCCTCTAGCTTGACGGTCACGATCTAACAGAAACACCTCAAATCCAACCTCCTCGCGCTGATGGCTTTGGAAGAACTCGACATCGATTCAGAATTAGAACCGGAAAAAAGTGGCGGAACCGGAACACTATCAATATTAGAAGACGATCGAATCATGGTAAGAGGTTATCTCGAATCTCAATTATATAATTTAATTTTCTATTTGTCACGTAAGTTGGCCAAAGCCAATGTTCGGGTTGAGTCCCTCCAACAGGAGGTAAAAGTCCTAAAAGAGGAGGCCTACTCAAGCTCTTTGACTGAGATTATTCAGGAAGGAACCTCAACTCAAGTTCAACAACTTGAGGAAGAGAATTCCTCCTTGAAAACTCAAGTGAAGGAACTTAGAGTTGCGCTGAAACTGTTTACCTCGGGTTCCAAGAATCTTGATATGATTTTTGGAAAACAAAAATCTGTTCTCAACCGATCTAGACATGGTTACCGAACCAACTCACATTACAGATCTTATTATTCTATGTTGAACCAAACTAGAACCCGAGTCCAAGCATGGGTCCCGAAGTTAAGCTTGACTAATCAAGTAGGACCAAATCATTATTGGATCCCCAAGGACAAGATTCACATCCTAGATAGTCGATATCAAGGCTTTAGTCCAGGGGGATCCAATAGAAAAACTATTTTCATAATTAGATGATTTCCTTGCATATTTTTTTCTTAATTATTGCTTGATGTTTATTTATTTATTTTATGCAAAAATGGCATGCTTAGGAATAGAAATGGTTAGATAAGGACCTGACTTAATTGAAACTTGCACAACCTCGTATTAGGGTGGGGTGAGATGATAGTACGTTAGGGAAGCTTGTCTAAAGAATCAGGTAGGGTAAGGCGTACCCTATTTGGCCTTTTTAGTCTGGTAGAACTAGTCGAAGCTACCTCGTCACATCCTCGACTAGTTAGAACAGGGTTTCTCAAAGAGTAACTTAAAAATAAAATTTCTTTAAAAGACTTTGTCTAGGAAAGGGTCGTTGCTCCGATAACCAAGAAGACCCCTATGCCTCGCCAAGACTTGGAAACTGATTATTGAAATCTATTTTCAATTTGCTAATTGTTAAACTTGAATCTAACTCAAGGTTCAATCAAATCATAGTTTTTAACTTAAATTCAAAGATAAAATTTAATGCATCTCATAAAACAGATAAGGGTACCATGTTTTGTCACTTAGAAATGGGTGAGATGCTTAAGACCTAAATATTTAGTCCAATCCAACCAACCTCACAAAACTAATTAATTTCACCTAATTTATAATTTTACCCAAAATTCAACTTAAACAATTTCTAAATTCAACTTAAATAATTTTTCAAATTCAACATAAATAAGTTTCCAAATTGAACTTAAATAATTTTTAAAATTCAACTTAAATAATTTTCAAATTTTAACTTAAATATTTTTCAAAATTTAATTTAATATTTTTTAAAATTCAACTTAACTAAACCTAATTAAACTAATGAAGCTAAAACCTGTCTCACATAAATACTCATAGGAGTAACATGACTGATAACTCAGATTGGGTGAGACAGACTAGGTAGTGAAACTCAATGTTGATGCAGTCTGGCCCGATTGTTGTTTTGGTGTTGACAACGATTTAAGTTTGGTTGAGCGAATTCGGATTAAGTCTTGGTTGGGGACTGGGCACGAAACCCTGGTGTGAAGCCAAGTCCTAGCTTGAGAAGCTAGGTTGGATGAAACCCTGGTGAGTGAAGCCAGGTCCTAGCTTGGGAAGCTAGGTTGGATGAAACCCTGGTGAGTGAAGCCAGGTCCTAGCTTGGGAAGCTAGGTTGGATAAAACCCTGGTGAGTGAAGCCAGGTCCTAGCTTGGGAAGCTAGGTTGAAAGAAACCCTGGTGTGTGAAGCCAGGTCCTAGCTTGGGAAGCTAGGTTGAATGAAACCCTGGCGAGTGAAGCCAGGTCCTAGCTTGGGAAGCTAGGTTGAATGAAGTCCCGGTGAGTGAAGCTGGGCATGAAGTCTTGGTTCGGGGGACTGAGCACGAGTCAGAGAAGGCTAGGGAGCCCGTTCTCTTGACTTAGGGTTGAATTGGGAGTCATTGGATCGGTGTGGAGACCGATCAGGGAAGTTGGCACGAACTCCCTTTGTGGATCGGTCTGGTGACCGATCTAGAGAAGTCTGATCGGTCTGGTGATCAATCAGAGAGAGAACAAAAAGATTGTTTGGCTTCTGTTCGACTCCTGATCGGTCTGGTGACCGATCAGGGAGAGAACAGAAAGGATTCTGTTCGGCTCCTGATCGTTCTGGTGAACGATCAGGAAGAGGTCAGTAGGTTTCAGTGGAAAACTTGGATCGGACGCTTGACCGATTAAATATCGCGAGTTCCTCATTATGACCGATCAGGATGGCTCCTGATCGGTCAGGGAGTGACCTGATCGGTCACCAGACCGATCAGGGCACACCCTGATAGGTCTGGTGACCGATCAGGAGTGTAGTTCTTGCGGGTTGTGGCAAGCAGACTGCTGGTGACCAATCTGGTGACCGATCAGGGTCAGTTCGCGATTCCTCTTTTCTCACTGTGGACCGATCAGGCTGGAGCCTGATCGGTCTGGGCTTACCCTGATCGGTCCGGTGACCGATCAGGGTCCTCTCTGATTGGTCTGGTGACCGATCAGTAGCAGTAAACTTTAATTCAAATCCACTGTCAGAGTTCTGATCGAGTCTGTTTTGCTCTGTGTTTTCTTTGCTGCTTACAGATTCTCGTTGATTTCATTTGCTAAGTGTCTGTTAAGTGTGCAGGTGATACAGGAGGATTCAAACAAAGGAGGAGAGTCAATTGGGGACTTTCCATGTATCAGGTTTGGCTGTTTCTTCTTCCCAGGTTTCAACGGACGCTGGCGCTACTGGCAACGACTAGAAGCTGACCTGGGGCTCGACTGGGGCTCGGCTAAGGAGAGCTCAGGAAGTCCAGGAGAGGTCAGGGTAGCTAGGCAGTTGCAGATGAGCAGCTGGGAGCTGCAGAGGAGCGTCTGGCGACAGCAACAGCAGTTAAGTGTTGGCTGGCGAAGAAGAGAAAGGGGACTTGAACTCTTGATCTCTTCGAGCAACAACGATGATTCATTCTTCACCTTGAAGCATACACTCTGATACTTTGACTCTTGAGAGATTTGAGCGCTTGGAAGAGGAGAGCTTGGCGAGTCCATCAGCAAGCAGACACGAAGAGCTGGGAGTTCTTGCGTGAGGTTTGTGCTGAGTGGAGTTCGGTGTAGAGTTCTTGGGGTTTCTTCTGTCCGAGTGCTCTGTAAGCTTTCTGGTTGCTGTTTCTGAGCTTTTATTTCATATCTGTTGAGACTCTGTGTGGAGAGGTTTCTCCACCGAGAAGGAGGATTTGATACCCGGATTTCTCGTGGCTTGATCTGCCGACGATCAAGGGATCACTCACCTCACGGGCACGCCAAGGAGTAGGGGCAAGTTATCCCCGAACCTTATAAATCCTCTTCGTTAACGTTTGTGATTGTCTATTTTGTTTCTGCTATTTTGTTTCCGCTTTTGTCTTTGCTTCCACTGCTAACCATCAAAGTGCAAAAACTTTGAAAAGAGCTAAGTTTTGTATCTGGCTACATTCACCCCCTCCCTCTCTAGCCATCCAAGCACCAACACTCAATTCATCTATCCTTATACTTCCACATAAATGGATCCAAATCAGAGCACTTTATGTGTAAGAACATAAAGTTTTGGACCAGTGGATGTTGGATAGTGGGTGCTCCAGATATATGACTGGAGACAAATTAAAGCTCACCAAAATCAAGTACAAGAATCTAGGATCAGTGGCTTTTGGCAGCAATGTCACACTTAAGGTAATTGGTTTAGGTAATATTGAACTGAACTATGATTTCATTATTAAAAAAGTGCTATTGGTCGATAATTTTAAATTTAACTTACTTAACATTAGTCAACTTTATGATACTGGATATCTAATTACTTTCTCTAATTCAGACTGCCTTATTAGGAACTTACAAGACCCAGAAGTAACCCTCAAGGGAATTAGAAAAAATAATATTTATGTTATTAACCTACTATCTTCACATAAATATTTTCTAACCCAACAATAAGAAACTAACTTATGACATAGAAGACTATGTCACACCCACATAAACTTAATTTCGAGACTAAGTTAAAATAGACTAGTTAAGGGTATCCCTATACTTAGAAACTTTGAAAATTCAATTTGTAACTCATATCAACAAGGTAAACAAACAAAGTCAACCCATAAACCTGTCCAATCAGAGTTAACCCAAGCTACACTTAAGCTCTTACATCTAGACCTAATTGATTCTCATGGAGTCAAGTCACTAAGTGGAAATTAATACTGCTTAGTAATTATTGATGATTATTCTAGATTTACCTGGGTTAGGTTTTTGAAAACCAAAGATAAAACTTTTGGAATATTTAACACTTTATATAAATACTTGAAAATGAAAAAGATACAAAAATCAAAAGAATTTGAAGGGACCATGGGGGAGGGGGGGGGGGGAATTTGAAAATCTAAAATTTAATGAATTCTGTAAAATTAATGGATATATCCATGAATGTTCTTACCCTAGAACCCCCCCAACACAATATGATAGTTGAAAGAAAGAATAGGATCCTTCAAGAAGCTACTAGGACGATGCTTAATGAGTATAATCTATCTAATCAATTTTAGGCAGAAGCAATAAATACAGCTTGTTACATCCAAAATAGAGTCATAATAAATAAAAGACATAATAAAACCCCCATGAAATTTATTATCATAAACTAGCTAACCTATATTATTTAAAAGTTTTTGGATGTAAGGTACGTATCTTAAATAGTAAAGATTACTTAGGAAAATTTTAATCAAAATCAACCCTAGGGATTTTTATAGGGTACTCAATCACAAGTAGGGCATAGAGGGTCTATAATAAACATACCCTTAAAATTGAAGAAACTACAAATGTAATATTTGATGAAGAAATGGTAGCAACACCAATTAATTTGTTGGAGCAATCGACCTTAAGATAGTCCGGAGTGACCATAGGTTTTGATGTTTGGGCAAAGGGTTTAAGTTAGGTTTACCCTTGTTTACTTATATGTGTATGTTGAGTGTGCAGGTTGTACAGGTTACACATATGGACTTGACTGGACGACCTCGGTACGGTGAAGGATGGCATGGAGGCAAGCTGGAGGCTTGCGTGCGCATCCGAGGGACCTTGGTGAGCAGGGACGATGAGATGATGGGCGCGGACTTCGAGGCATGCGTGAATGATGGCATGGAGGCAAGCTGGAGGCTTGCGTGCATCCGAGGGACGGGATCCGAAGATGAAGAGGGCGCGAAGGCAACAGTCGAGGCTGCGGAGGAGGAGTCAGTCAAGTCGTGAGGGTACGAGTGCAGTGTGATTGTACTCGGGAAATCCTAGGGTTTGAGTGCGGAGTGGAATGCACTCAGGATGGGTAACCTTAGGTGGGTGAGTAGACCAATCGACTGGCCTGGGGGCAGTCGACTGATAGAACTCACAGAAAGGTCTCAACACTGGGACTAGTCGACTGCCCTGGGGGCAGTCGACTTGTAGGTGGCTGGTGAGTTGGCTAAAACTCGAACGTTGGGGGTGCAACGGTCGAATTTGGCTGGCACCAGTCGACTGCCCTTGGAGCAATCGACTGGTGGCGAGGTTTTCAGCCCGAGTTCTATTTAAAGAGAACTCGATTTGGGTTGGGATTCCTTGACGAAACTCGCTTGGGTAGAGTGAGTTAGTAGTCTTTTGTGCCCAGATAGTGTCCGAGATATTGTGGCGAGGTTTCTCCACCCACAAGGAGCGACGAGAGCTAGCCGGAGGTTATCCGGGGAGTGATCCATCGACGGATTCTTGGATTAGTCACTCGGCCGGGGTGGATACCAAGTAAATACGGTTTGTTAGCGTTTGTTTATTGTTGTTAGTTTTATTTTATTTGTATTTCCACTGCGTAACTAACAACGTAGGTGAAAAGAATCAAAGAAACGCTATTCACCCCCTCTAGCGTACCACATACGATCCTACAGTTGGTATCAGAGCGAAGGACCGCTCTTGATCGGACTAATCACCGAGGGAGCAAGAACGCTAGAGGAAGAACGATGGAAGACAAATTCGAGGACGACATCTACACTCCGTCGGCCTATGACCATGAAGACTTCGGGTATTGAAAGTCACGGATGGAGACGTGGTTCGGGATGGAGTGGAACCTTAGGATTGCGCTAGAAGAGCCGTTCGAGATTCCAAGGGATAAGCACGGAAAGAGACTTAGGCCTAGATATTGGAATCAAGAACAACAAGATCAATCCAAAGCAAATGAAAAGGTAATGACAATTTTAGTTAATCTTTTGCCTAACAATGTTTTGAGTTGTGTAGGTAAATATCAAAATGCATATGAATTATGGAGTAAAGTGAAAGAAATTCATGAGAAGCCTACACAATCTCAAGAGTCCAAAGAGACGTGTCAAATGGTTCAAGAAGAAGAAAAAGGAGAGGAATTGACCATCTCATCAAGTGAAGAGGAGGAATTGAGTGAAAGATCATCAACCTCCTCAAGAGAAGAAGAGGAGGTATCAACTTCAAGAATTGAGGGGGAGGAGAGACCCTCATCAATCCCGGATCAAGAGGAAGCATCCACCTCTTCCAAGGTTGAAGAAGTCAACCTAGCCTCCACCTCCACCAAAGCAAAGAAGAAAGAGCACATCACATGCTTTAGGTGCAATGAAAAGTGGCACTATAAGGATAAGTGCCTAAAAGGTAAAGAGGAGGTAATTCCTAAACCCAAGTCCTTTCAATTTAAATCTAATATGGGGTGTAGGAATGGAGAAGCCCAAGCTAAGAAGAAGAAAATCCGATGCTTCACATGTGGAGAGCTGGGGCACTTTCATACTAAGTGTCCAAGGAAAGGAGAACTAAAGAAGATGGAGAATTTGAGAAGATGGGAGAAAGAGGAGAGAAAGAAAAGAAGCTCACAATAAGGAGGGACTACAAGGGTAAGGGAGGTAATTCCTAACCCTAGGCTAAAATGTAATTCATATTTAAGTTCCTCTATCCATGATAAAAATAGAATTAATCGTTCATCCATGCATGCTAGTTTTCATGAAAAATGCTTAATGGTGCATAACTTCAGATTTAGATACAATGATAGGACTAGGGTTAACAAGGTAGAACACAACCCTAGGAAAAGCATGCATAATGATAGACCCAAGACCTCTAGACCTAAGGATCATGACACTAATCCTAAGAAGGGAAGGAATGTGCCTAGAAAGGAGGTTAGGCCTAGGAATGTCCAAGGTGGACACATGAATCCAAAGGTTAAAAATTTGAAAAGGGAAAATCAAGCCTTGAGGGCAAGGCTTGATACATTAGAAAAGGCCCTAGAAAGGTTCACGGTTGGATCTAAGGGCCTAGACATGGTGTTGGGTAGTTTGAAACCCAACTACGATAGATTGGGATTGGGATACCGGTCTAAGACCTCCAAGGCCAACAAAAAGAAGTATGCTGGGGAGGCATACAATCATGGTAAGGAGGGTAAGTCCAAAGATGACAAGGGAATGCCATCCAAGGGTAGAAAGGGTGAATTACCCAAGGACAAGGTGTCCAAGGTTAAGAAGGTTCACTTTGTAGGCCAAGAGTCACCGGGGGCACACCGGTGTGGCTTAGTGTGGATTGAGTCACCTAGGGAGGTGGCTAGGGCTCAGAGCTCAAGGGGGAGCTCTAGGAGCCTATGAGGTTCATAGTGAATGGATCTCAAGAGCTTCTCTCCTAGAAAAGTAGGTTGAAGTGTGCCAAAAGGATTGGAAGACTTGGGTAAGTCTTAATTCTAGAAAATGACATATTAAAAGGAGAATTAGGGAGAAAAAGGTGAAAATAGAATATATCTGAGAAAATTAGGTTTTAATGAGTGAACGCCATGCAATTCAGTGCTAGAAATGAGTTATAATCAAGTATAAGAGAATATATTAAGGAGAAGTCACAATTGAGACTTTTGGAGATGAGTTTCAATGATACACTTTAGGATAAGTTGAGTTTCATGCCAATCATGGGATCCGGAGTACATTTGTTTGGAAACGTATTTTTCTCAAGTGGACATTGGCCCCACAAATCTCCCCATGAAAGTTCATAATTTTTGGAGATTTGTGGAATTATCTAGGCATTACTGAAATTGGGCTGAAAAACCTGAATTTTTGGTATCAGTCGACTGCCCTAGGGACAGTCGACTGGTAAGAGCCCAGAAACATTCTGTGAGTTTTGGGAGTCAACTTCCCCGGGGGGGTAGTCGACTGGTCTGTAGGCTGAAATAGGAAAATGGCTATTGGATGATAGAATATGATCCTTGATGATACTGGTTGAGTAAAGGTGTGCCTCATGGGTTAATGGTGATTATATGAAATGAGGCCATATGGAAAATTCAAGGAAGTTTGATAAGGTTTTCTTGTGTATCTAGGGTTTAGAGATAAAAAGGGAGAAACTTTCAGCATATTAAGGATATGGATAAGGAAATGAATTGAGGACAATTTCATGTGTCGAATTATGATGGTTACCCTTGGCAAACTCATAGAATTAGAGATACATTTACAAATTAATATGAAATGACAATCTTTTGAGGAAATTAGAAATTCTACCAAAAGTCAAGCACACTTGACAGTTTCATGAAATCATATTTTTCTAGGATAGAGTATATCCTAGCAAGTGTACTTGCAAACCCTTATGAGTGTCTAAGTGTTGTTGAGTTCTTTATGGCACTAGGGGTAAGATTGCTTGGGAGCAAGCCTTTAATAGTGTCCAAGGAAGGAAGAACTCGGGTGTTAGGTTGGGAAGAACCTAACTTAGTGTTAGGAGGGTAAGTTGGGTAGAGCTTAACCTAAGAAAAATGAACATTGGGAGAAGACATAGGTTAAGGGGGAGGTTGTCTCCTTGTTTGCCTTAATTTTCATTGAAAACTTTGGGTTTTGTGTCCAACTTAGGAATAGTGATAGATACATGGTGAAATGTATTTTTCCCAAGTAGGTATGGGTACCACAAAGTTCTCCATGAAATTTGGGAATTTTTGGAGATTTGTGAAATTTCTGGCACGTTTCTGAAATTCGGTTAGAAAACTGATATTCAGAGTATCAGTCGACTGCCCTGGTCAGGGCTGGTGTGGGTATCCAGCAGCTGACTTGGGTCCGAATGATTGAAAACAAGTGTATGGGGGGTTAGTACACTGTGTTTAGGACATTAGGGATTGAAAGAACCAATAATTGAGATATTATTTGGGTCTTTTTGATGTTAGGCAAAGGGGGAGAAGTTTGGGTTTAAGTTGGAAAACCAAACTTACCTTTGCAAGAAACCCTAGGTTTAGGGGGAGTTGAGCTTTAAGGGGGAGCATAGTTGCTCCATTCTTGGCGTAAGGGGAACCTTAGAGGGGTTCTTAAAAAGCCTTTGTAAGTCCAATGTAGGGGAGCTTTGGAGAAGCTTTAAAAAACCTATTTTGGTAAAATTCCTAACCTAGAGAGTTAGGTGTAAAAGTCCTAGCTTGGAGGGCTAGGTGTGAAAATTCCTAACTTGGAGGGTTAGGTGTGGGATGCCATGGGATAGGATCCATCATTGCATTACCTATGCATTATTCTTGCCATTGACTACTATTTTATTTTCCCTAACTTAAACGGATTGTCAAACATCAAAAAGGGGGAGATTGTTGGAGCAATCGGCCCTAAGATGGTCCGAAGTGACCATAGGTTTTGATGTTTGGGCAAAGGGTTTAAGTTAGGTTTACCCTTGTTTACTTATATGTGTATGTTGAGTGTGCAGGTTGTACATGTTACACATATGGACTTGACTGGACGGCCTCGGTACGGTGAAGGATGGCATGGAGGCAAGCTGGAGGCTTGCGTGTGCATCCGAGGGACCTTGGTGAGCAGGGACGATGAGCTGATGGGCGCGGACTTCGAGGCATGCGTGAAGGATGGCATGGAGGCAAGCTGGAGGCTTGCGTGCATTCGAGGGACGGGAGCCGAAGATGAAGAGGGCGCGAAGGCAACAGTCGAGGCTGCTGTGGAGGAGTCAGTCGAGTCGTGAGGGTACGAGTGTTGTGTGATTGTACTCGAGAAATCCTAGGGTTCGAGTGCGGAGTGGAATGTACTTGGGAAGGGTAACCTTAGGTGTGTGAGTTGACCAGTCGACTGGCCTGAGGGCAGTCGACTGATGAAACTCACAGAAGCGTCTCAGCCTGGGACCAATCGATTGCCCTGGGGGCAGTCGACTGGTAGGTGGCTGGTGAGTTGGCTAAAACTCGAACGTTGGGGTGCAACGGTCGAATTTGGCTGGCACCAGTCAATTGCCCTTGGAGCAGTCGACTGGTGGTGAGGTTTTCAGCCCGAGTTCTATTTAAAGAGAACTCGGTTTGGGCTGGGATTCCTTGACGAAACTCGCTTGGGTAGAGTGAGTTAGTAGTCTTTTGTGCCCAGATAGTGTCCGAGATATTGTGGCGAGGTTTCTCCACCCACAAGGAGCGACGAAGGCTAGCCGGAGATTATCCGGGGAGTGATCCATCGACGATTTCTTGGATTAGTCACCCGGCCGGGGTGGATACCAAGTAAATACGGTTTGTTAGCGTTTGTTTATTGTTCTTAGTTTTATTTTGTTTGTATTTCC
Source organism: Boesenbergia rotunda (assembly GCA_024364735.1). NCBI lineage: Eukaryota > Viridiplantae > Streptophyta > Magnoliopsida > Zingiberales > Zingiberaceae > Boesenbergia > Boesenbergia rotunda. The sequence continues at coordinate 161,354 of JAGFNQ010005943.1, forward strand.
GCTGCGTAACTAACAATGTAGGTGAAAAGAATCAAAGAAACGCTATTCACCCCCCCCTCTAGCGTACCACATACGATCCTACATAATTCACCTAATCCAATCAACTCATCTAACTTAAAAAACTCACCAAATTTAACCAATCAACCAAGCCTAAATAATTCGGACCAAGACCTTGAAGAAAGAGAATCAATACCTGAACCAAACTCAAATCAAGCAATTGAACCAGTAATCGAACCAAATCAAACAATTGAACCAGTAATTAAACCAAATCAAATGGTTAAACCTGAACTTGAACAACCTGAACCATCTTCTAGGACTAGGTCAAATCATCCAACTGACCAAATCTTAGGTGACCCAACCTTAGGTGTTAGAACAAGGTCATCTTATAGAAACCTAAGCCAAGTCGCCCTGATTTCTAAGATTGAACCCAAGACAATAGAAGAAGCATTACCTGACCCAAACTGGATTATAGCTATGCAGGAAGAGTTAGCTCAATTTCAGAGAAACCAAGTCTGAGACTTAGTACCAAAACCAGAAAGTAAGACTGTGATAGATACTAAGTGGGGTTTTAGAAATAAGATAGATGACAAAGGAAAAATAGTAAGAAATAAAGCCCTCTTAGTGGCTAAAGGATTTAGTCAAATTGAAGGATTTGACTATGATGAAACCTATGCATCTGTAGCTAGACTAGAATCAATTAGAATACTTTTAACTTATGCAGCCCATAAGAGATTCAAATTATATCAAATGGATGTTAAGTCTGTCTTTCTAAATGGATTTATAAAGGAGGAAGTCTATGTGAGTCAACCACCAAGTTTTGAGGACTTAGAATATCGTAATTTTATTTTTAGACTTTAAAAGGCCTTATATGGACTTAAACAAGCACCTAGAGTTTGGTATGAAAGATTATCCAATTACTTAGTTTCTAAGGGGTTTAACCAAGGCTAAATTGATCCAACCATGCTTGTTAAATCCTTAAAAAATGATATTTTCATTACCAAAATCTATGTAGACAATATAATTTTTAGCTCAACCAATACAAATTTTTTAAAGCAATTTATAAAAATAATGGAAATGAATTTGAATTAAGCCTAGTAGGTGAGTTAACCTTTTTCTGGACTTTAAATTAAACAAACTAAAGATGAAAATTATGTTCATCAATTTAAATATGCAAAAGAATTAATTAAAAAATTCAGCATGGAAAATTCTAAATATATTAACACCTCGATGGAAACTAATATTAAAATAGATAGTGACCTAGAAGGCAAATTAGTGGACTTGAAGCACTTTAGGAATGCTATTGGTAGCCTACTTTACCTAACTGCTAGCAGACCTGACATCTTATTTGCAGTAGATATTTATGCTAGATACCAACCTGTGCTAAGGAATCTCACTTAAGTGCAGTTAAGAGAATATTTAGGTACATTAAAGGCACCCTAAATGTAGGAATTTAGTATCCTAGGATGTTTGACCTACTAGGTTACTTTGACTTAGATTATGCAAGGTGCAAACTAGAAAGAAAAAAATACTAGTGGAAGTTGCCAGATGTTGGGTCACAACTTAGTTAGTTGGTACAGTAGAAAGCAACACTGTGTTGCATTTTCCACAACTAAAGCTGAATATATAGTCCTGGGAGAATGTGTAACTCAATTATTATGGATGATGCATATCCTTAAGGACTTCTAATTGACCTACACTAACACTAAAGTCTACATTGATAATATTAGTTCAACTAATCTTATAAAAAATCTTATTCACCATTCCAGAACTAAGCATATTGAAGTAAAACACCACTTTGTTAGGGATCATGTATCCAGGAGTGAAATCGTACTTACACACATAGAATCAAAATTTAACCTAGCTGATATTTTCACTAAACCACTACCTGAGTCTGAGTTTAGTTCACTAAGAAGACAACTAGGAATGTGCTCAATAGAATAGGCGTATTCATTTATGTGTTTTTGTCATTTTTTGTCATTTTTAAACTATTAATTGTTTTTCAAAAATTTATATTTTTAAAATCATTTATTTTCAAAAAGTCATATTTTTTGTTTTATTTATTTTTTAATTTTTTGACTTAGTTTTTCAAAAATTTATCCCCTTTAAAACTAGAGATTTCTTCGTTATGAACTTAGCTTAGGACTTGACTCTAGTTTGCATGGTCTTATAGATTTAGAACCCAATATCTCACAAGCACATTAGGATACTTTGGTTGACAACTTAGACTGGGTTGAGATGCTTAGGTCTATGCCTTGACTCAAGATGCTTTAAGTCAGTGCATCAAGTGTAGTTGGGGCAATAAATACAATTGAACATCAATCAAGTTAAGTAATCAAGCTTAGAAAGTCTAACTTGATTAGACTATTTAACTTGACTAACCTAAGTAAAAGCTACTATTTTATAATAGTTAGTGAGTAAAAAAATGGGTTAGACAGAGACCCAAGGAATAAAGATGTGATTATTTTTCAAGTTATTTTTAATTAATCCATGGTTTATTTTTTTCTTTAAATCATGCTTGGATTCAATAGGAATATATCAACTTGGTTCAAGTTATGGTCTTTAGTATTAATTTTGGATTCCTACTTAATTATTTCATGATTTGTTGTTTACTTATCATTTGCTTTCTTAAAAATTAACTCTTGATTTTTTTAATAATAACTTTTTCAAAATTTTCTTATGATTTTGCAAAACTCATAGGCTTTGATACTCAATATTTTTTCCTTTCTCCTTAATCAAAATTTTCTTTCAAAAATATAGGAGAGTAGAGAAAATTATACTTTCAAAGAATTTCTATTTCAAATTTTTTTTGATATATGACAAAGAGGGAGAGTAGAAAAAGTAAAGTTAAAATTTTTTCGGAAGTTAAAATCTTTTTCTTTTTTGAAAAAATGTTTTTTTAGAAAACTTATTTTTCAAAAATTAGGTTAACTTTAACTTGGGTTTCACTTTAACTTAGAAGTTTTCAAAACATTTTTTTAAAATTATTTTTCAATGTAATGAACATTTTCATACTTAGAAATTTTTTAAAAGAAATTAGAAAATCTTTCAAATTGAAAATTGCATGTTTTTTAAAAAAATATTTAGGGGGAGAATTTCTAATCAAGGGGGAGCTTTATGCACTTTTCAATTTTGCAAGTTTTTTCTTTTCAAAAATTGCAAGTGTTTTGAAAACAAGGGGGAGATCACTTATCAAGGGGGAGAGTTAAAAGATTATTCAAAATTTTCATGTTTTAAAGAAAACTGCCTTAATATTGAATCTATTGCTTAACTGTGGTTTATTTTCTTGTTCATATATTTTTAACTTAACTTTTGAACTAGGTTGTCATAAATCAAAAAGGGAGTGATTGTTAGTGTCGGAAGCACCAGATTGAACCTGATTTTGATAATGGCAAAGGGTTCAAAGTTAAGTTTATGTGGTGATCTAATGGATTTACTAAGTGTGCAAGAAAGTCCTAGTTAACCTAGGCATGAAGTTTTGACCTGCAGGGTTGAGTACGAAGTCCTAGTCGAGGATTGGGCACGAATTCCTGGTCGAGGACTGAGCATGAAGTCCTAGTTGAGGGCTGGGCACCAAAGACATGACCGAGGGTTGGGCACGAAGACCTGGTTCAAAGAATTGGGCACGAAGTCCTGGTCGGGGATTGGACATGAAGACTTGATTCGGAAGATCGGGCAGAAGACTTAATCAAGCGAGGACTGTGGACAGAAGTAGAGACGGGTCGAGATACGGACATCTTGAGATCCGGGAGTTTTGGAGGTCGAGCAAAAGTCCAACCGGAGGAGTCGGTTGGCAAAAGGTAATTTCTCTAGAGTAGAGTAGGTGAGGACGTGTTCCCCGAATGAGGGAACAGTAGGGGTCGATTCGATCTAGGATTTCATTTGAAATCCTAAGTCAAAACTAGACAACTCTAGCTGTCATTTATGCATGCATTCACTATACTTTTATTGTTCTTGGGCTAACCTTGATTGCAGACTTAAGGGGTAAGCTAGCTGCGATCAGGGGCACCTGTGAGGACTCAGGCGCCCGAGAACCCAGGCGCCTGAGAGGACTCAGGCGCCCTAGAGGGGTTTTCTCAGCTGTTGGCGAAGCTGAGTTGGCAGTCATTGGTTGGACATGTAACGTCAGCTCCTAGGCTCCCAAGAACAGGATAAAGTTTGGCCGAGTCTGCAGATAACGACGCGGCTGAAACGGTGACGTGGAGGGCGCCCCTATAGCCTCTCGAGCGCTCGAGTAGTAGTATAAAAGGGGTTTCACCCCTTGCTTCTAGACATCAATTCAAGCTCTCAAAATCTCAATGATAAAGCTTCCATGCTCAAGTTCTCTGCGCTCAAGAAGTTCAAGATCGACAACACACCGCTTTTACAACGAAATTTTTTCTTTAAGTGTTGTCGGTATAATTTTCATTTATGTACTTAATCATTTTTCATGTACTCCATTTACAAATTATAGTATTGTCCAACGAAAACGGTCAAGGACCATGGTCCTTGGAGTAGGAGCCATTACAGACTCCGAACCAAGTAAAATAAAGTGTTAGCATTCCTTCGACTTATTTATTTCCGCTGCGTTGAATCTGATTTACGCCTGAGAAATCGTTATCGATATTCACCCCATCTCTATCGATCACATCGATCCCACATTTTTATTATTTCTTTCTATATTCCCTTGTTAAATAATTATTATCTCTATTGATTCTCAGGAAAAAGTGCAAAATTCATAAAAATGAGGGGAAATCAAGACCACATTCACACAATGGGCCGTAGAGGTTATGCTCGTTTGGCTGACATGATGGTAAAAATTATTATTGATTAAATTTTATTAAAATGTTTACAAAATAGAAAAGTAAATCAAACTAAAATAGAAAAGTCGAACGCCCGACCGATCTGAAATTTAGGTAAAACTAAATTTTATTGATTGAGGCGCCCTGTTTGTGTGTTTGTTTGCCTGCTTTGTCTTCAAATTTAGATACCTGCAAGATACATAAATACAAGGCAAACACATATATAATCTTAGCCTTAACGAAATGGTTCTGACTTTGGATTTCCGCAAAACCCTAGGTCGAACCGACACTTAAGTTCCCATCCCGGGGAACGGGCCTTTCACCTACTCCTCTCAGGAGACGGTTGCCACCCGACCCATCCAGTTGGACTTTTACTTAGCCTTCGAGACTCTTGGATCTCAAGACGTCCGAACCTCGACCCGTCTCTACTTCTGTCCTTAGTCACCGCTCGGCTAAGTTGCTCAATCCCTCGGACCAAGACTTCGTGCCCAAACCCTAGGTCCAGGACTTCGGTGCCCAACCCTCGGCCAGGACTTAGTGCCCAATTCCTCGAACCAGGTCTTCGATGCCCAACCATCGACCAAGACTTAGTGCCCAATTCCTTGAACCAGGTCTTCATGCCCAACCCTTGGTCAGGACTTAGTGCCCAATCCATGATCAAGACTTAGTGTCCAATTCTTCGAACCAGGACTTAGTGCCTAGGTTAACTAGGACTTTGGTTCACTTTGGTACTCTTTTCTTGACTCACCCTTCCCTTGTTCAATGTATCACTGACTTAAGCATATTGTCAAACATTGAAACACTTAGAGGAGGATATCACTGATGTATCTTGCACCAACAGAGTACACGGAATGGGATTTGGAATTACACCATCGAAAATTGGAGCTTCTATACAACAAAATGGAACTGTTAAATGATTTTAAAGTAAGATAAATAACCTTCAACAAGAAATGTAAGAAATGCGGCTCCTGTTTTTTCAAAATATGAGGCAACAAAATGAGCAAGAACAGGTTAGTAAATAACAATAAAAGATAAAATATGAAATAGTGGTCATCATTTGTTATTTGGCATCATTTATCTCAATTACTTTGAGCACTTATATTCTTGTTAGTAAAAGTATCTTATGATGATTTTATTTGACATAATTTGTTTATAAAATTAGGTCGGTAGTGTTGGCATTGGTAACTGAATTGGAAATGATGTTGGCGGCAGTAGTCGTGGGGAAAAAGTGGTAATGTTAACCAACATCTAACTATAGCTCAAGTAATTATTTTGATTGTCTTTTAAATTAAATATTTATTATAAAAATAGGTATGGTAGAATTAATAGCTTTGTATTGTTATGCAATCAAAAATGAAGGATGTGAGTCATGAAGATATCAGTGAGAATACTAAGTATAAGCTACTTCATTGGTGCGTTGATGGAGTTGTTGCAGAAGGTCGAATTGCTTCTACAAATCTAAAAGCAAAAGTGCATCACGTTCTTCTTGGTGGATCTTGTTGGAAAATTTCGGTTGATAGAGTTTTTGTGGAGAAGGTGGCCCTAATTCGATCAAATGATCAAATGCTTTTTTCGAGGATGCAATAGGAAGTACAGTTGCTTGATTATCTAAGTTTATTGTTTTGTATGACTGATATATAGTCTACTTATTTAAAAGTTATATACTTTTTTTGTAGGCAAGAAATTATGTTACTAAGTGAATTTTTGCTAGTATTTTGGATGGTTTACTTTAGTGTGATATTTATGGTTAAATGTCATAATATAATTAGTTGTTTGAGTTTTAGTTTTATAGTTGTTTGAGTTTTGGTTTTATAGTTGTTTGAGTTTTGGTGTGTGTGTGTGTGTGTGTAGTATTGTAATTTGTGTGTGGTATTATGTATGTGGTATAATTTGTGTATGATATTTATATGTTATATTTGAATGATCGTAATCGCAGTGCATGCTGCACACTGTGCATGCTCTTAATTGCAGCATACAGTGCGCGTTGCGATTGTTGTTGCACGCTATGAATGCGATTGATTGTTCTTAACCACGGTGAACGACGCGCATTGCAATTGATAATAATCGCATCGCGTAATGCGTATTGTGAATAATATTAATCGCAGCACGAAATGTGTGCTATGAATAGTATTAATCACAACACACAGCACGTGTTGTGATTGCTCTTAACCGCAGCACGTGCTGCGTGCTGTTGGTATGTTATTACTTTTAACATCTTGCAGTTATGCAGTATGCAATGCATGCTGCGGATAGCATAATTGTGCGCTGCCAAAAGTCATATTTGTTGTAGTGCTTATTTGCTTAAACTCACTATAACCCAACCCTTAAATCCTAAATACATATATTTTATCTTGTGAGTATCTAAAATTTTTTATCTTGACTATTATAACCCAAGAGGGAAGCCTGAACCCTAAAATGAAAATCTTATTGGCTTAAATCTACTATAACTCAACCCCTAAACCCTAAAATCTTAAACCTAAATACATATAATATAGCCCGTGAGCATCTAAAATTTTTTTATCTTAAATAATATAACCCAAGAGGGAAACTAAACTCGAGAAAGAAAATCTTATTTACTAAAACCAACTATAGCCCAACCCCTAAACTCTAAAATCATAAACCCTAAATATATATAATATACTCAAAAAATTATAAAAAATAAAAAAATATCACTGTGATTGGATTCATAAAAACAAGATGTTTCTTTTGTCCCTTCCCGGCGAGCGGAAAATAAGGAAATGGTTGATATATTAAGATAATTACGTATTTACAAAATACCGTCTCAATTCATCCTATTTCATTCTTGAACAAAAATCCATTTTTTGATTTATTTCATCTATTCCATGACCGGAACAAAAGGGGATACACGTTACACCACGATTTTGAATCAGAAGAGAGATTCCAAGAAATGGCAAATCTATTCACTCTATCAATAACCGAGTCGGATCTGGTGTATCATAGGAGGTTTGCCTTTTCTATTGATTCCTTCGGGTTGGATCAAAAAAATTCTTGAATCAGGTATTCAACTCCAGAGATGAATCGAAAAAGAAATCTTTATTGGTTCTACCTCCTCTTTTTTATGAAGAGAATGAATCTTTTTATCGAAGGATGAGAAAAAAATCGGCCCAGATCTACTGTGGGAATGATTTGGAAGATCCAAAACGAAAAACAACTGTATTTGCTAGCAACAACATAATGGAGGCAGTCAATCAATATAGATTGATCCAAAATCTGATTCAAATCTATGGGTACATAAGAAATGTATCTAATCGATTCTTTTTAATGAATAGATCCGATCACAACTTCGATTATGGAATTCAAATACATATAATATAGCCCGTGAGCATCTAAAATTTTTTATCTTAAATAATATAACCCAAGAGGGAAGACAAACCCGAGAAAGAAAATCTTATTTACTAAAACCAACTATAGCCCAACCCCTAAACTCTAAAATCTTAAACACTAAATATATATAATATACTCAAAAAAATTATAAAAAATAAAAAAAATATCACTGTGCTTGGATTCATACCAAGCACCCTATTTGGAACGAATCCAGCTGCTTAGAATGAATCTAGCTACTTGGAATGAATTTAGGTGCCTGAACCAGTGTTATGGATGAGTCCAAAATAGAAGGTCTATAGCATATAAACTAAAGTGATGTGGCGCACGTTGTCACGATGTCACGCACCGCAACGTGCATAGCTTTTTTTTTTTTTGCTTGTAGGTACGCCATTTAGTGTTTTGTTTTTATGATTTAGAGGTTAAGTTATAATATTATTAAACATAAAAAAATTTCAAATCAAAATTTTTTTTTAGATGCATACAAGACACAACAAAAAAAATATGCATTAGCAATGAACTATTTCCATCGCTATTCCGTTGCTAAACGATAATAACGATAGAATAGCGATGGGAACAACGTCGTCGACTGCCACACAGTCGTAGCTGAGGATAACGACGGAACTTTTTTATCCGTCGATATTAGCGACGGGTATTAAATAGATAATCCGTCGTTATTTGTGATGGATACAAAAAATTTCATCGCTAAATAACGGAAACCGGTGGCCATCTACGGTATAATAGCAATGGAATCAAAAAATTCCGTCGCTATATTATTGTAATTAGCAACGGATATCATAAATATTTGTCGCAATTAGGGATAGAATATTGACTATTCCGTCACTATTAGATAGGCAGTGGACTTGGTTTTCCAAAGATAGCGATGGAAAGTCAAATATCCGTCGCAAATGACGACGGAATAGTTAATAATTCATCGCTATTAGTGACGGAATAGTCAACTATCGGTCGCAAATTGCGACGGATATGGTAAATATTCGTCGCTATTTGCAGTAAATTTTCAAAAACCATTCCCTAGTTTCTCCACTTACTATATTTATATTCAATACATACATACATATTCAAATAATAACACATATCCAAATAGCAACACATACATACATACATACATACATATCCAAATAACAACACATCCAAATACATACAAAATAATAAAACTAGTAACTGTATCAAATTCACATATCCAAAAAGCTGGATCAAGACAAATTCATATCCGAATCCAAAGTAAAACAATTTAATGATAGACAATACATACATGAACACATAGTCAAGTCATATCCATATCTAAAAAATAGTAGTGAATACATACATGAACATAGAGTCTAGTAGAAGACAGACACATCAAAACTGGATTAAAAAGAACAACATTCCTGCATAAAAGAAGAGAAATGATATAAATAAAAGTGAAATACAATGATAAAGTAATATTAGTGAAAACATAACTAGTTATCGTAACTGATATAGAAAATCTAAATAATATTTAATGATATGTAAAATATCCAAATATACAAACCTTTCAACTAAATCAATGTCTGAATTCATCTCTCAAAATGTAGAATCTATAAACGAAAATGAAAAAATAAGATACATTTAATGATGCATATAATAACAAACCAGATAGTACAATAATTTTATTTTGTAAATGCAAATAAAAAAAATATAACATACCACAAAAATGTCTCAACTCATCTAAGGTATCCTCAAGATCCTACGTCTCTTGAGACTCAAAATGAGGAGGGGCGGACATCTGTGGCATTGGTGATAGGGTTGCTGCAAAAGCTTGCATGTGACGCACTAACGCCTAAGTGTGTGCATGGCGGGCTCGCAGTTCCCTCAGTTCTGCATCCCTCTCTGTGTCCTTCTCAGCCCACATTATCTCCATTGTCATGAGTCGAGTCCGTAGAGCATCATTCTCCTCCCGCAATTGATGAACCTCACTAGAGGAGGAAGAGGAGGAGGAACTTAGACGTCCCCTAACCCCTGAAGCTCTCATCTAATCATATGTAACGTTTTCCTGAGAGCCCAGGCCATATAGGGTGGTCTTCCTCCTTCCACCGACGACATCATAGTAAATGTTAGTCACCTGGTCGGTGGAAAGAGGTTGTGAATCCTCCCCCTCTACAGTAGGCTGAGACGCCTCTGTAACTCTAGTGGTCATTACTTCCTATGAAATAAGAATTAAATTAATCTCTATAAAAAGTCAAAACAAATATACTAAAGTTAATATACTTACATTGATTGCAAAGGAGTGTCGATCGACAAATAACCTATCTTTCTTCTTATGGGTTTTGTTGAATACCTCCCAACTAGTGGGAGGTCTCTGCAACTCAACAGCCTATATACAGAAAATATAGTATTTAAATATATCCAAAAAATATAATGAATGTTTATTATAACTTAAATAAAAACTTACCAAGTTAGTATCATGCTGGAAAATCGAACCAGATCCAGCAGTGTATTTTGTAGATCAGGTGTTAGGGCCAGCTAGCTCCGAGTTACGATTGGCTTGAGCAATCATAGCATTATTTTTCTAATGTTGGGCATCCCAGACGGCTCTCCATGCACCCCAAACTGTCTCAAGGACCTTAGAAGGCCTAATTTTCTTCTTTCTCCACTTGTATAGCATGTCCTTGTACAGTTTGGAGCAATAGTCGTTCCAGGTTTTCTTGAATTCCTCCTCTTGACACTCCACTCAAATATATCTCTTATCATGTTAGTTTTAACATTAAATAAAATATATATCTAAATTACTTACCAAAAATTCACCTTAATAAAATTTCTTTATATCTTACTCTACATGGCCCCATGTAGTAGCATTCGAGGATAATCGTTCTTTGAATTTCTTTATAATGTAAGCTGAGACCTAGTGACCGTCTAGGAGAAAGCTATAGAAAAAATATCATACATTAGCAAAATTTGACCTGAAATATATAAAAATTACATATTCACTTACCAGTCACCCACTACTCTTAAAGTAATCTCGTCACCACGTGATCTCTATCCCGACTGCATGACTATAAAAATTAAAATCATAATATTAGATATACACATTTGTAATAGTTAATCCAACGAAGATGAAATACAAACAACTAGTATCAACGAAGATGAAATACAAACAACTAGTATCAATGAAGATGAAATACAAACAACTAGTAATATTCAATATTTAATCACCTGATCTTATTCCAATGGAACTAAATTAGCATGTAAGTTTTCATTGCTTGACTCTGTTGATACATCAACCTCCTCACTGCTAGATATCTCACCATCATCTATTTCCTCGTAAGTGACATTATTATCTATAAGTAATTGCGATACTGATTCTATTTCTGAATCAACGGAGTTCAATATTATTTTGATAAGCATCGGGGTTTTGGATAGTTATTGTATTTGACATTTCAATGCTTGACCTAGGCTTAATTTGACAAACAGCTAGCCATTCACTTGGTCATCTTCTCTTAGTTGGGTACTTAAGATAAAATACTTGACCAACTTGCACCGCAAAGATGAAAGGTTCAAACTTGTTGAATCTTTTAGTTCAATTAACCTCAACTAAATTGTATAAATGATGTTTTCTGGTGCCCGTCCTTGGAGTTGGATCATACCAAGAATATCTAAATAATATACATCTTTTGAAAGGTAACGCTAGGTATAACCTCAATAATTTCCTCTAGTCTGCCATAATAGTCAAATTGAGTATCATTGTTGTTTGTTGATTCTTTGACACAAACATCATAATTATATGTAAGCCTTTTTGAATCACATTGGCTCACATGAAATCTGTATCCATTCACGTAATAACCGAAGAAGACGGTCACAGTACGCAGAGGTCTAAATGCGAGATTCTTTATTCGTTCGTCTTCTACATTTGAAATTCTATGATCATTCACCTATAATAGTGGCCGTTGATAAAATTAGATGAATATATGATAAAGAATTGTAAACATAAAAATATATATTAACTCACTTACATATAGTTGAAACTAAAATACGAATTCATCCTCTATCTTCTGATCTACCTCATTTGCTTATAGATGGATTTTGAATGTACAACTGTTGTTTGTACAACCTGACATATAAGGTAATTTGATATCATATTAGATTTGTAATTATATTATCAGATAGTAATTTAATGCAAATAAATATATAAACTAGAGCTATTACCTTAGGAATGGTTTGACCTTTTCACAGTTCAGGAGTATATATATCTTGGCAGCATGATATTCTTGGTCATTTAACTGTCTAGATAAAGTTTCACTCATTACTCTTCCATGATACTTGAAAATAGAAAGCATGTCTGGGTCAAATGTTTGAATTTCATCTTGATTGTGTGGACACTTTCGATGTCTGATTTTCACATTATCAGCAAAGTAATACGAGCAAAATGAAGTTGCTTCTTCAACCAGATATGCATTACATATTGATCCCTCAACTCTTGCCTTGTTACAAACATTATTCTTTAATTTTCTAAGATACCTTTTAAAAGGATACATCCATCTGTCTTGTACAGGACCACCTATTTGTACCTCACTAGGTAAATGAATAGATAGATGTTCCATTGAATCAAAAAAATTTTATGGGAATATTTGCTCAAGCTTACATATTATTAATGGAATCTCTGTCTGAAGGCGTAACATATTTGATATCGTAATAACCCTGGAAGTTAGATTTTTAAAATAAAGACTTAATTCTGTAAGTGCTTGCCAAATATTATTAGGAAGTAATTCTTGGAAACCTATTGGAATTAATCTTTGCATGAATAAATAACAATCATGACTTTTTATTCCAACCATTTTTAATCTGTTTGTATCCACACAATGAGACATATTCGAGGCCTATCCATCCGAAAATTTGATTGCTTTCAACCAAAAACACATTGCTTACTTACTTTCTTTGTCCAATGTATAACATACCTTGGGATATTTACTAGTTGTTTCATTTTGATGCAACACATGCCTGCTTACTAATTGTTTCAATTCTTTGCATGATTTTATTGTATCTTTAGTTTTCCCATGAACATTCAGCATAGTATTGATGATGTTATCAAAGAAATTTTTCTCAATATGCATCACATCCAAATTATGCCAAATGAGTAAATATTTTCAATATGGAAGCTCCCAAACAATACATCTTTTCCTCCAACCACATTTATTGACTCTAACAATGTACTTATTGATATCATCTGAATCATCCTGATATATTGGTAGAAATCCATAACTAACAATTTCATTAAACATGTCTTCACCTAACATCCAAACTGGGGGTAGCTTCCTAACCACTTCATTCTTTTTGAAATTTTTCTTATTACTTTTGAACGGATGATCAACAGGTAAAAATTTTCGATGATTATCAAACCAAGAAATCTTTCCACTATAAGGCAAAGAAAATGCATCAAACTGACTCATACAATGTGGGCATGCTAACTTTCCAGCCATGCTCCATCCTAATGACATTGAGTATGCGAGAAAATCACTAATGGTCCATAACAATGCTGCATGCATTGTAAAGTTTGATTTACTTGCGATGTCATACGTCTCTAAGCCTATATTCCATAAATGGTTCAACTCAGCAATCAAAGGTTGTAAAATTACATCTATTTGCCCTTTTGTATTATGAGGACCTGGAATTAGCACGGTAAGAAACATGAATTCATTTTTTATGGACATCCATGGTGGTAAGTGTTGGATCGAGGGTTGGCGAGAGGGGGGTGAATTGCCCCTGAAAAAGAAAATAAACTTTTGTCTAACTTTGATAAAGATATTTGTTAGTCCAAGCAGAAATAATAAACATAAAACAAATAAAGCAAACTGAATGAAAGAGACAATCAGATTTACTTGGTTTGCAACTGGGGAGGTCACTAATCCAAGGATGAATATAGTTCGATTCTCCTGAATATATCTCATTTGGGTGGAAATCTGATTGTCTCTTTCATATTCAGGAGAATCGAACTATATTTCTCCACCCAAATGAGATATATTCAGGAGAATCGAATATAGTTCGATTTACTTGGAAATCTGATTCTCCTGAATATAACTCAGGGTCTGAAATCATTTAATTTCAGGCCCTGAGTTATTTCTATTTCAGGCCCACGCTGGGCCTGAAATAAAATATTTCAGGCCCAGCGTGGGCCTGAAATCTTTTGATTTCAGGCCCACGCTGTCTGAAATAAAAAAACTTCAGTTTTTTTTATTTTTTTATATATTAATATATTTAATAATATTATTAAATATATTAATTTATATTAATCAAATATAAAAAAAGTCTCATGAGATATTTTTTTATATATTAATATATTTAATAATATCACGTTTGATGAGATATTTTTTTAATTGAAATATTTTTCGGTTTTTGTCTTACGTTTTTTATCCGATTCCATAATATATTATTTTAAAATAAAAAAGTCTGAAAAAATCTTTTCAAATGTCTCGAAATTCGTTATTAAGAATGAGAAAGAGAATGACATGCAGTACTTTGGCAGGAGGGGTATAAGAGGAAGTTCACTAAAATAAGTGCGTTATTTGGTAACAATGAAAACATGGTACGTCTTTTGGTAAATACCAATTTTTGGGTACGCCCTTTGGTAAATTGCCGGTAAAATTTTAATTAAGCCAATTGATCAGACCATGTTGGCAATCAATTGGAGTAGTCTTTTTTATAACTTTATGTAAGTGTTTATTTGACGTCAGTGATTATTATACGGGTTAAAGAGAATGAGAATTTATAGAGTTCTCCTGAATATAGTTCGATTTACTTGGAAATCTGATTCTCCTGAATATAACTCAGGGCCTGAAATCATTTAATTTCATGCCCTGAGTTATTTCTATTTCAGGCACACACTGGGCCTGAAATAAAATATTTCAGGCCCAGCGTGGGCCTGAAATCTTTTGATTTTAGGCCCACGCTGCCTGAAATCAAAAAACTTCAATTTTTTTAATTTTTTTTATATATTAATATATTTAATAATATTATTAAATATATTAATTTATATTAATCAAATATAAAAAAAGTCTGATGAGATATTTTTTTATATATTAATATATTTAATAATATCACGTTTGATGAGATATTTTTTTAATTGAAATATTTTTCGGTTTTTGTCTTACGTTTTTTATCCGATTCCATAATATATTATTTTAAAATAAAAAAGTCTGAAAAAATCTTTTCAAATGTCTCGAAATTCGTTATTAAGAATGAGAAAGAGAATGACATGCAGTACTTTGGCAGGAGGGGTATAAGAGGAAGTTCACTAAAATAAGTGCGTTATTTGGTAACAATGAAAACATGGTACGTCTTTTGGTAAATACCAATTTTTGGGTACGCCCTTTGGTAAATTGCCGGTAAAATTTTAATTAAGCCAATTGATCAGACCATGTTGGCAATCAATTGGAGTAGTCTTTTTTATAACTTTATGTAAGTGTTTATTTGACGTCAGTGATTATTATACGGGTTGAAGAGAATGAGAATTTATAGAGAAAATAAAAAGAGAAATAAAAAAAATCGTTGTCATTTTATCTAAAAAAAATTATTCAATAACAAACCATAGTCTTTCAACATAAATTATAATTCATAAATATTTAAAATTTGGAAAATATCTTAAAATTTAAAAAAATAAAATTATTCAAAATAATAATAATAAAAGATATTCGGAACCTTCAAAAAGGTCCTAAATAATATTTTTTAAATCCAAAATTTAATACACTATGAGTTCTATATAGTAAATCTAAATTCTTCAATAAGATTCCATTTAAATAAAAAAAATTATCTAATTTTGAAATTTGAATAAAAATTATTGTCCATTGAAACTTAGGAGATCTTGTTGCGTCGACTTGCATCATACTTAGACTATAAGTTTATATTAGTAAATTATAAAAGACACAAATTTGAAATGCACTTTTATCAAAAGCTAAAAACTGAATAAAACTCATAAAACTCTAACAGATTTAAAAATTAGAGGCACCGTTTATTTTATTTTATTATTATTTTTTAAAAATCTTTTATTCATATTATCAAAGGACAATCCTCATTTAAAAATAGTCAAAACCACGTCTCACTTATATCTTTCTACTCAAAATACCCCTGCACTCGCTATTCTTATACAAAACAATTTTAAGGTGATGTTGTTATTATTATTTTTTTTACCAAAACTAGATCAAAACAACCTTAAGGTGGAGTTGCCTCGAAGCAATTTTGACTAAAATTGGGTGCGATCAAAGCAATTATAATTAGGGAAATGATTTGAAGAGTGAATTTGAGAGAGTGAAAATTATAGTGAATGATGTGTAATTAATGTGTACATGTTCGATCGTCGATCGGACACCATCGGTGGCCTCTGATTGCCGTCCCGAATCAAACTATACCTTGGGAGGACGATGAACTCGTCAGGATCGCCGGCAACGGTGAACCCATCGAAATCGACGGTCAATGATGCGAGATCGTAATTGTGGCGATCCCCGACGGGTTCACCGTGCACCCCAGGGTATAGTTTGGTTCGGGGTGGCGCCCGAAGGCCGCCGGTAGTGTCCGATCGACGATCGGACGTCGGACGTGCCGTCGATTGACGGTCAAAGTTTTCACTGAGGCATTCACTTTCACTGTGTGTATCATTACTCATGTAATTATAAGATCGATAGAAACTGTTTTAGTAGCTCAAAACCATACAGTTTTGGTCAAAGCAGATTGAAATGGAACGCTCTTTTAATTTTAATGATAATGATAATAAAGGACCATACCTTTTCAATTTCTGCTTTATTTTCTTGTGTCAATGTGTGTCAATGCTAGAGAGATGCAGCTCTACCCCTAGGACTGACTCAGTTGGTAAATATATAAGATAATGACTTTAATAGTCGAGAGGTCAAAACTCGATAATGAATTTCATCACATTTGTGGATCGCCGCTCATGCACTTGTCAATTTGGGTTTTTGGTGAACTCCTTTTTCAATGATATAGGGTAGTTGTGGGGGCGCTGCTAACATGGTAATATCACGTTTTAGAGAGATACATCTCTATCATTAATATGCGGCCAAGATCTTATGGCATAAATCGAGATCCATATCATGACCAGGATCCTAGATAGCTATAGAGTTGTCAATTTGCCCCTAGGCTATGATACAGCGGAAGAGTATCAAATTGTCACTTAGACATTCACGATTCGATTATTAACTACGAACCATTTGTATGAATTTTTTCTCTAAATGGAGTACGCAACTACATGATATTAGGCTTCTGGATCGTCCGCCGTGAGTGTTTCCCGATTTGCCCTAGTAGTTGATGGGAACATCCGTGGGACTGAGTAGGTCGTCTTAGGTTCGGTGTTACCTGATTTATCATTTTTTTATAGAGTTGTCAATTTAGATTGAACTGGCCGAATTGGTCCATCTTGCAAAATGATTTAAATAGGTTGGATTAAAATTTTATCAATTTATTTTAAGATAGATCCAAACAGATCGATCCATCGGGGTCACAAGCTTAGGAAGACCGACCTTGCCCATGGCGATCTCAGATTGACCCATAAGTTATGAATTTTTCTTTCAAAATTTAAAACTAAAATAAAAAATTTAATGAGTTCATGGACTTGACCTATCTAATTTACAACTTAAACTTAATTTTTTTAAAATATTATTTAAAGATTTTTTAATATTTTGATGGGCTAATCTCTCTAATCCCTAATTCGCAATCTGTCTTAATTTGAGTGGGTGATTTTCCAAATCGACAGGATGCTGATCAGTCCATCATGAATTGACCTGTTTGAGACAGCACTAGCACTAGATAACATGAGCGATTTTCGAAGTCTTACCATGACATCATCATCACCATCAAACTAACCTTAATTTATCTACAATACGACTCCCCTTGTCTTGTCAATATGCCATGAGCATGAATATGACCAGCAACCAATTCACCAACACTAGTTAAAGACACATAATTAATTAGAACGATATTAACCTTGCTTAGGACTAGAGTGGAAACCTTAATTAGGAAGAAGTATATATACACCCCTCTACTAACTAAACATAGAGATGAACCTTCAAGATGACAAAGAACAACATGAGAAGCAGGCCAAACACAAGAGCATGCGCCAGAACGGAGACCAAGCTGGTCCTCATGTTCAAGAAGTCGACCGGCCACCGCTTCCCCGGCAGCTGCAGCACCACCCCAGGGCTCAGGAAGGCAAACAGAGCTGTGGCTATGATAGACGGAGCCCAGTCCCTCATCCTGATGGCTAGCTGAACCAGAGAACCAACGATAGGGTTACTTGGCACCTTCTTCTTCTCCTTCTCCTTCTCCTTAATGAAGGAGGTGAGAAAGATGCTGATAAGGGAAAAAAGGCACCTCGGAATCAGATGCCAAGACACTGATTTTCTGTAAAGAAAGAGAAAAAGTTTGTGGAACGGTCATGGCCATCACTTTTCCCTTTTTTTTTTTTTTAAGCATCAGAAGACCAGCACCGGAAGAAGTGGCTTAAATTGAGGGCATATTTAATTGGGACGATAATTAACTTTGATACTTAAGTTGAATGCTACTTAATAATTTTGCCATGAAGTGCAGTGGAGTGCCTGAAGGATTTCAGAATTACTAAATATTCATAGCATTCAAGAGAAAACATACTGCAAGGTAAGTGTACCTTATGGGATAGTTATGTGTCTAGTAACGACAAACAAATATTAGTGAAGGATAAACCACAGAAATTTGCAGTAGGAACGAAGGTTTACTGACAGAGATGGCATCATGGGAGTTAGATTTGGCAATTGCTGTCACACAACCCATCCTGACATGTAGTTACAGCCACTGTTGCAATTTGATCTGGATGGTAACTGCAACTGAGAGGAAATCAATGTGCATGAACTTAACTACCAAATGTTCAGAAGTAGATGATCAGCCATTGGCCATACAAAACATCATTTACTCTCACACTGTGATGTAGAAAGAGATTGCAGAAATACATTGTGCATAAGATACCCGATTTGAAGTGTAGGCTCAGATTAATCGATCGGTTGAACAATGGGTTGAAAGAATCCATCGCCCTGCGGTTCAGTTGGTGGATGACCATAAGGTACACCATGAGTACTTGGATCCCACAGTTGTTGATTGGCTTGGGTTCTTTCGTCCAACTGTGTTTCACATATACATGAAAACCATGGCAAGCTTCTCAGTATGATCAATATCTTTATGTAGCTATTGGTAATCTACTCATTAGTCTACACTAGTAAGTTTTTGCTAGGATCGGTGTAATACGATACAAAATCAAAAGACTGTGTTTTTGGACAATCATATGAGTATCTTACTAAGAAAATTTGAACTTTTTAAAGTTTATCTTTGATATTGTTGGCCAGATGAAGGGGAAAAAAATGCTTAAAATGTACTAAATAAACCATGAGAATACATCGTATGGGCTAGTTTGTAACAAGACACTTACTCTCCTCTTCAAAGCCTTGTTAGCCTCACAAAGCATCCGCTCCTATCATGATCAGCAAATCTTGTTACTAATTGCCGTGTTAAATAGGAATTAATGATTATCTTTGCTAATTATCACCTGATTTTGAAGATCTGTGAGTTGATCAAGCATGAACTATGTCTGCAAACAGAAGTTGAGTGTTAACTATATGTTGCAATATATATCCAAAAACTCATCGTGGATGAAAACTACAAAGAATTCACAAAAATACACAAATCAGCACAAGCATAATTTAGCAATAGATGAAAGAATATTGCATATTAGAAAATAATATCTATTTATGCCATAAAGGAGAACTTGCCCTTGTTGATCTTATTTGTCGCAATGATACATCAAGTTGTCTCTAAGTTGTTCTACTTCCTTGACATTGAGTGGCCCCAAATCCTCACCTAATAAATTTCTGAAATCAAAGCGATCTTATTGAGAAACAATATTGAAGATGGTAAGACCATAATCATGTTCTTTTATATATTTTTGCATAAGAAATATGTATTTTCATAACTAAGCTCATAGTATTTTCAAATACTTCTGTTGGCTACCATGTTTGCCAATACAAATATAAGCATGCATGTTATAGATTCAAAAGATAACTAAAAGTTAGGAAATAAGAATAGATCAACTAAAATAAAGCAAAACCTTGGGAAGAGATTAAAGAATATGGCCAGTGGTCAGTTAATGGATGCTTCAATCTGACACAAAAATGGATTCGGGTACCTAAAGAAATAAATATATAATAAAAGTATAACAAAAGCTAGCATCGAATTACTCTCAATTAATAAGTAAAAAAATATCCTCATTTGCATTAATATTACGTTAAATAACAATAACCCATAGAATATATAGTTTAATATTTTATATTTATGGTATGCTCAATATAGGATAGATCATGAACCTGACTTAAAATGCACTCTTTTATTTATTTATTTTGACTTAAAATGCACTTATATTAATATAAACTACGTATATACCTTGCTTGGCTTAAACATGAGAGATTTTATAAGAGTCCAATTTGAACAAATCTGTTATGCTTCGCGTCGCCTCGTACGTGACGCGCTGCGTATGCATGGAAATATCAATATTAACCAGATTATTAGATCCGTTTTGTTAACTAAATATTATTCTCAATGCTATATATATCGCCTTCTCTTATAATCTAATCAATTTAATTCATGCCAGTATAAAGTATATTGAGTGTTTAAGAAAATATCCTATAGTACCTTATAATTGAGATTTGAACCCTAAATACTTAGGTAAAGTATATATTGAATACCTTCCCATTGCACTATACCCAGGAGTAATGTGTTGTTCCTTCATATGTCGCAAAAGATAGACTCGCTCTGTCCCTCACTATAAGAAAATAGGACTTCAAAAATAAAATTTTAAAATGAAAATAAAATCTATTTTAAATTTTAATAAATTATAAACGGATTTGTTAGGGTCCTAGCACTTGAGGATAAGAAAACAAGGCTGCAAAAGATTGTTTCTTTTTCACAAGTATCTCCTGTTGTTTCTTTTTCACAAGTGATGCCACTTTATCCAAGCTATTGCTCTTCACTTGATCTAGCAGGTTAGTCATTGATGAAGTTTCGAGACTTCTCCCTTCAGGATTAAGATTAAGATGGGGTTTTCCAGTACTTTTCTATGTTTCTTACTCTCTTACTGTGTCAAGGCTGAAGCAGAAGTTGAAAGATTAGATCAGCTTAAAGCAAGCAAGATGATCGAGGCATACCGTTGATATACGACGGAGTTTACACCATATTAAGACAGGAACGGGACGAGATAAAACGAAGACAGATGGTACTCTTTGTCTAGTTCTAATCCTTGTATGTGAACATTCCTGAGCGACAGCTAGTAGTCACCGAACAAGTAATTGTGTCTGATTCAAGGCCAACTCCAGCTCGATCACTCGGTCCAAGAAATGGAACGCCTAATCGGCGATCTTCCCTCAACAACTCTACATCAATGAGCTAGACTAGCAGCTCTAGGGAACTACATTGTGTTGGATCGAGGTGGACCGACGAGAGAGGGTAAATTGTCGCTGTAAAATAAAAAAAAAAATTTATACGACTCACAAAGACTTCAGATTAATTGAAATAATAAAATAAATGAATATAAACTAATTAAACTAGTAAAAGGCTACGACACATAAATTTATTTGGTTGCAACCTAAATGACTGCTAATCCAAGACGGTTGAAGTTCATTATGAAAATCTCCTTCTGGCGGAGAAGTCTGTTACAAACTTTTAAACATAAGAAATTAGAAAACAAGAATCAATTTGTAAGTAGTTGATGGATGATTTGGAACTGAATTCTGGGGGCCTATTTATAATCCCGGTTAGTTCTATCTGTTTGTTGACATGACATTATAAGAGTGCCCGAGTGCTTGAGGGTGCTTGACGCGTGACTTGGGTGTTATCCGGTACGTAACGATTGCAAACGACTAGCTAGGTGGATAAAATAGGCTCTCAGGTGCCTGTATGCACAGGGGCGCCCGAGTGCTTCGGTGCCCCTATGCATACAGGCGCCCGAGAGCCCAGACACCCCTATGCTTATGGGTGTCTGAGTCAGGTTTGGTTAGTAGCTTGCTGACTAATCTTAGTGGGTCTTCTTGGGTGATTTCTGACCAACCGGAGTTAGGCTCACCCGAACCCGACTCCGACTTTTTACCCCTCAAGCGCCCTTCCTTTCGGCTTTTCGTCCCTCAGACGTCGCACACGTCCTTCTCGTTCCACCAGTGCACTCTTCCGCAGCTTCATCGTCCCTTGGATGCACCGAGCTCATCGGCTCACTTTCCCGTGCAATCCTTCTCGTCTACAGCATCTTACGATCGACTTCCTTCGCTCCTAAATTCCTGCACACATAGACAGAGGGATCAAAATTACAACAGGACCTAACCTAACTTGGTTGATCACATCGAAATCAATCGGGACACCAACACATTGTCATTCCAGAGGAGGATGTAGCTTAACAAGTTTCATGAGTATGTATGTTTAATTATTATTAATGTAATACAAGTTGATCAAACCACTGTTAATGATGATGCATATAAGCAACATGATACAACACCTGATTAGTTATATTACCTATGATTGAAGAAAAATGATTTGGGACAAGAAGTTGATGAATTTGAGATTTTTGAACAAATGCATAAAAGAAGTAAGGTACTGGAGAGTTTGTGGACAACAAATTGGCACGAGTTAGTGTAAGTAAACATAATTCATTAATATTTTATTATCTGTATTAACTCTTACTTGCTTGTGCTCATATTTATTAAACTAATATAAAATATTTTTATATGGACAGGAACAATATAAAGAGAGACAAAAAATTGATCATCACTCTACTCAACCATCATTCAATTTACAATCATGGTGCGATGTGGTGGGCGACCCATGTAAGGGAAGGGTGTACGGATTTGGACGCAATCAACACTTTAGAAGATCATACAATGGAAGTTCCAATGAAATACGTACGCTTCAATGAGAAGAACAAAGAATTATCTCAAGAAATTGAAGACATGCGTGCTAAAAGCAAGAGAATAGAGGAAGAAATTATTGAAAGCAAAAATAAATTAGAACTCATTATCATGGAAAATAGGCAAAGGGAGAAACAACTTATCGAAGAAAGTAGGCAAAGAGAAGAAAATCGAAAGAAAATTGTTCGGAAAATGATTCAAGAGTCGGAATATACAAATTATTTATATCCAAGAGGATCTAGTCCCCGTGAGCATCGTGATAGACAAAATAAAGATTAAATTATCTTTGATTAATGATTAAATATATTTGGATGATGTTGAATATTTATCTATTTCAATGTTGATTGTAGAATACTTTTAGTAATTGTTTTAAAACACAATTAGAAACAAATTTTTTTTAAAAAAAAATAATTGCATTTGGTCAAATTATAAACAGATTCATAAATACTTTTACAATCCGTTTTTAAAATTAAAGACGAAAATATTTCCGTTTCAAATTTAGCCACGGGGCTTTCAGTAACAGATTTTTGAAACGGAATATTCTGTCTCAAATATTCATCAGAAACAAAAGATGACTTTCAGAGACGGAATTTTTCGTCTCTGAAACATGTTTTCTTGTAGTGCCTCACCCTAAGTGTCCCCAATCATTACCTCCGCAATGAGATGAAGAGAGTAAATTAAGGTAATCGAGTGACCTTTTTACCGTATGTTTGGGAGAATGTGAGGGAAGGATAAGTAAAGGGAAGATAACTTTTATTTTTATGTTTATTTTTTTATTCTAATTAAAGCATTTAATTAAATTAAATAAATTAAATCATATATTTAATATTTTTTACCACTTAGTACAATATTCATAAGTTTATTATTAAAATGATTCTAATTAAAGCAAACATCACGGTGGTGAGTAAGATATACCTAAATAATTAATTCTAAATACTAGCTCTTATAATAAATTTTAAAATAACATGCTAAATTAATAAAATAATTAAATCATATTATAACTAAAAGACACCTCCTATAATAAACACTAAAATAATAGTAAAGACTAACTTAACAAAATTCAAGAACGAATTATACTTGAAAATGAGATCTTGAGTAAGAGAAAAGGAACAAAAGCAATAACCTACTAATAAATAAATTATATCTAAAATCAATTACAATATTTCAAAAATAAATAAAACAATATATATAGGCAACGACCGCTAGGGGCCAGTAGCTCTCGACAGTGGTCTACAAGGATCGCCAGCGACCGACAGTAGCCGACAATGCCCTATAACGGTCGGTTGCAGCCCGCAAGGGGTCGGTAGCGGCTGAACGCGGTCGGCAAGGGCCGGTAGTGCCCGACAATGGCTGCCTAGGGCCAGCAGTGCCCGCTAGCCGTCACTAGGGGCCGACAGCGACCGGTGGCAGCCTATAAGTGTCGAATTTAGTCGGTCGCGCCTCGCTAATGGCCAGGTGGCCAGATCTGGCCGATCGTGCCCCGTCGTGGCCAGGTGACCACATCTGGCAAGACGTGAGGGCCAGATCTGGTCGGCTGCGGCGGCCAGATCTGGCCGGTTGCGGCCATGTCTAGGCGGCCAGATCTGGCGGGGCGCACCCCGACAGTGGCCATGCAGCTAGATCTGACAGACCATGGCAGCTAGATCGGGTCGGCCGCGGTGACCAGATCAGGTCGGCCGCGTCGACCAGATCGGGTCGGCCGCGGCGACCAGATCTGGTCGGCCGCGACGGACAAATCTGGTCGATCGCGGCCCGACCACGTCTAGGCGGCCAGATCTGACTAGCAAGGAAATTCCCGACGAAATTAATATTCCATTAGAAATTTCTGATGGATTATTAATTTTGTAGGAATTTTCGTTGGTATTTAATATTTTTATTGTAGTGTACTATTTTGTAGGTATAGGAAATATATATAGAATGCTTATTTGATTATAAATAGCACATTTAAGAATATATTTTTGTAATGACATACACAATTGTTTAAAGCCTTAAAGTTCGATATTCATTATGATCCTGTCGACAAGTGAAGATCGGTTTTCCTGTGGATGCTGCGGTCTAACCAAGCCGACCCGATCTACTATAGTTTGGGAGGTCGGACCAAAGTTGGGCTCTCAATATGGTGGAGTGGTTGGAAAATGGCAGCGATCCCCTTTTTGGAGCCCCAAGGGGGGTTTATATAGGGGAGGGGAAGCTATGCCTTGTCAGAGCTGTCATGTCTCATTAAGAAATGGTCAGTTGGCAGATGGTGATATTGACGGCCGCATTTAATGCTATGAGACTGCCATAGCTGCCGGACCCTCAAAAATGTCTGACACATTGCGTAATATGTCTCTTCTGTCCCCCTTTTATTATTGGCGGCTCTTGTCAGGTCATGAGTATGTCAATGATCCTCTTCTGACAATGAGGAGATTCGGATGACCTTTATTACTGTTACGACCCTTCACTTACTCTAGGGTCGACCACCCTGGGTCTGCCACCCTGGATCGGCCAGTCGGGGTCGGCCACCCTGTCACTCTGGGTCGGCCACTCTGCCGAGAGACCTCGCCTGGGAGGTCTATTACCTACCGAACACTCGTGAAGAGATGGCACAACGCCTCTGCTTCATCCCGACTAAACTTTCCCGACCGGTGCTCCCCGATCGCTAAAGTTCTCGGGCGGGTATGTCTGCTCGGGTGCCACTGATTGGGCCCCGCATCAAGTTGCTTCGAATCTTGATCCTCTTAGTCGGATCAGTATCTAGCGCACTAATCCGATACTGAACCCGACCCACTTTGTCCGACCCAGACCTAATCCGACCGGGCCCCTAATCAGCTCCAAAAACTTACCCGACCGGATCACATTACATATAATATTTATAGTTATTATATAAATGAATGAGAACCTGTTAAGTTTTAAATACTTTTCATAGTAATCATTTACCAAACATTTAGTTACGGCAAGGAGAAAATAAAAAAAATAAAGGGGTGTTTTTGGCCAGTATGTTAAGGGCATGAACCTATAATCAATATTTTATCTTGAAAGTCAAGATAAATACCATTAAACATAAGTTGAAATACTAATTACATAAATTATAATATTCTTATTAAATTATAGTTTTGTACTGCATATGGTTTAGATGTTCAAAGTAAACATAGAGAACAATTAGTGCGTAAATAAATAGTTCAACAAAACTTATAATGCCTATATTTGCTTGAATCTCCCTCGATATCGTATTTGCCTTGGTGCCTCATAGTTACACTTTTGGTATCTCTACAATGTCTTCAACATGCCACAAAAGTAATAAAATAATTCCATTAATTAGAATATTAAATAATATGAAAATATCATTACAA
Source organism: Boesenbergia rotunda (assembly GCA_024364735.1). NCBI lineage: Eukaryota > Viridiplantae > Streptophyta > Magnoliopsida > Zingiberales > Zingiberaceae > Boesenbergia > Boesenbergia rotunda. The sequence continues at coordinate 187,751 of JAGFNQ010005943.1, forward strand.
ACATGGACGAATCTATTAAAGGTCTGGGCCATAGCCCAAACCTTATTATTAGTATATATATATATATATATATATATATATATATATATATATATATATATATATATATATATATATATATATATATATATATATGACACGTAGAGGAGAGAAGTTATGTGTCAAGATTCATCGAGCAGGGGACGATTCGCCCGGACTCCCGAGACTACCTCGGGCTAGCATGCTCCCGAGACCCTCTTGGGACCAGAGATGCTTTCGGGCAAGTACATTCCCGAGACCCTCTCGGGATTGTATGAGCCCAAGACCTTCTTGAGAAGAGAGGCTCCCGAGGCCCTTCCGGGAGAGGAAACTCCCGAGACTCTCTTGGGAGAGCGGAGCCCCTAAAAGGGTATAAGCCCGATAATTTAACTCCATTGATGGTTGCCCTTTCTCAATCACGGAAAGGCGGCGGGTAATTATTGTTATTTATATACAACGATTAAGGCTCAATAATCGCTTTAGCCGTTACCTAGAGGTTATCAGGTAACTGTCAAATACGGGACGTGGGGAGGAACGTGGGGACAGGGGGGATCGCTGCCTCAGGTATATAAGGTACTCAAACTCCACAGGTAAAGGGGTTCGACTAATCTGACTCACAAATTCTTACTAGTTCTTCTCCATCTCTATACGAAAGCACTTACTTGAGCATCGGAGTAGGCTCCGTAGGAAAATCTCCGGCGTGTTCCCATTAACGCTCGTGTTACTCTCACAGGGTAAACGTTCCTTCCTTTCCGTCACCATCCTGGTGGGTTGGAATTTGGTGATCAGTCGTCCGCGTCGACTCCTTTCGGAACAAGTTTAGCGCCATCTGTGGGAAGTTACAAATCACAATACCAGAAGAAGCACCATGATGGCGGACTCAGAAAGGCAACCCATCATCTTGACAAAGGAAGAATTGGATCGTCTTGTAGCCAATGTCGTCAAAGGAGTACTCGAACAACATCAGATTGAGCAGGCCGCATCACGGCGAGCGGCTTCGGGACAAGCCGAGATCCCTAGAATCTCCTCATCTCACCATCACGACCGACGATCTGTCTCGCCCCCGGTGGGGCATGCGGTGATACCTCCTGCGTGTTAAATACCGAAATTTTTGAAAGGGTTGAAAAGGTAAATTTTAAAAAAAATATATATATATAAAGGGCCTAGTTGTGAATAGTGAAAGTTGGAGGGTCTTTTACAAAAAAGCCAAAACTTGTATAAAATCCTTAAAGCCCTAATTTTTTCCCCGATTCCAGTTGAAACCACCCGAACCCTTCCTTTTCTCCCCTTCGCTGCGAGCGGCGCCGAAAACCGCACAAGCGGTTCCTCTCCCTCGCGATTGCCACCGCCGCCCTGCCTTCTCTACTCCGGCGTCGAGCACGAGCAGAGCGCCGAAGGCTCTTGACGCAACGTAGAGCCGACGCCGACGCCGTTGAGCCCTAACTTCTGCCTTTGGTTTCCCCGTCGCGTGGAGCCCAAGCCGAAGCGCCCTTGCCTCCACTGATCGTCGGGTTCTGCCGACCAAGTATATTCCCTGGATTTCCTCACCGGCAGCAAGGTAAGGATTTGATTTTAAAGGGTCTCTCTTGGTTGAATCGAAGCATGTACATAGGTTAATTGAGTTAGATTAAGTCACAAGGGATTAAGGGATTAAGTAATGAAAGGAGTGTTGAATCGTTTAGAGGAAGTTTTAATATTCTGTGTAATACATTCGGCAGCTTTAAGTTCTCCAATATCTTATGTTTCAAATTCATTTCCTGCTATAGAAGATTAGTAAACGGTATTGGAAGTTATGTTTTGGGGAAATTGATTTAATGGTGTTACTGTGATTCTTGTAGGAATTGCTGTGATTCTAATCTGTTCAGGTTGTGTCCTTGTTGCCATTAAGTTCTGAAGGAATTCATTATGAAACATCTGTTAGAGAAGAGATGTTGCCGTGGGCAACATAAAAGGAATAAGGGACTTGCTTTGATTAAGGGCAAGTTTGTATGTTGAGTTAAGTTTGGGCGTAGACTAAAAATAAATTGAACCTAACCTTGGTAAACCGAAGAGAGTTGGATATTTACTTTTTTCCTTGGGTTAAGAAAGAACCTATAGTTGTTTGAATTTATTTCAATGGATGTTCTAAGTAGGATCTATCTTAATAATGTTAGTATTTTAATTTAGCTAATTTATTTATTTTATAATTAGCTAAATTTGTGACCTTGATACAGGACCTTGATTCGGACTTGTTCGGTTGATCGTGGAAGATCCTCGTTTACAAAATTCTACAAATAAAGGCGGGTATTTATCCTTTGTACTCGAGTAGTTTCGTTTACCTTAAAGCATGACTATCTTATGTCTAATAGGTTGCTTGACCTTGTTCTTTGTCGTTTGTTATTTTAACATCGCTGTTGACACTTAATCTTCGTTGATCTTCGAGTATTCCAATTCGTATCTGTACAGTCCTCTATTGGTTTTCTATTCTGTAAAGTGTCGTTTGTACGCAAGCACTTAGAAGTCCATTAAACACAATTAGGTTTATTTGACATTAGAAATATCCTACCTATTAGTGTAGGTGCATAATCGTTGGTTTGCGATTTCTGGGTGGTTGTATTGATGCATCGTATACTCATTAGATTTTATTGCATCGTTGTTTCTCCGGTTGTTCGTGCATCGTATAGCATGCACCATACTTGCACGTTGCATACTAACGACTGTTGGACTTACATTTAGTTAAGCCGTCGTTAGTCATATTATTGCTCGATGCACTCAACCACTTGTTGCCGTGGTAGTTGTTAGAGTGCGAGCATTTGTCCTGTTATGTCAAACAGTGACACCCTCACCGTTGTTTTAGAGGGATATTAGAGCCATTGGTGGCTCACCCTCACCGTTGTTTTTCGAGGGATATTGTAGCTGTTGATAGCTCCCCCGATGTACCGTGGGTCTGGAGTGTGGACTCCCCAGCATCCTGTCCACTCAACCACACCTTCTGTGGTATTTGTTGTTAGAGTGGTACAGTTGTCACAGCCCTACCCACTCGGTCACACAGATGGGATGTGTTAACGGCTTGACTGGCGTCAGGGGTGACACATGTCATTGCATCATATGCATACGTATTTCTTTTATGCATTTGCTTGTGTTTGATGCACTTATATGAGCTATGGTTGTTGCACATGATTGACATGCATGTATATGTTGGATTTATCGTTGTCGCGTTGTTTATACCTGCTTAGTTGATATTCTGTTTTATATCAGTTGTTATTCGATTTTATGTCTGGTTGTTTTATATATGTTATGCATGTTTAGGAAATCTTATATTCCTTATGGACTGTACCCTGTTGGTTCTCTACTTATTGTACCTTTATTATGCCATGCTTATTGTCTAATCATATACCCGCAGAGTCCACCCGGACTCACTACCCCTGCTTCTCTTTTTCTTTCAAATAGCAGGTAGTTGTGTTTCTTGGAGCCAGGAGAAGATCCAGTTGCCAGTTCCCAGAGTTAGTTATTTTTTTTGTATTTGGTTTAGTTGTATTGTTTTCAGTCTGGGTAAAGTCGTATTTTATTCGTTATTGGATTTTATCGTTATCAGAGACATTTGAGTTCTCTTTTGGATTGTAGTCTTATTTTATATTTATGGTGGCTGAGCCACCCATTATCTTTTATTCAAATATAAACTGCGTGGTTGTGTTTACTTCTATATATGTGATGCTAGCCGCATGTGGCTAAGCTTTTATAGTGAGATATATGTATTATTGCTCCATATTGTCTGCCGTACAGGGGAGATGCTGTCCGATTTTCGAGGAAGCATGTGCCTCTGGGGGCATGACACGGCGCATCGGCAGGAGTCCCTGGGAGATTTGGAGAAAATTAATTCTGCCACCTCCAGTGTCCTTCAGCAAGAAGAAGGTGGGGGAAAGGGGGAAGGACCTAAGACTTTACAGAAGACACCTTCCATCCCTTTCTCACTTGCCATCATAGAGGACCCCATGCTGAAGCAGTTTCGGGGTCCTAGGATTGCCGACTACGACGGGAAGATTGACCCGGAAGACTACGTCTACAAATTTGAGAACGCGACACTTCTGCAGCAGTACATTGATGGTGTAAAGTGTCGGGTATTCTTGAACACCCTCTCAGGGCCCGCCTAGCGGTGGTTCCAAAGGCTGCCCCAGGGTTGTATCAACTCCTTCATGGAGTTTAGAACCACCTTCCTGCACCACTTCGCCAGCAGCTGGTGATATCAGAAGATGACACTCAACCTCTTCACCCTCAAGCAGAAGGCAAAGGAACTGCTGAAGGATTACATCCAGCGATTCAATCGGGTGGCATAGGATGTGCCAACCGCAACATCGGAGATCCTGGTCAGCGCTTTCATGCAGGGCCTCTCCGAAGGTGACTTCCTCCGATTGTTGGTGAAGAAGCCGTCCACTAACTTCGACGACTTGCTAGGATGCTCAGTCAAGCATGTCAACGTCGAGGAAGTGCAGCACGCCCGCCGTAAAGAACCAGCCAGAGTAGCTGCCCCAACCACGATTCGGTCGGAGAGAAGGGAACCCCCGGCACCTGCCCGAGCAATGGACTCCTGAGCAGGAAAAGATCATTGGCTTGTAAGAAAAGGCTCGTGGAAACGGTGGACACTCAAAAGCCAGAGCCACCAAGGAGGTACTGTGATTTCGATGGCAGTACCATGCACTCCACTGAAGACTGTAATACCTTGAAGAAAAGGGTGACGGGATCGAGAAGTAGATAACAAACCTCGGAAGCACTGGAAGAAAGCGGGATACCGCCTGAGGTCCCCGCGAAGGAGTCCTTCTCCTAGGGAGCGTCCATCCAGAGAAGAGGAAGCCAGGCGGCCATCTTGATAACACTCCAGGGGGATAAGTCGGGAGGTGGCACCCCGACGATCCCTCTCCCTTGAGCGGGATCCCCGGAAGGGCAAGGCTCCTGTACGAGGTCCACCTGCGAGCCATGTAGGGGTAATTTTTGGAGGTCTTACTGGGGAGATTCGAACTGGGCAAGGAAGGCTCATACTCGACAGCTGGAGAATTACACCATCGGGATGAGTAGTAGCCAGCGTCAGGGTCCTACTATCTCCTTTGGCCCTGAAGACATGGAAGAAGTGGAAGCTCCCAATGAAGACGCTCTGGTAATTCTGGCACGTATTGCAAATTATGAAGTTAAACGGATTTTCATGGATACAGGTAGTTCTGTGAATATCCTGTATAAGGCGGCCCTAGATCAAATGCAGATCGATGAGAACGAGATACACCCAATCTCCACGCCACTCTTTGGCTTCACGGGGTACCGGGTGCAGCCGATCGGGCAGATCACCCTCTCCCTGACCTTGGGAAGCGACATGCTGGAGAGGACGAGGAGGACCCCCTTCTTAGTTGTTGACGCTCCCTCATCCTACAATGCAATCTTGGGACACCCAGCATTCAGCCTATTCCAGGAAGTGGTCTCGGTATACCACTAGAAGATCAAGTTCCCAGTGGGGGATCAGGTGGCCTAAGTCAAAGGAGATCAGTTAGTGTCCCAGCGATGCTACAGCGGGGAAGTCAGATCTGAATCCCGGAAGGACCTGAAGCCTCATGAGGCTCTACAAATTGACCTGGCCAACCCCTGGGAGGAGGAAGGACCTTGGGAAGAAAGGAGGGAGGTTGAAAGCGAAGAAGTTCGGATTCACCCTCAACAAACTGGGGGGGGGGGGGTCACGAGGATTGCTGCTGACCTCACTCCAGAACTAAGAAGCCGTCTGATCGACTGTTGCAGAGCCACCGGGACGTATTTGCCTGGCCCACTAAGGAGATTAAGGGTGTCCCCCCAGCTTTGGCCATGCATCACTTGCATGTGATCCCAGGGGCTCGGCCGGTGACGCAGAGACTAAGACATTTTACGCTTGAGCAGGATAAGGTTATCAGGGACGAGGTCAACAAGTTGCTGAAAGCTGGTCACATAAGAGAAGTTCAATTCCCAACTTGGTCGGCTAATGTAGTACTTATCCCTAAGCCCGGGGGTAAATGGCGGGTGTGTATTGACTTTCGAGATCTAAATAAAGCTTGCCCTAAAGACTGCTACCCTCTGCCTCGTATAGATAGACTGGTGGATTCCACTTCTGCTTATGAGTTCATTTCCATATTGGATGCCTACCAAGGGTATCACCAAGTACCTCTCGCGCCAGAGGACCAAGAGAAAGTTAGCTTCGTGACGACGGATGGAACATACTGTTACAATGTCATGCCTTTCGTGTTTACGTAATGCTGGGGCAACCTACCAGCGTATGATAGACAAGGTCTTCCGGCATCAGATCGGGAGAAACATTGAAGTCTATGTGGATGATATTTTGGTCAAGACTGACAAGGGGAAGGATATGATCGTTGACCTCAAAGTGACCTTTGCTACCTTGAGAGCCAGCCGACTCAAGTTGAATCCGGTCAAGTGTTAATTTGGGGTAAAGAGTGGCCGATTCCTAGGCTACATGGTGACAGAGAGGGGGATCGAAGCCAACACAGATAAAGTGAAGGCCATTCTTGATATGTCCTCTCCTCGCAACTTCAAGGAGGTACAGAGGCTGAACGGCAAGATTACAGCCTTATCCAGATTTATCTCCAATTCGGCCGACCGGACCCTGCCCTTACTCAAAATTCTGAGGAAGTTAGTCAAATTTGACTGGGATGACCAATGTGAGAAGGTGCTTGCAGATTTGAAAGCCTACCTGGCCGAGCTCCCCGTCCTCTACAAGTCAGTGGAAGGGGAGCCGTTATTTGTCTACCTGTCGGGGGGTCGAGCAAGCGGTGGGCTCTACACTTATCCGAGAGGAAGGCACGGTGAAGTACCCGGTCTACTTCTTCGTGTTGACTCATCCTGAACGGTCAAGGTGACCAATCAGGGCTCTCTCTGATCGGTCCATAGACCGATCAGGGATCTCTCTGATAAGCTCACAGACTGATGAGCTCTGATTTATGACTAAATTGATATTGTCTTATGATTTCTTACTTGACATATGATGCATATACATTGTCGCCATGATACATTTATGGTATATGCCTCTCATATGCAATTCAAAAATTATCCTTCGTTTTATTTTGGGTTTGGGGAGAGACCCTCGTTTAAGGGGGAGTTGTTAAAAATTAATAGCCATACCCTTTTTGATGTTTGACAAAGGGGGAGAGAATGATTGATTAAGTTTAGGTCTTATTACAAATTGTAGGGGGAGAACTTTGATCCCCTTGCGATAATGGAAATTTGTCTTCTATTGATCTCTAATTCCTAAACATAAATCGGGTTGTCAAACAACAAAAAGGGGGAGATTGTTGATGCAGTCTGACCCGATTGTTGTTTTAGTGTTGACACCAATTTAAGTTTGGTTGAGTAAATTCGTATTAAACCCCGGTGAGTGAAGCCGGGCCTTGGTGAGTGAAGCCAGGTGATGGAAATCCCGGTGAGTGATGTCGGGTCCCGGTGAGTGAAGTCGGGTGATGGAAACCGCGGTGAGTGAAGCCGGGTGATGGAAATCTCGGTGAGTGAAGCCGGATCCCAGTGAGTGAAGTCGGGTGATGGAAACCGCGGTGAGTGAAGCCGGGTCCTGGTGAGTGAAGCTAGGTGACAGAAACCCCAGTGAGTGAAGTCGGGTCCTGGTGAGCGAAGCCAGGTGACGGAAATCCTGGTGAGTGAAGCCGGGTCATAACGAGTGAAGCTAGGTGAAGGAAACCCCGGTGAGTGAAGCCGGGTCCTAGCAAGTGAAGCTAGGTGACCGAACCCCTGGTGAGTGAAGCCAGGTCCTAGTGAGTGAAGCTAGGTTGAATGAAGTCCCGGTGAGTGAAGTTGGGCGATGGAAACCCCGGTGAGTGAAGTCGGGTGATGGAAATCTCGGTGAGTGAAGTCAGGTCCCGGTGAGTGAAGCCGGGTCCCGGTGAGTGAAGCCGGGTGATGGAAACCCCGGTGAGTGAAGTCGGGTCCTGGTGAGTGAAGCTAGGTGACGGAAACCCCAGTGAGTGAAGCCGGGTCCTGGTGAGCGAAGCCAGGTGACGAAAATCCCGGTGAGTGAAGCCGGGTCCTAACGAGTGAAGCTAGGTGAAGGAAACCCCGGTGAGTGAAGCCGGGTCCTAGCGAGTGAAGCTAGGTGACCGAACTCCTGGTGAGTGAAGCCAGGTCCTAGTGAGTGAAGCTAGGTTGAATGAAGTCCCGGTGAGTGAAGCTGGGCACGAAGTCTTGGTCCGGGGGACTGAGCATTGAGTGTACTGGTCGGAGAGGGCACGTGAGCTCTTTCTCCGGGACCAGAATGAGTCAGAGAAGGCTAGAGAGCCTGTTCTCTGGACTTAGGGTTGAATTGGTCGGAGTTGGATCGGTCTAGAGACCGATCAGGGAGTTGGCACTAACTCTTGGTTGTGGATCGGTCTGGTGACCGATCCAGGGTGTCTGATTGTTCTGGCGAACGATCAGAAAGAGAACAGAATGTTTCTGTTTGGCTTCTGATCGTTCTGGTGAACGATCAGGGAGAGAACAGAAACATTCTGTGTAGTTTCTATTTGGCTTCTGATCGTTCTAGTGAACGATCAGAGAAGAGATCAGTAGCCTTCGGAGAAAACCTTGATCGGTCAGTGTGACCGATCAAGGGCCTCCTGGACCGATCAGGATGGATCCTGATCGGTCCAGGGGTGACCTGATCGGTCACTGTGACCGATCAGGGTACAACCTGATCGGTCAGGTGACCGATCAGGCCAGGAACTCATAGAGAGCTGGAGGAAACTCCAGCAAGGTGGTGTATCGGTCCGGTGACCGATCCACGATCCCTGATCGGTCAGTATGACCGATCAGGGAGTCATTGGATCGATCAGGAGGTGACCTGATCGATCAGGGTCTTCACTGATCGATCGGGTGACCGATCAGTGTCTGATAACTTTAATTTGAATTCATTGTCAGATTTCTGATTTCACTCTGATCACTTCTGATTTCTCTGCTACCTTACTGATTTACTTTTGATTTGTTGTGCTAAGCATCTGTTGAGTGTGCAGGTAAGCAGGGATGACTCAAATGAAGAAGGAGGTTCAACTGGAGACTTTCGCTTCATCAGGTTTGTCTGTTTTCCCTTCGCAGTATTCAACGACTTCTAGCGCAGGCTGGCAACTGTCTGGCGAGGCTGACGACTGACCTGAGGCTCGGCTGAAGAGGGTTCAGTGGAGTCCAGTAGAGGTCAGTGGGTTGGTGGCGGAGGTTGTTGCAGACGCTCCTGTGAGCTGCAGACGCGCCTGGAGGTGACCTGCTGATGAGCAGAAACTTTAAAGGTGGCGAGCGAAGTGGAGAGGGAATCTCGAGCAAACTCTGATCTTTTGAATCTCTACAACTTGAGCACTTGGAAGTAGAGGAGAGCTTTGTGAGTCGATCAGCAAGTAGACACGAAGAGCTGAGGGTTCTTGCATGAGAGTTGTGCTGGGTTGAGCTCGGTGAAGTGTTTCCTTCTGTGCGTTCTTTGTGCTCACACTCTGTAAGCCTGTTCTTTGTCTCTGTGCTTATTTTCATATCATTCTGAGACTATCTGTGGAGAGGTTTCTTCACCGAGAAGGAGGCTGTGATATCCAGATTTCCGGGGCTTGATCTGCTGACGATCAAGGGATCGCCCACCTCACGGGCACGCCAAGGAGTAGGGGCAAGTTATCCCCGAACCTTATACATCTTTGAGTTAGCGTTTGTTATTTCTGTTTATATTTCTGTTTCTGTCTTTCTGCTTGTATTCTTCCGCTGCTAACCCTCGAGTGTAGAAATATCAAAGAAGCGAGAAATTTGAGTGTCTGGCTATTCACACTCCTCTCTCTAGCCATCCAAGGTCCAACACTTCGGACACCTCCTGAAGGATGCGGAGACGCGTTACACCGCGATGGAAAAGCTGGCCTACGCCCTGGTCTTAATGTCCCAAAGGCTTAGGCCATATATTTCAGCACATCCCATTGTGGTCCTCACCAACAGTCCACTGGGAAGAGTTCTCACCAATCCGGAAGCCTCGGGTTGATTAATCAAGTGGACAGCGGAGCTGAGCGAGTATGGAATTGAGTACCAGCCCCGTACTGCTATCAAGGCACAAGCCCTCTCGGATTTCATACTCGAATCTATCCCGAAGCCCAAAGTTGAAGGGGTTTGGAAGATCTATGTCGACGGGTCCTCCAACAGCAGGCATAGTGGGGTGGGAGTTCTAATGGTTTCCCCCCGAGGGGATACATTACACCTATCTATTCGGCTCCACTTCAGAGCCACCAACAACGAGGCCGAATACGATGCAATCTTAGCAGGCTTGCAAGCAGCAAAGCATGTGGGAGCAGCTCGGGTGATTGTATATTCAGACTCTCAGCTTGTGGCACAACAAAAAAAGGGCGACTTCGAAATAAAGTGTGAATGCCTACAGAGGTATGTAGCCCTCTATGAGCAGCTAAAAGCCTCCTTCATGGAGGTTACTCTGCAAAAGATCTCCCGGGCAGACAATGTCAAAGCAGATGAATTGGCCAAGTTAGCTAGCTCCATCTTAGCCTGGCAGCTAGACGAACCTAGTACCACTGAAGTGATAGTGGCTCAGATTGAAGTGGAAGCTGAAGGTCAGGACATTCCAGATTGGAGACATCCGTATGTGGAGTTCCTATGCAAAGGAGATGTCCTGACTGGAGGTCAAGGAAGCTGATTATTCCACCGCCGGGCTGCCAGGTTCACTCTAGTTGGAGATTAACTTTACAGAAGAGCCTTTGCCCAACCACTCTTCAAATGTGTTGGTCCAGAAGAAACAGACTATGTGATGCGAGAAGTGCATGAAGGCATTTGCGGAAGCCACATTGGGGGAAGGTCTCTGTTGAGGAAGATTATCCTGGCAGGGTACTACTGGCCCACTCTACAGGCTGACGCTATCAAGTTCGTAGCAGGATGTGAGGCCTACCAGAGACATCAGCATGTGACTCATCGACCGACCGAGCCTTTGCGAGTCTCCACATTGTCCTATCCGTTTGATCAGTGGGGAATGTGTTAGGATCGATTCCGTACGCTAGAGGGGGGGGGGTGAATAGCGAATCACGAATCTTTATTGTACCTGCGTTGTTAGTTGCACAGCGGAAACAATAATAAAGAAAACAAACAACGCAAACAAACCGATTTTACTTGGTATCCACCCCGGCCGGGTGACTAATCCAAGAATCCGTCGGTGGATCACTCCCCGGATAACCTCCGGCTAGCTCTCGTCGCTCCTTATGGGTGGAGAAACCTCGCCACAACACCAAGCAAACCCCTGAGCACAATGACTACTATCTTGCCTTTAACCAAGACAAGATTCGTCAAGAATCTCAGCCACCACGAAGTCTTCTTTAAATAGGACTCGGGCTGAAACCCTCGCTACCAGTCGACTGCCCCCATGGCAGTCGACTGGTGCCACTGAAATTCGACCGTTGCACCCCAACGTTCGAATTCTCAGCCAACTCACCAGCCACCTACCTGTCGACTGCCCCCAGGGTAGTCGACTGGTCCCATGGCTGAGACCTTTCTGTGAGTTCCATCAGTCGACTGCCCCTAGGCCAGTTGACTGGTCTACTCACCCACCTAAGGTTACCCTTCCTGAGTACATTCCACTCCGCACTCAAACCCTAGGATTTCCCGAGTACAATGACACTGCACTCGTACCCTCACGACTCGACTGACTCCTCTACAGCAGCCTCGACTGTTGCCTTCGGGCCCTCTTCATCTTCGGCTCTCGTCCCTCGGATGCACGCAAGCCTCCAGCTTGCCTCCATGCTATCCTTCACGCATGCCTCGAAGTTCGCGCCCATCAGCTCATCGTTCCTGCTCTCCAAGGTCCCTCGGGTGCACACAAGCCTCCAGCTTGTCTCCATGCCACCCTTCACCGTACCGAGGTCGTCCAGTCAAGTCAATATGTGTACCTGTACAACCTGCACACTCAACATACACATATAAGAACACAAGGGTAAACCTAACTTAAACCCTTTGCCCAAACATCAAAACACATGGTCACTCCTGACCACAGATTGCCTCAATAATCTCCTCCTTTTTGATGTTTGGCAATACGTTTATGTTAGGGAAAGCAAAATAGTAGTCAATAGCAAAAACAATGCATATGCAATGCAAAAAATGGATCCTATCCCAAGGCATCCCACACCTAACCCTCCAAGTTAGGATTTTCCACACCTAACCCTCCAAGTTAGGACTTTCTCACACCTAGCCCTCCAAGCTAGGACTTTCTCACAAAAACGGGTTTTTTACAACTTTTCCCAAGCTCCCCCGACACTGGACTAACAAAGGCTTTTTAAGAACCTCTCCAAGGTTCCCCTTACGCTAAGAATGGAGCAACCATACTCCCCCTTAATCTTAGATCCCCCTAACCTAAGGTTTCTTACAAAGGTGTGTTTGATTTTCCACTTAAACCCAACACTTCTTCCCCTTTGCCACACATCAAAAAGAACCCAACAATATCCCAATTATTGGTTCTTTCAATCCCCAATGATTATAAACAATGTGTACTAGCCCCCCATACACTTATTTTTCATCATTTGGACACATACCCAACTGTTGATACAAAATTCAGGCTTGACCAGTCGACTGCCCCCCAGGGCAGTCGACTGATACTCTGAAAATCAAAATTTCAGCCTTTCTGACGAAATTCAGAAATGCGCCAGAAATTCCACAAATCTCCAAAAATTCCCAAATTTTGTGAAGACATTTGTGGTACCCATACCTACTTGGGAAAAATACATTCCAAAATTTATCTATCACCATTCCCAAGTTTGACACAAAACTCAAAACTAGCTAAAACTTCAATCAAACCTTGCCCTAAAGTCCTAGTTTTGGTTTTCTCTTGATGTCTTTGCTCATGCCAACCCACAATGCGTCCCTAGCATTGATTTACATGGCAATTACACACCAAAACCCAATTTTCATTTATCTAGGTGAAGTTTTACCAAACCTAACACCTTAACACCAAGTCAAGTGCTACCCAACTCAACTTCCAAGTTCTTCTCCCTTGGACACCTTTAAGGATTACCCCAAGCAACCTTTTCCCTAGTGCCAAAAAGAACTCAACAACACTTGAACAATTCTAAAGATTTGCAAGCACATTTGCTAGGATGTATCCCATCTTAGAAAAATATGATTTCATGAAAACCACAAATGTGCTTGACTTTTGGTACAACTTCTAATTTCCTTAAGGAATTGACATTTTGTATCAATTTTGACCTTAATTGATGATTCCTTGTGCTTGAAATTCTAACCATCATCAATTTACACAAGGAATTGTCCTTAACTCTTTCTTTTCAATATCCTCAAATATACAAAGACATTTCCTTCTTAGCTCTTATCAATCTTCCTTGAATTATCCATAATATCAACAAGGCCTTATCAAATCATGGGATAACACTTCATTCAAGGAATATGACATTATAAACATGGATTTTAGATTTAAACCATATCCCATACTCCAATTTTGCAATTTCTCACTACCCAAACTCCCCTTTTGCAAACTCTCATGGACCAATCGACTGCCCAAATGGCAGTCGACTACCAAAACTCACAGAGAGTTTCTGAACTTGAGACCAGTTGATTACCCCCAGGGCAGTCGACTGATACCTGATTTTCAAGTTTTTCAGCCGAATTTCAGAAATCCCTAAATAATTCTATAAATCTCCAAAAATTATGAAATTTCGTGGGGAGATTTGTAGGGCCAATTTCTACTTGGGAAAAAATACGTTTCCAAACAAATGTACTCCGGATCCCAAGATTGGCACGAAACTCAACTTATCCTAAAGTGTATCATTGAAACTCATCCCAAAAGTCTCAATTGTGGTTTTTTCCTTGATGTATCTTCTAATACCTGGTCACAATTCATTTCTATCAGTGAATTACATGATATTTGCCCATTAAAACCTAATTTTGTCAATTATAACCTCATTTTCATTCTTTTCTCCCTAAAATCCCTTTTAATGTGCCAATTTTCAAAGATTAAGACTTCCCCAAGTCTTTCAAACCCTTTGGCACAATAAATCCTAATTTTCTAGGAGAAAACCTCTTGAGATCCATTTACCATGGACCCCAAAGGCTCCTATAGCTTCCCCTTGAGCTCTTAGCCCTAGCCACCTCCCTAGGTGACTCAATCCACACTAGACCACACCGATGTGCCACCGACGATTCTTGGCCTACAAAATGGACCTTCTTAACCTTGGACACCTTGTCTTTGGTTAAGTCATTCTTTTTCCCTTTGGATGACACTCCCTTGTCATCCTTGGACTTACCCTCCTTGCCATGATTATATGCTTCCCCAGCATATTTCTTTCCATTTGCCTTGGAGGTGTTAGACCGGTAGCCCAAACCCGATCTATCATAGTTGGGTTTTAAGCTACCCAACACCATGTCTAAGCCCTTAGATCCAACCGTGAATCTTTTTAGGGCCTTTTCTAATGTATCAAGTCTTGCCCTCAAGACTTGATTTTCCCTTGCCAAGTCCCTAACTTTGGTTTCCATAGGTCCACCTTGGACATTCCTAGGCCTACCCTCCTTTCTAGGCATATTCCTCCCCTTTTTGGATTAATGTCATGATCCTTAGGTCTAGAAATCTTGGGCTCATGATGCATGCTTTTCTTAGGGTTATGATCTACCTTATTAACCCTAGTCCTATCATTATATCTAAATCCAAAGTTATGCACTAGTAAATAATTTTCATTAATTTTAGCATGCATGAATGGGTAATTAACATGATTCTTAAAATGCAAGAAAGAACTTGAAATTGAGTTACATTTTGGCTTAAGGTTAGAAGTTACCTTCCTTACCTTTGGAGTTCCTCCTTGATGTGGGCTTCTTCTCTTCTTTCTTTCTTCTTTCTCCCATCTCCTCAAGTGCTCCATTTTCTTTAGCTCACTTTTTCTAGGACACTTGGTGTGAAAGCGTCCCATCTCTCCACATGTAAAGCATCGGATTTCCTTTTTCTTTTCTTGGGCTCCTCCATTCCTACAACTCATGTTAGATTTAAAAGAACTTGAAATGAGTATAGATTTTACCTCCTTTTTACCTTTCGGGCACTTGTCCTTGTAGTGCCCCTTTTCATTACACCCAAAGCATGTGATGTGCTCTTTCGATTTAGCTTTGGTGGAGGTTGAAGCATTTTCTTGCTCTTGTGAGGATGAGGGTCTCTCCTCCCCCTCAACCCTTGATATTGATACTTCTTCTTCTTTTTCCTCTTCGGATGTTGAATTCCTCTCCTCATTCGAATGACCCTTCTTTTCTTCTTGGACCATTAAGCCCATTTCTTTGGGCTCTTCTTCTTCCTCTACTCGTGTAGGGTTCTCATGAATTTCTTTCAATTTGCTCCATAACTCGTACGCACTCTTATTCTCTCCTACACAACTCAATATATTTTTAGGCAAAACATCAATCAAAATATTGATTACCTTTTCGTTTGCCCTAGATTGCTCTTGTTGTTCATTTGTCCAGTATCTAAGGCGAAGCCTCTTCCCGTGCTTGTCTCTCGAAATTTCAAAGGGGTCTTCAATGGCCATTCTACAATCCCAGTTCATTCCTAGCCAATTTTCCATCCTTGACTTCCAATGGCCGAATTCTTCATGGTCGTAGGCCGACGGAGTGTAGATGTCGTCACCGAATTTGTCTTCCATGTTCTTCCCTCTAGCTTTTGCTCTTCTTGGTGATTAGTCCAATCACGAGCGGTCCTTCGCTCTGATACCAATTGTTAGGATTGATTCCGTACGCTAGAGGGGGGGTGAATAGCGAATCACGAATCTTTGTTGTACCTGCATTGTTAGTTGCACAGCGGAAACAATAATAAAGAAAACAAACAATGTTAACAAACCGATTTTACTTGGTATCCACCCCGGCTGGGTGACTAATCCAAGAATCCGTCGGTGGATCACTCCCCGGATAACCTCCGACTAGCTCTTGTCGCTCCTTGTGGGTGGAGAAACCTCGCCACAACACCAAGCAAACCCCTGAGCACAATGACTACTATCTTGCCTTTAACCAAGACAAGATTCGTCAAGAATCTCAGCCACCACGAAGTCCTCTTTAAATAGGACTCGGGCTGAAACCCTCGCTACCAGTCGACTGCCCCCATGGCAGTCGACTGGTGCCACTGAAATTCGACCGTTGCACCCGAACGTTCGAATTCTCAGCCAACTCACCAGCCACCTACCAGTCGACTGCCCCCAGGGTAGTTGACTGGTCCCATGGCTGAGACCTTTCTGTGAGTTCCATTAGTCGACTGGTCTACTCACCCACCTAAGGTTACCCTTCCTGAGTACCTTCCACTCCGCACTCAAACCCTAGGATTTCCCAAGTACAATCACACTGCACTCGTACCCTCACGACTCGACTGACTCCTCCACAGCAGCCTCGACTGTTGCCTTCGCGCCCTCTTCATCTTCGGCTCTCGTCCCTCGGATGCACGCAAGCCTCCAGCTTGCCTCCATGCTATCCTTCACGCATGCCTCGAAGTCCACGCCCATCAGCTCATTGTCCCTGCTCTCCAAGGTCCCTCGGGTGCACACAAGCCTCCAGCTTGTCTCCATGCCACCTTTCACCGTACCGAGGCCGTCCAGTCAAGTTAGTATGTGTACCTGTACAACCTGCACACTCAACATACACATATAAGAACACAAGGGTAAACCTAACTTAAACCCTTTGCCCAAACATCAAAATACATGGTCACTTCTAATTACAGATTGCCTCAACAGAATGGACATTGTAGGCCCATTTCCCCTCGGACCTCAGCAAAAGAAGTTCCTGTTAGTTCTTGTGGATTATTTCTCCAAATGGGTGGAAGTTGAGCCCCTAGCACACATCACAGAAGCAGCCATGATGAAGTTCCTATGGAAGAATATCGTCTGCAGATACGATATTCCTCACAAGCTGGTGTCAGATAACGGAAGGCAGTTCTTTGGGCACAAACTCAAAAAATGGTGTGAGGGACTAGGTATTCGCCAGGCTTTCACGTTAGTCGCGTATCCTCGGGGTAATGGCCAAGTTGAGGTTGTCAACCGAGAAATCCTTATAGGACTCAAGATAAAGCTAGATCACGTCAGAGGCAGCTGGGTCGAAGAGCTCCCCAGTATTTTGTGGTCCCATCGCACCACTCCACGAGAAGGAACAGGCCAAAGTTCCTTTCAGCTAGTATATAGAGCTGAGGTTGTGATCCCAGTGGAAGTAGGCAAGGAGTCCATCCGACGACAGCACTATAACAAAGAGGGCAATGATCAAGAGTGACTGATCGATCTGGATCTCGTGTCGGAAGTCCGTGATAAAGCAGCTTCTCGGCTTGAAGCGTATCGACAGCGTATGCAACAAGCCTATAATCGCCAAGTGATTGCCCGCAACTTTGAAGTTTGAGACAAGGTATGGAGAAGAATCAAGCCTGTGGGTGACCCTGGGAAGATGGAGGCACAATGGGGAGGACCTTACGTCATCACTCGAAAGCTCACAGGAGGCGGTTACTATTTGGAGGACAACAAGGGCAAGAGGCTGGAGAGACCTTGGCATGCCAACCATATCCGACCCTATCGTACTCGGTGAGATTTGAGATAGTCAATTATATTTGTATTCTCATTGGCGCTATTTTGCAGTTTCATTGATTGAAGAAGAAAATGAGATATCTCTCAAAGAACCTCCTAAAATACTTGCCTCTAAAAACCTACTACCTCGCGGTGCTGAGGATGCCCGAGGTGAGTAGGCCTGGTCGTGGTGGTGCAGATGCCCAATCAGGAGCTGATTAAAACCCTACTACCTCACGGTGTTGTGGATGTTCGAGGTGAGTAGGCCTGGTCGTGGTGCTGCGGATGCCCGACCAGGAGCTGATTAAAACCCTACTACCTTGCGGTCCTGTGAATGCCTGAGGTGAGTAGGCTTGGTCGCGGTGCTACGGATGCTCGAGGTGAGTATGTCTGTTTGTTGTGCGGCCGATGCCCAGTCATCCTCGATGGGCTTGGGACCCCTGTGTTCGGAGCGGGGCTATTAGCTCTTGACCCTTAGTTAGGAACAAAATGATCCTACCTTTGAGGGGCGTCCAAGGGCATAAAGGGGTCGATTGCCACAAGAAACCCTAACATAAAAGAAAACAAAAAAGACTCTCAACATACAAAGGGAGGAAAAGAAAAAGGGTTCCATTAAAGATTTTAGGTTACATCTGATAGCTACAAGCTAAAGTAGCAGAAGTAAGGGCAATGAAGCGCGATGGCTATGACTCCTCCGTCGGGTCGGGGCTTGTTTCAGCCTGAGCCCCTAGCCTGAACTGTCTGGCTTCATCTGGAACCTACCTTGCAGTCGCAAGCACCCTAGGGTATTAGGAAGGGACACTTGTGCTTCATGTTCGTTGGCTCACCACCCTACTTCCCGGGTGAAAATAGAACCCTAGTTCTTGCCGCTTCGTTACTCTTCAGGTAGGAGAAGAGTGTGTGTCCTTCAACTTCGTTGCCTGAGCTTCGTTGCCCTCGGGCCGAAGTCTTGTTCTTCCACCTCCACGCTCCTTAGGTCGGCAACAGACATAACATAAGGAGCTCAAAGTGCCCGATGAAATGATGTAATGCAAACATACTTTCCATTTCAAATAAGGGATTACACCAGGAGGTCAAAGTAGGAAACTACATAAATACAGAAGTAAAAGATATGTAGCTCAGGCTGGGAGAATGCTCCTATAACTACTTATCTTCGGGAGGAAGCTCATCCTAAGCACGGTTGACGCTCAAGAGGCTCAGGTCAGTGTCAGGCTTCAGGAGTTGGGCCCTCTGGATCTGGTGGATGGCACTGTTAAAGCCCTGCTGCAGACGCTTCATGACTTGCCCGACCAAAATATCACCAAACTCGTCAGACTCCATGAACCTGGCCTTGAACGCCGCCTCAGTCTCTTTTGGTCGAGATGCCTCAACAGCCTTGAAAGCTTGTAGTTCAACCTTGACTGCCTCTTTTTCCATCCTCAGCTGAGCCAACTCGGAAGATATTTTGTCCTGGTCTTCCAAGATCTCCTTGAGCTTCTTTGAGGCGGCCGAAGCTTCTGATCGGGCCCGGGTGGTGTCCTCCTCGAGCTCAGTTAAGCAATCAGTCGTTACATGATATCTGCCTCTTTCTGAGCCAACTGGTGGGCTTGGTTTTTGATGCGCTCGTTTAGTTTTTCGGTTGAGGTTTCCAGGAGTTTAACATCCCCGACAGCTTTTTCTCTTTCGCCTGGAGTTGGTCCCACTCCAGGGTCATCTTGAGTAAGTCTTCTGAAAGTGCCACTGCTCGAACGGACACCAACCACTCCCTGTGGCGGGAGCTGTTAAGATCCAACTCTAGGGTCAGTAGGGTATTCTGCTGGTGCTCCACCTTCACCCGGAGTGCTCTATTGACCTCTAATTGTAGGAGCCCCGCTCGACGGGCGTGGTAGCGTCAACCTCCGCCCTCAGTGCATGGTGGGTCAGAGACTCAACCTCTCGCCACGAGTACAAATGACGGCCGACGGTGAGGCAATCCTGAGTAGCCTGTTACAGCGCAGAGAAGTTAAAGTATATAAAGCAGACTATGGACGGCGGGAGAGACTCGTGGAGATTGGTTAGGGGGTTGACTGTGGTGCGCCCAGGGGGTGAAGAGTCTCTGGGGGGTAGAAGAGGCTGGACGGCGGGAGCTCCCGATGGCACTGCAGAAGGACCAGAGACATCCTCGTCGGAGCTGGAGGCCCCCTCGGAGGGACAACCCTCAGCAGGTACATCTTTGAATTGAATTAGGGGAAGGGATCCTGAATGGGAGGCCACCTTCGACGCTGCCTCGAGCTTCTTGTGTAGGTACTCTAGCCTCATTCAAGGCTCAGTAGGCACTACGCTCTTCTCTTTGGTAGCGTTGACGGAAACTTTGGAAGGATCGGTCGCGGGAGAGCTAGCAGTCTAACCCCCTGTCTCTGTGGTAGTCTTCTATTTGTAATGTTGAGACAGGGGGATGGTGTCCTTGTCATCAGGCACGGGGATGACCTCCTCTAGAATGGAGGGAAGCTTATTGCCGTCGAAGCGGCGCAGTCTCTTCCATTTTGACGGATGGTCCTCGTGGCGTTTCCTCTTGGGCTGCCTTGATGGTTTGGGCTATTGGGTATCAGTGAGAGGCAAAGACATCCCCCCTGACCACGACAAGAGGCAGGGGGGCCTCTCGGGCAACGTTGATCTCTTGGGGGATGGGTGATTCCGAAGCCCCTTGGTCGGCAGCAGGCTCGGTCCTGGCTAGTGCCTCCGTCGGCTCCAGTGTTAGAGGCTCGTCGACCGATTCCGCGGCTGCCTCTGAAGTTTCGGAGGAGGAAATTTCCATGACAAGAAGGGTCGGGGGAGGCGCCAGGGCCTCCTAGTTGGCTTCATTTCATTTGATGAGCCGGTTCATTGCCCTCGACAACATGATATCCTCTGCGGTCGCTGAACTCCATACCTAATAGGAGACTCCTAGTCCGCTGGTATGCTGGGTCCTGCTGGAAGTCCCCTAGCTCTAGCGAAGTGGGCAGATCTTCCCTCCAGTGAAGGGGACTGAAAGGGAGTTGGGGCAACCGAAGGAAGAAGAATCTCTCTTTCCATCCTTTATGGGAAGACAGAAGTCTACCTAAGAACCTATGGCCAAGACGTGCTGTAAAACTAAAGGCCCCTCTAGAACTAGTAGGAACGAAGAACAGATGGAAGAAATGGAGGTAAGGCCTTCGGCTACTCCTGGTCGGGCATACTTGGCACCTCACCCATGTCTATTAATCTCGGGCATCCTCAGCACCACGAGACGGTAGCGGCTTAGGCTACTTCCGGTTGGGCATCCTCGACACGTCGACCAGGTCCACACATCTCGGGCATCCTCAGTGCCATGAGATGGTAAGATCTTCGCCTGCTCCCGACGGGGCATCCTTGGCATCAGGCCAGGTCTACTCGTCTCGGACATCCTCAGTACCACGAGACGGTAGAGGCTTAGGCTATTCCTGGTCGGGCATCCTCGGCACCACGACCAGGTCCACACATCTCGGGCATCCTCGGCGCCACGAGATGGTAGGGGCTTCACCTACTCCTGGACGGGCATCCTCGACACCATGACCAGGTCTACTCGTCTCGAGCATCATCGGCACCAGAAAAGGTAGAGTTTAGACTACTCCTGGTTGGGCATCCTCAGCACTATGACCAGATCCACACATCTCGGGCATCCTCGGCACCACAAGATGGTAGGGGCTTCACTTACTCCTGGCCGGGCATCCTCGCACCTCAGCCAGGTCTATTTGTCTCAGGCATCCTTGGCGCCATGAGATGGTAGAGGTTTAGGCTACTCCTGGTCAGGCATCCTCGGCACCACGACTAGGTTCACACATCTCGGGCATCCTCGGCACCACGAGATGGTAGGGGCTTCACTTGCTCCTAACTGGGCATCCTCAGCACCACGGCCAGATCTACTTGTCTCGGGCATCCTTGGCACCACGAGATGGTAGTGACTTAGGCTACTCTTGGTTGGGCATCCTCGGCACCACAACCAGGTTCACACATCTCGAGCATCCTCGACACCACGAGATGGTAAGAGCTTTGCCTTCTCCTGACCGGGCATCCTCAGCACCACGGCTAAGTCTACTCATTTTGGACATCCTTGGCACCACGAGACGGTAGAGATTTAAGCTACTCCTAGTCGGGCATCCTTGGCACCACAGCCAAGTCTACACATCTCGGGCATCCTCGGCACCACGAGATGATAAGATCTTCGTCTGCTCCTGGCCAGGCATCGTCAACACCACGACCAGGTCTACTCGTTTCAGGCATCCTCGGCATCACGAGTCAGTAGAGATTTAGGCTACTCCTGGTCGGGCATCCTTGGCACCACGACCAGGTCTACACATCTCAGGCATCCTCGGCACCATGCGATAGTAGGGGCTTCGCCTGCTCTTGGTTGGGCATCCTCAGCACCACGACCAGGTCCACTTATCTAGGTCATCCTTGGCACCACGAGATGGTAGAGTCTTTAGCTGCTCCTACTCGGGCATTCACGGCACCACGACTAGGTTCACTCATCTCGGGCATACTTGGCGCCACGAGATAGTAGAGTCTTCAAGATTTTGCATCGGGTCTTGATGAGACATTTTGCCTTTTTTTCTTTCATTACTGAAACTGCAAAGCAGTACAAACATGCATACAAACACATATATATTTCTCACACTCACCGAGTATGATATGGCTGGAGGTTATTTGCATGTCATGGCCTATTCAGCTTTTTGCCTTCGTCATCTTGTAGACAATAGCTGCCTCCAGTGAGCTTTTTGATAACGATGTAAGGTCTACTCCATTGCAGCTCGAGCTTTCCGGGGTCATCGACTGACTTGATTCTTTTCCAGATCTTATCTCCAACTTGGAAAGTTCGGGTGATCACTCGGTGATTGTACGCTTGCTGCATACGCTGCCGATATGCAACAAGTCGGGTAGCCGCCTTGTCTCGCACCTCTGTGACCAGGTCCAGATCGATCAACCATTCCTGATCATTGTCTTCTTTGTTGTAGTGTTGTTGTTGGACGGACTCATCGCATATCTTCACCAGAATTATCGCTTCCGCTCCATACACCAGATTGAAAGGACTCTAACATGTTCCTTCTTTAGGAGTGGTGCAGTACAACCATAGGATGCTCGGAAGTTCTTCGACCCAACTTTCTCCGACGTGGCCCAACTTTATCTTGAGCCCCCTAATAATCTCCCGGTTGACTACTTCTGCTTGGCCATTACCTTGGGGATATGCGACTAAAGTGAAGGCTCAGTGAATACCCAGTCCTTCACACCACTCTTTGAGTTTGCGCCCTGCGAATTATCTGTCATTATCCGACACCGACTTATAAGGAATGTCGTACCTGCAGACTATATCCTTCCACAGGATTTTCATCACGGCAGCCTCCATGATGTGCGTCAGGGGTTTAACTTTAA
Organism: Boesenbergia rotunda; assembly: GCA_024364735.1. Lineage (NCBI taxonomy): Eukaryota > Viridiplantae > Streptophyta > Magnoliopsida > Zingiberales > Zingiberaceae > Boesenbergia > Boesenbergia rotunda. Next base: position 210,661 of record JAGFNQ010005943.1, read on the forward strand.
CCCATTTGGAGAAGTAGTGGACCAGCACTAACAGGAACTTATTCTGCTGAGGCCCGATCGGAAAAGGGCCCACAATGTCCATTCCCTACTAGTTGAAGGTGCAGGAAACAATGGAGGCTCGAAGTAGTTCAGTCGGGCGATGAGTGATATGTTGATGCTTTTGATAGGCTTCGTATCCGGTTACAAATTTGACGGCATCTGCTTGCAGCGTGGGCCAAAAGTACCCATCCAAGATAATCTTCCTAGCCATCGATCTTCCCACGATATGGCTTCCACATATGCCTTCGTGAATTTCTCGCATGATGTAGTCAACTTCCTCTGGACCAATACACTTGAGCAAAGGTCGGGCAAAGACTCTTTTATATAATTGATCCCCGACCAGCATAAACTTGGCAACCCTACGATGAAAAAGTCACACTTCCTTATCACCTGTCGACACAGCTCCACTGCGTAAGAACTCCACATAGGGCTTTCTCCAGTCGAGCAATACAGTGTCAGCGACTTCCTCTTTGATTTGGGCCACGACTCCTTCCGAAGCACTCGGCTCTTCCAGCGTACATAATGTAATGGAGCTAGCCAATTTGGCTAGCTCATCTGCCTTGACATTGTCAGCTCGAGATATCTTCTGCAGAACAACTTTAGTGAAAGAAGACCTTAGCTGCTCATAGATAGACATGTACTTTTGTAGGCGCTCATTCTTAATTTCAAACTCGCCTTTTATCTGCTGAGCCACGAGCAGAGAGTTTGAGTGCAAGATAACCCAAGTAGCTCCCACTTGCTTGGACGCTTGTAGCCCCGCTAGGATCGCCTCATATTCGGCTTCATTATTGGTGGCCCGGAAGTGGAGTCGGATAGATAGTTGCAATACATCTCCCCTGGGGGAATCATCAGAACTCCAACCCCGCTGTTCTTGTTGTTGGAGGAACCATCAACATAGATTTTTCATACTCCATCGACTTCAGGTCCTGGGACAACTTCAAGCATAAAGTCAGCTAGAGCTTGTGTCTTGATGGAAGTACGGGGGTGGTACTCAATCTCATACTCACTCAACTCTGCCATCCACTTGATCAGTCGACCTGAAGCCTCTGGGTTGGTGAGGATACGCCCGAGTGAACTATTGGTAAGCACCACAATGGGATACACCAAGAAATACGATCTCAGTCTTCGGGGCATCAGTACCAAAGCATAGGTCAGCTTCTCCAGGGTAGTATATCTCTGCGTCCTTCAGGAGACTCCTGAAGAAGTAAATGGGATACTGAGTAGTACCCTCTTCCCGAATGAGCGCAGAACCCACGGCTTGCTCAGCCGCAGATAGGTAGACGAATAACGTTTCTCCCTCCAATGGCTTATAAAGAATGGGGAGCTCGGCGAGGTATGCTTTCAAATCCGTGAAAGCTTTCCCGCATTGATCATCCTAATCGAACTTGACAATCTTCCTCAGGATTTTGAAGAATGACAAAGTTCTGTCAGCGGATTTGGAGATGAACTGGGATAGAGCTATAATTCTGCCATTTAGCCGTTGTACGTCTTTGAAATTGCGAGAAGATGACATGTTGAGAATGATTTGTACTTTCTCTGAATTAGCCTTAATCCTCCTTTCCATCACCACGTATTCGAGGAACCGACCACTCTTGACCCAAAATAAACACTTAGCGGGGTTCAGTTTCAGCTTGTTAGCCCTCAAGGTGGCGAATGTTTCCTCTAGGTCAGCTATCATGTCTTTTCCCTTCTCTGTCTTGACCAGGATATAATCTACATATATCTCAATGTTCCTCCTGATCTGATGGAGAAAAATCTTATCCATCATTCGCTGATAGGTTGCCCCTGTATTGCGCAACCTGAACGACATGACATTGTGACAGTAAGTGTCATCTGTTGTCACAATACTGACCTTCTCTTGGTCTTCCTGAGCAAGGGGAACTTGGTGGTATCCCTGATATGCATCTAACATTGAAATGAAATCACAGCCAGAGGTAGAATCCACCAGCTGGCCAATGCAAGGCAAGGGGTTACAGTCTTTAGGGCAGACTTTATTTAAATCTCGAAAATCAATACAGACCCGCCATTTACCCCCGGGCTTAAGGACAAGTACAACATTCACCAGCCAGGTCGGGAATTGAACTTCTCTTATATGTCTAACCTTCAGCAACTTAGCGACTTCTTCCCTGATGATCTTGTCCTGCTCGGGCGCAAAGTGTCTCCGCCTCTGTTTCACCGGCCGGGCTCCTGAGGTTACATGCAGTTGATGTGTAGCTAATGCAGGGGGGACTCCCTTGATCTCTTCAGTAGCCCATGCAAACACGTCCCAATGGTCTATTAAGCAGGTGACCAAACGACTTCTCAACTATGGTGTAAGATTGGTAGCAATCCTCGTAATTCCTCCGGCTTGTTGAGGATGAATCTGGACCTCTTCGCTTTCGACCTTCCAGCGTTCTTCTTTAGGCCCTTCTTCTTCTCGAGGGTTGTCCAGGTCGATTTGCAACGCTTCATGCATCCTTAGGTTCTTGTGGGCTTCTATTCTGACCTCCCAACTGTAGCATCATCGGGAAGCCAGTTGATCTCCTTAGACCTCGGCTACCTATTCGCCCACCAGGAATTTGATCTTCTGGTGGTAGACTATGACCAATGCCTGGAATAGGCTGAGTGTCGATCGCCCCAGGATGGTGTTGTAGGACGATGGGGCATCCACAATCTTGAAGGGCGCCCTCCTCGTCCTCTCCAACATGTCATCCCTCAGCGATAGAGATAGGGAAATCTGCCCTATCGGCTGCACTCTGTATCCGGTGAAGCCAAAGAGCGGGGTCGAGATCAGATGCAGCTCATCCTTGTCAATCTACTTCTTGTCCATAGCCTCCTTATATAGGATATTGATGGAACTACTTGTATCCACAACGATGCGCTTACCCTCGTAATTAGCTATCGGAGCGAGGATTACCAGTGCATCTTCATGGGGGGCTTCCACGTCCTCCAGATCGTTAGGGTTGAACGAAATAACCGTGCCCTGACGCTTTTCTTTGCTCACCCCAATGGCATAGTTCTCCAGCCAGCGGATATGAGCCTTTCTTAGCCGATGAGAATCTCCTCATGTCGACCCTCCTGAGATTACGCTCACATGGCCCGATGGAGGTCCGCACGCTAGGGCTTTGCCCTTCTTGGGATATCTTTCCGGGGAGATAGATTGGCAGAGCACTATCTCCTGACTCCTCCCCCTCGAATGTGATCGAAATCGGCGCCTGGATATGTCCTCCCCTAATTGTTGTCGATGAGGGGAAGGGCTTCGGGGAGGGGATCGCTGTCAATACCCCGCTTTGTTCCACCATTTGCGGGGCTTGGCGTCCGCATCCTTAGCCCTCCTTTTCTTCAAGGTATAGCACTCCTCCATATAGTGCGTTGTACTAGCGTGGAAGTCACAGTACTTCTTCGGTGGCTCGGGTTCGGTGGTGTCGACAGTCTCCACCACCCTCTTCTTACCAGCCCAGTGATCCTTCCCAAAGCGAGGATCTTTTACCCAAACTGGTGCGAGTGGTTCTCTCCTCTCGGATCGTACGGAGATCTGGATAGGGACTCCCATCGGATCTTTGCGGTGGCATGCTGCACCTCTTCGACATTGACATGCTTAATTGAGCACCCCAACAAGTCATCGAGGCTAGCTGCTGGCTTCTTTGTTGGTGCAATCGACCCAAGGTTGATCAGATAGATCATGGATTTTGATGTGTGTGTCAATATGGTTAAGTTAGGTTTTCATGTTGATTTGATATGTGTGCTTGAGTCATGTAGGACTTGGTGAATCACATATGGGGAGTAACGAAGTGTAGCATCCGAGGGACGAGTGCCAAGGAAGAGGACTTTAAGGGCGAGCTGAGGAAGTAGACTTCAAAGGCATACGTGAAGGATGGCATGGAGGCAAGTCACGGGCTTGTGTGCACATCCGAGGAATGAGAGACGAAGGAAGAGAACTTCAAGGGGCAAGCCGAGGAAGTGGACCTCAAGGCATACCTGAAGGATGGACTTCGGAGTGAGTTTGAATGAGCTTGTAAGCAGGGCAGTCAACTACCAGCGTTGAGTGGAAACTTACAGAAAGATCAGTCGACTAGTCTAGGGACCAATCGATTGGTCTGCTCAAAAATAGAGTCGGTAGGCTAGCCGTTGGCTAATCGTTGGCTGGGCATCAGTCGACTGGCCCGGGGGGCAGTCGACTGGTGTCGGGGCTGAGCTGTTTCGATAACAACTCTCTCCTCTATTTAAGAGGAGGCTTTGGGGCATGAATAGGTTATGGTTCTTGATTGCTAGATCCTATTCTAAGTGCCCAAAGCCTCCATAGCCTATTCTCTGTTAGTAGGAGCCCTAGAGCCAATTATGTGATGATTGACTAGGGATTTTTTGTATCATATTTTATCATTAATAAAGACATGTTTGGTTATTATACTTACTTTATACTTGTGCCAAATAACTAAGTATAATAATGTACTTAGGTAGTAGGTTCTTATCTACATCATATCGATTGGTTGAATCGATATTGAGATAATGTAGAGAACACTACACTAAACCATTCCTAGTCAAGCATTAATATTCAAGGACAATATTAATGCATGAAGACTAGCATGTAAGTCAATTGATGACTTGAGCTCACAAGTCATGAATATGTGATATCAAGTTGGCACATGAGTATACATTAGAGAATGTGTACTGAATTGACCTGCCATGAGAAAGTTTCATAGATTGTCATATGAGTGTCATAAATTTTCTCATATGACTATTAGTATGAATAGTCCTTAGACCTGAAGTCACTACGATTCCCTACATGAGGAGTTATGTACTTTGGTATCGTCAAACGTCACCCGTAACAGGGTAGACTATAAAGGCGATCACAGGGTATATAATGAATTATACGGAGGAATGTGAGTGATGTAGAAGAGATCTATCCCTCCTATATTACGAGAGTGATATCTGTGGGCCCCTTGATCCAGTAGGACTGCTAAAATGCATGACCATGCTCAAATAAGTCAATATGAGATATTGAGCTCATTTATTTGGGTGAGTCTACTTGGGGATCAAAAAATATAAAGATTGATCGAGAATGACACAGTCTATGCCTCATTGGTCAATCTAGATATCGAGGATAAAAGGACAAGGTCATACATTGTCATAGTCACGAGGTTAAGTCGGATCTCGACTTTCTTGTTACTTGGGTATCAATGATGCATTGTTAGATATCGCTCATTGCTTATGTGTCTAAAATAGTTTAGGCACATTGCCAACGTTACAAGAACCTATTGGGTCACACACTAAAGACACGATGCTTCGGAGATTAATTGATCTTAGTTTGACTAAGATTTGATCTGAATTGGATTGATTGAGTTAGACTCAAGTGAATCCAATTGGATTATGGATTGAGGTCTAATTTGAGTTAGACTCATTTAGATTAGACTCAACCACATTTGGATGAGATATTAATTAATTAAAATGTTTAATAAATTAATAATAGAAGAGGATGAAAAGATTCTCTTCATTGAATCAAGAAAAATTGAAGGGTCACATGAGAAGATGTGCTCTTTATTGGCTTTAATAAAGGGAAGCTAAAGAGATAAAAAACTCTTCATATTCATGGGATGAATATAAAAGTGTTTTTTTGTCATTTGGATGAAGTTAAGTCATCTTTTCTTCCTCTCATCCTCCTCTTCTCCCTCTTGGCCGAAACCCTTTCTTTGGGGTTCTTGGTGCTTTTGTGAACTACCTCAAGTTGCTAGCACAACTAAGGTAGTTCTTCTCCGAAGTTGAATGATCGTGTTCGTGTGGATACGCATAGAGGCACGTACATTTGAACGTGTAAGAGATCCGGCATAGCTTGGACGAGCGGGATAAACATAGGAGCAGCCTCAGGAACCATCTCTAGGCAGCCCCTGACAAGGTGTTCAAGAACACCCGACACTTCACACCATCTGTGTATTGCTGTAAGAGAGTCGCGTTCTTTAATTTGTAGATGTCGTCCTCCGGATCCGTCTTCCCATCGTAATCAGCAATTCTTGGACCACGAAATTGCTTGGGCATGGGATCCGCCATGATGTTCGGAGAAAAAGCGGTAGACAGAGACTTTACGAGGGCTTTGGAGGCCTCAATCTTTCTCGGTCCTTCCTCCTACCGTAGAACGCTGGAGGTGACAGAATATGCCCTCTCCATATCTCCTAATGAATCTCGACGAGGCTCTAGAGCTGTCATTGTTGGTCCCACTGGTGGCGAGACGAATCTTCGATTTCGGTGATGCGAGGCAGACATTCTTGGGATTTCGCCTTGCACCGAAGCTGCTCGTTGTGAGCCGGCTTGCTCGATCTAATGTTGTTCCAGCGCTCCTCTGACGACATTGACAACTAAGCGATTCAACTCCTCCCTCGTTAGAATGATAGGTTGTCTCTCTGGATCTGCCATCACGGTGCTCCTTCTGGTGCTTTGATTGTTTCTCACAGACGGCGCCAAACTTGTTCTAGAAGGAAACGACACGGATGACGAGTCACCAAAGCGCAACCCACAACAACGGTAATGGGGAGCGAATGTCAATGTTCTGCGAGATTAACACGAGCGTTAAAGGGGACGCGCCGGAAGATTTTTCGATGGAGCTCGCTCCGACGCTCAAGTTAGGAATCTTATCTCTTTTTCGGAGGACAACGAGGAATCAAAGTTTCACTTAGTTTGGAAAGCTTACCCCTTATCTGGATGTCGAAGCATCTTATATATACGAGGTCTTGGTCACACATGTCCTCATGTTCTCCTCCACATCCCTTAATCATTGGTTACTTGATAGATATTATCCTTTGGTAATGGCCGCTGCGATCATTAAGGCCTTAATTGCCGTGCGTTGCGGGCAATAATTATTCGATGATTTTCCTGTTTTGGAAAGAGGAACGACTACTTAAAGTCGGACTTTTTGACTCATATGTTGATCTTAATTTGGGCTCCACTCTCCTGAGTCAGTCTCGTCTCCCGAACTGACCTCAGGATCTTCATTCACTTTTCCGAGATAGTCTCGCGAGCCCGATTCCCGGTTTGACCACGGGGGCTTTCTTCAATTCTCCTGAGGTAGTCTCGGGAGCCCGATTGCCGATCTGACCTCGAGGCTCTGCTCCATTCTTCCAAGATAGTTTCAGTCTGACCTCGGAGCTTTGGTCGGTAGACTCTATCACGTAGCTTCTCTGTATCACATTCATCCCGAAATATTCATCCCTATTAGAGAACATAAATCTACATAAATAACGTAAACAACGTTCCATAATAAATGAAATTGCAGATCCATCCATACACACATGCAAGGATATATTTATCGTGGTAATTGGAATAGAACGACAAATTAAAATACAGAAGGCAGGAAAATCGTTACTTTGACTTGGACGGATTGATATATAGTTTCTTAAGGAATCAAGCAGCTAGAGTTTCCCGAGAATGACATATGATGGGCCTTTGAATTAAATATATTTTTTAGGGTTCACCCTTATATATATATATATATATATATATATATATATATATATATATATATATATATATATATATATATATATATATATATATATATATATATTGGTCTGCCGGCCGAGGATAATGAGACGGATATATATAGAAAAACAAAAAGAGCTAGAAAACCTTGGATTAATTTCTCTCTATCGACGATTTAACTTGTCTCTTCGACAACCATAGGCTAAACAAAAGTGTAATTAACTAGTGTTTTTTTATTAAAAAGGATTGACAATTCAGATCCTTTAAGTTCCGAGGAAAAATAGCTAGAACTAAATCTAAAAACAGATCCTCTCTTTGCACCATGTCGTGCTATTTCCTAAAACATACATATATATATATATATATATATATATATATATATATATATATATATATATATATATATATATATATATATATATATATATATATATGTGGACGACTAGCTAGTGAAATATGGATATCGTCTGCATTTTGAGAATGATGCACAATCATTTTGTGGAAAATAATAAAGGCGAATATAAATTTCCTACTCTCCAAATTCCTTCAAATTATGCCTCATGCCAAGAAAATTCTGTCACCTTGATGAAATTTCCTCTCGTGACGTAGACGCCGGATCTGAATGGATCAACATGCCCCTCTAATTCTTAAGTAAAAGCTAGAGGGAGGCAATCAAATAAAAAAAAAGAACTGAAGAGACCCTTTCTTTAAATGGTGAAGAAAAGTGGGAGATCATATATATTATTATTATTTTTTTTTTAAATTAGCACATGATATCTAACCTTTCGAATCGATTAATCTTAAAAACAATTAACTCATTCTTGTAAAAATATTCTATTAACTTTCAGAAAAAATTTAGAAGTACTCACAACATACAATTTAATAATTTAAATCCAAGATTTATCAGTATATTAACAAAGAAAAATCTCCTCTAATATATAATCGTTTAGAAGTGAATAATTAAAATACTGCATGAGGACCCTGCAGGCTGCACTTGCAATGTTGCCCGGGGCAAGTAAAAATTGTACTTGGAAGCTAAGGTGATAAAAGATGATTCGCTCGCTCTCGGCGTCTCCATTAATCCGTCCTAGGACTAACACGGATGAGATAAATCACATGAGCTATAGTTTGGATATTGTGACTAACGCGTAGGGAGGACGGACAGACTACTTTGTTAGATTTTGAGATGATGTAGTAAGTGGAAAACCGTATCCAAGCTAAGTAAGGTCTCTATTGATTTAGCTTTAAATGACCCAGGAAAGCCGTGTTTGAATGCCACATTAATGCTAGGAGATACCTAGCTAGATGGGCAAATACGTACTAAGCTCGGGACGCCAAGTCATATCAGGGCGGAAGCGGTCACGCCAGATAGATACTCGGGAGATCGGGAACTCAATTAAGAAAGGTGTTTGAGTAAATTATGGAATGATTTTTTTGCTAACGAATGATTAATTAATTTAAAAATATGGAATTGATGAATTGTCCATTATGAATATTTTTCCAATTTATTCTGATAAAAATTTCTATGAAATCGTATCGTCACCCACGATTAATTATCATAAATTAAATATTCAATGCCAACTAAAAAAATATCCGAGGGCAACGAGTTCTCAGGATGTTGGATAGAAGTGCTCTGACCGTATACCAAGCTGCAGTGATACATACTATCGCAAAGGGAGGTGCTGACTAGTGTCACATGTGTTGTCAAGCCAGCTGATTCTACTAATTAAGGTGGAAGGGATCATTATTCAGAGGTATCTCAATGCCCATTATAATAAAACACCAAGAAAGAGATTCCGAGGCAAAATTAAAGCAAATAGAAGAACACAATTAATTACATGAACATCATGCATGGCCTTGCATATTTATTTATTCCACACATGATTTGATATTCTCGTGCCCCTCCATGATGATCATATATATAAATTCTCACAGTGTTTACATAAAACCTGCAGTACTCTAAAAACTAAACTATTTGTTCACGTTGTGACCGCTGAATCATCGATCCGATCAAACATCTTTTAGCTGAAAACTACTCAAGCTCGATCGATCAAACGTGGGCGTAGATCTGCATTTGGTTGAGGATGTCTTCGAAGTTGTCAGTCTGCTTCTGGATCGGATGGGTATGCATTCCCTCGTACGTCGTCACCACCATTCCTTCGTCCCTCGACAATCTCTGCACTTGCTTCTTCACATTGCAACCCTGATGCGTGCACCGGTAGTAGCTCCTGTATATATATATATATACACACACGCACAAAGCTAGCTCGATCATTATTAATTCATCACGAATATCTAAGTTCGTTCGATCTTTGAATCGATCGATTGATCAAGCAAGAAAAATTACTATGCCAATCGAAGGAGAGGGGGAAAAAATTACTGTTTACCTGGCGAACTTGCTGTTCTTGACGGCCTTCTGGCCGTACTTCCTCCACCGGTACCCGTCGTCGAGCACGTCCACTTGGCTGCGAGTTTGGAACGCGATCCGCGGCTTCCTCGCCTTCTTCTCTTTCTTCTTCGTCGTCAAACCGTCCGTCGGAGGCTGATCGCCGCCTCCGTGCAGGGCCGAGCCTGAGAGCTTGCTCGCACCGGCGGCGCCAGCGTCAGGGTTCCCACTGCCAAAGCCATGTGCGGCGCCGATAACGTTCGGATATCGAACGAACGAAGCCGCCGACGACGACGACAGAGAAAAGGAGGAGGAGGAGGAGAAGAGATCGGCGGGGAAGAGAATCGGAAAACTCTCCATTATAGTAATAATTGATCTACGCGAAATTAACTAAAAACGAGATCTGCCTGGGACTGGGACTTTATGGGGGCACGGAGAAACTATGCACGGCGGCGGAGCGAGGTGGATCGCCGATTTAATGGAGTCGTAGACGGCACGGAAAATTAATCTCGATCGTGGGCGGTGGGCGATCGGTGCAGAGGATCGGACTGGTCTACCTCCATTTGCAAACATCACACATTGCGTGGCGGCGGCGGCGGCGGCGGAGACTTGGAATCAACTGGCGATTTGTCCAAGCTCAAGGCGGCACGTGCATGGACCTGGCGTGTTAAAATTCCACGATCAGCGAAGCCTGCGACTAGTCTCGGATTTTTGTCATGTGTTTGTTTTCATGGTTTACCGGTCCAGCTGAGACATGTAATTAACTTCCATGACGACGCACTAGATGATCTAATAATTAAGTTTGCTTGACTTTTTTTTTAGACAGCGTTTTTCATTTAATTTGTGGACGAGGAGGGCATGCAAAGTAACTTCAAAATATTAAATTGATTTTTGGATAATCGAATCAGATTAATTTATCAACGAATCTAATCTAACTCCCTCGGAGAAGTATAGCGCATGGTCAGAGGATTGACCTCCGTAACTCATTTTAAAACTCTTTAAGTTATCAGATTTTCGTACGGGTGGAGTTTCTGTGTTGCTTCCTCGATGAATTTGGTGGCGGAAGAGACTGCAGTGAAGGTTCCATTTCCATGGAAATTGTTCGTAAACGGTTTTGTCCATTGCCGCTGGCAAGCTAGCTGTCAACTGGTGCCGTGCCGTGAATATTTTTCTGGACATTATATTTTCAGAGAGGAAAAAAAAGGTAAATTGAGATATAACAGGAGGGTTAGAAATAAGAGGGGTTTTTGTTTTGTTTTGTTTTTAAATTTTCATATTGAGTAGTTTTTGACTTTATGTGGAAGAGATTGTACATGGAGGAGAAGAAAACGCGGCAGTGGACTGCCTTAATGTGTGAGAATGGTACTCTGGGGTAAAATAGATGACTTTTCAGATTCGTTGCCAAGTAAATTTAAAATGCAGCTTATATACGTTTAAAGATTGACATTCAACCCGTTCAAACATCTAAAAATTGAATTTCAGTTTTATGAATTATTTTAATAGGTAGTTGATATAAAAGCGTTAGATTGATGAGTCATACATTGCAAATGCTTTCTAATTTATCCTAGTAATCAGAGAAACTTTCATGAGTTGGACTAGTCACCCAAGATTAATCGACGTAAACTACATACTTGATGTTAGATTCAAAATATTCATCAAGACATGAGGGCACTAAACTGCTCCTTTTTTTAGCTGACACCCAATGGCGTAGCCAGGATCTTCAACAGCCCTGGGCTAGAATCAATGTTAACTAAAGTAATGCAAAAAGAATCGGTATTGGAAATTATTCACCTTCTTCCTATGGTATCATATTTAATTTTACTGAAACATAAAATATCTAAAATTAGAAAAAAAACAAAAAAAAACTCAATCCCAATTCATATTCTTGTCCAGTTGTCCCTCTGTTTCCATTGATTTGGGGAGGAATAAAAGAGATAAATTCTAGGGGCGAAATTGATGAAACGATTGGAAAAAAAAATATACATTTCCTAGTCAGAATAATTTCAATCAATAAGAAATTAAAGGATGAATATAATGAAGATGGATTACCGTACCGATGCATGAAAAGCAGAAAAGGTATTGCGCAATGGCGTCGAGCGAGCGAGGAGAACCGATGGCTGAAGAAGGATATGATGCATCTGCTGAAGGTGGCGACGATCACTACCTCGATGTGTGCTTCATGCCCAGAGAAAGGTGCTTCATAGTTCATGCTCAAAGAAAGGATAACATGATGATGGACTGATGGTAAGAAAAAAAAAAGAGTAGGAAGAATAGATGCGGCAGTGGCAAAAGCAAAAAGTAAAGTTACGGCGGTAGAAAATTAGGGCAGCAGTAAAAAGAAAAGTTTCAGCAAAAAATAAATAATATATTAGTGTTTAAAATTGCTGGGCTGCACTGGGCTTCAGCCCAGTGCAGCCCAGTACTGGCTACGCCTTTGCTGACACCACTTATCCAACTTATGCCGATTAATCTTGAGATGACCAGCTTAGTTCCATAAAAAATTTTCACTGGCGGCTAAGATAAATCGAGAAGCGCTTATAGTGAGCAGTCTATCAACCTAGCGTTCTTATGTCAACTACCCATTAAAAAAATTTAATCTATTAATTTACCAAAGTTGAGACTCGATCCTTAAATAATTGAAAATTTGAAAAAGCATCATTATCTCGGAGGCACTAAACTATTTTTTCATTAATGATTATTCAGGTAACAGAGAAACCTGGGACGACTGATCCAACCCCACGAAAATTTCTCATCGGCTGTCAGGGTAAATCGGGAAAGTACATAGGAAGACTCATCCTGATAGCCAACATTCTCAGGTTCGCTACCTATTACGAAGAAAAATTCTCAAGGATATGCCATAGCTAAGTTTTGAACTCTAGATTCTTAATTTATCATTGGAGAATCTAACTATGACACTATGTCCTGAGACAACTATTTTTTAATTAACGGGTTAGTTTGATTCGTGAAAATAAAAGAAGCACTATACTACTACAAGAAAAGTCTGTATTACCGATGGAATTACCGATGAAATAACAATTCCGTCGATAGTTTTCGATGGAATAACAATTCCATCGAAAACTACCGACGGAATCATATTTCCCGTCGGTAATTCCTGGTTTAGCCACGTTGCCAAGCAATTTCTCGACGGAATTAGGTTTCCGTCGGAAATAATTTCCGATGGAAACCTAATTCCATCGGAAATTGACTTATTTCCGACGAATTTTTTTTCGACAGAAACCTTGTTGGAGCAATTGACCCAAGGATCATCAGGAAGATCATGGTTTTGATGTGTGTGTCAACATAGTTTAAGGTTAGGGTGTTATCTTGTTATTTGATATGTGTGAATGAGTTTGTAGGAATTCTCCATGGAGGACTTATCCAAGGGACAAGAGTCGAGGGAGGAGGACTCCAAGGGCAAGCCGGGAAGTGGACTTCAAAGGGCACACGTGAAGGGTGGCATGGAGGCAAGCCAAGGGAAGGCTTGTGTGCGCATCCGAGGGACGATAGCCGGTGGAAGAAGACTTCAAGGGGCAAGCCAAGGGAGTGTACCTGAAGGCACACGTGAAGGAGGGTCAAGGAGGGTCTTCGAAGTGAGGAAGAGAGATTGTATAGGCTGGGCAGTCAACTGATACTCCCGAAAACTAGCCGTTGAGTTAGCCGTTGGCTAGCAATTAAGGCTAGACCAGTCGACTGCCCAGTCGACTGGTGTCGGGCTGGATAACTCGTGGAGTTATCCTTTATTCCTATTTAAAGAGGACTTTTTGGCACCAGGAAGGTACGGTCCTTTACTGTACCAAAGTGTTGTTCATGCAAGAAGTGCTCAGATCTTCCTCTCGTGTTTATTTTCATCTTGTAAAGAGGAAGAAGACAACTTTGTAAAGGTTTTCTCCACCTTGAAGGAGATTTTCATAGTGGAGTGTGTGCTCATGCGTGGATCCTTGGATTAGTCACCTTTCGGGGTGGATACCAAATAAAATCTATGAGTTAGCATTGAATCTTACATTTTTTATTATATTGCTTGTATTGTGCTAACAATCTTGTAGAGAATGTTCGAAAAAGTGCTATTCATCCCCCCTCTAGCAACCGCCATGAACTAACAAACCTTATTCCGTAGGGAATTTAAGGTTTGGTCACGTGGCTATGGTAATTTTCGACGAAAATCTAATTTTGTTGGAAACTAGCGAATAAAATTAGGGCTGAGACCTAATTTTTCTCCTCACGCGTGCTCGAGCTCCTCCTCCTCCTGCTCTCGTTCTCCAATAAGTCTTTTATTTTGTGTGTTTTTCCCTATCATATCTTCGGCCAGGCTGCGATCGGCGGGCCAGATCTGGCCACCTAGCCGCGAGCAAGCCGCGGTCGCGGCCAAGCGGCCAGATCTGGCTGCTACTGACCTCTGCTGGCCGCTCCTCATTGACAGAAACTCAAGTATATGTTTCATTGTCATAAAGAGTATCAATTCTATTATCATTATTATGTGCCGATTTAGATTCATAACTTATGTAAAATATGTAAGTTTAATAAAATTACTACTACTTGTGTTATTTTCTCGTCGCTGTTATTAATTTTATTATCATTAAAGGGAAATAAGAAAAGAAAACTAAATTGCCATTACCAGTGGAGGGAAATTTACTTCATCTTTAGGCTTCTCCCCCTCGCTTCTCATTCCCATTGCCATTTGCTTGGCTTCCCCTGCTACTCCTCGGAGCAGCGAAGGGGAGACGGCAAGTGCCAAAAGGAAAGATAGATTAGGGAATATTGCGCCACGAGGAGAGTGAGGGCTGGGTCGCCGTGGAAGAGAGTCGCTGCCCAGGGGACAAGATCGTCGAGTCAACAAGGAGGCGCTTGGGGAATAAAAAAGGCGAAATTTAAAAAGCAATGAGAGGATAACAATAAGAATGGCTGTGTAAAATTACGTGAATGGTTAAAAAGGACGTTTACAATAGACTGTACGTTTTATCCTGTATGGTCGTGTGCGTCCAACTTTCAAACAATTCGTAGGACCAATTAATTCGGGATAATATCCTAGGGATTATCCCAATCAATCCTCAATCACAATCGATTGGGGATATATATATATATATATATATATATATATATATATATATATATATATATATTATATATATATATATATATATATATATATATATATATATGGACCAATCAAATCAATTCGGGATAATATCCTAGGGATTATCCCAATCATAAATTATAGACTTTTCGCTCCGTGTTCGTCTGCGACAAGACCCAAGGCGCCTTGGCCTGGGAGAGCCCTATTTATAAAGAAGCTTCTTTTTTTTTAGGGTTTAAAATTTTAGGATTTCAGAGTTAGGTTATAATGGATTTAAGCCAATAAAATTTTCCGTTTAGAGTTCATGCTTCCCTCTTGAGTTATAGTATTCAAACAAAAAAGAAATTAGATCCTCACGGGGTGTATCATAGGTATTTAAGGTTTAAAATTTTAGAATTTAGGAGTTGGGTTTTAGTGGATTTAAGTTAATAAAATTTTTTCCTAGGATTAGTCGTCCTTTTTGGGTTACAATATTCAAACGAAAAACATTTAAATGCTCACGGGATATATTATAAATATTTAGCGTTAAAGATTTTTAAAAAATTATTTTAAAAAAATAAATTGAGGTGCCTCCCATTGACTTTAAAAAAAAAATTGGAAGGCGTCTCCAATGTAATTGGAGATGCTTCAATCGAGGCACAGACAAGTCCGTAGGCTTCGGCCTCTTCCCTTGATCGGACAACCTAGGGTACCATCTCTTCACTTAATGATTTTGCAATGTTATTTTTGTGATAATTTTCCAATTCCAAAAGATATGTTCCTACCCCACTCAGTTTATTTTGACATTAAACAAAAACCGCAAGAAACATTGAGAGAATATGTGCAATGATACACCAAGGGCGCTCGAGAAATCGCTTTGGCCATTCAAGAGGGGGAGTTTTTCCTTTACCGGTTGAAGAAATCCCCCTCAGACTACGATGTGCTCTTACTACGAGCCAAGAAGTATATTAATGTGGAAAAAGCCCAAAAGTCTCGACAAGAACATATGGGAGTGCGACCGAAAAATATCAATGAGTGACCAATTAAGCCTCGGGTCCGTCCCCAACCAATATTACAAGATCCCTCGAGGTATCACTCATATGCTGTACCTTTAAGTCATTCTAAGGAAAGAGACATGCAAATTTGTAATGAACATCAAGTCCTTAAATGCCCATCCTGGGCACAACAATATCCCAAAGACAACCTTCCAATGCTTTTTGTGACTTCCACCAAGAATATGGGCATATTACACACAATTAGAGCAGGAGCTAGAGCATATCGAGGCATATCCATGTATCATCCTGGAGAAGCCAAATGGGAAGTTGAGTCCCTAGGATATCTGATCGACAATATCCAATCAGAGTGTATGGGGAGCGGCAGAACGGGGAGTGGAGCCCCAAAGTTGTCGGATTAGTAATATTCGATTGGAGTCTATGGGGAGTAGTGTCCCTGGAGCAGCCGAACAGAGAGCTGGGCCCCTGAGATATCTGATCGGCAATACCCGATAGGAGTGTATAGGGAGCAGTGCCCCTGGAGTAGTTGAACAAAAAGTTGATCCCCTAGACTATCCGATCTATGATATTAGGTCAGAGTGTATTAGGAGCAGAGCCCCTAGGGCAATCAAACGAGGAGCTGGGCCCTTGGGCTGTCCGATCGGTAATATCCGATTAGAGAGTATGGGGAGTAGAGCCCTTGGAGCAACCAAACGGGGGGCTAGACCCCCTGGGTTGTCCAACTGGAGTGTATGGGGAGTAGAGTTCCCAGAGCAACCAAACAGAGAGTTAGGCCCTTGAGCTCTCCGATCGGCAATATCTGATCGGAGTGTATGTGGAGCAAATCCCGTGGAGTAGCCGAACAGGGACCTGGACCCTGGCTATCCGATCAATAATATCCGATCGGAATGTATGGGGAGCAGAGCCCCTGGAGCAACCTAACAAAGAGTTAGGCCTCTGGGCTGTCCGATCAGCAATATCTAATCAGAGTAGCCAAATGGGGAGTTGGGCCCCTGAAATTTACTATCAGTAGATTGCGATTGTCATGCATTTTGATCTGTTAACTAGGGGACTCCTTGCCCCCCCCCCCCCCCCCCTCCCCAAAATTTGCCATATCAACTAGCTAATATATATTTTTTTTAAGAAAATAGAAGAACACTTAATCTCGTTCAAAAATAGGAATAATAAATCATAAATTAATTTTCTTATTATTAAGAAGAGTGATAGAATATTTTATAAAAATTAAAAGGTTATCTCTGTTAGGACCGGTAGGCGAGCTAGAGGGGGTGATTAGCTCCGATTTGCTTGTTGATGATTTATCACTACAGAAGACTCCAAGCAATGCTAACACTCAAGGATTTACTTGGTATTCACCTCCTTGAGTTGACTAATCCAAGGATCCGCTCTCCTTACTCTCTCAAACACTATGAAAGACTCCTTCATGGAGGTGGAGAAACCTCGTACAAGCTCTCAAGAAGATACAACAAGAATTCAAACAAATACAAAGAAAATCTTACAAGATTTACAACAATGAGCTCTCTTTATTTTTCTTGCTTTCTTCTAGCTTAGGATCGTCTCTAGAACCTTGGAAACACAGTAGCACTATGCTCTAAGACTTCTCTTAAAATTGCGATGAAGGAGGAGAAGGGTGTGCGAGGAATGCCGAAGAGCTACCGCTTCAATCCTGCATGAAAACCCTGTATATCCGCGACCTACGGTTTCTGTAATCGATCACCCAATCGATTACCACGTCAGACTTAGTCATTCAACGACTATTTTTTTGAAACTTAATCGATTAAGACGATCTTAATTGATTGTTGAATCGATTTAGAAGCTTTTCGTGCTCTCGCGCAATACTGTTGTAATCGATTACTGTACACCTTAATCGATTAGCCAATCGATTCAGCCTGCTTCTGTCCTCGCAACACAACTCTCCCAATCGATTCACTCTCTCCTTAATCAATTATCCAATTGATTACGACCCTCCTTAATCAATTACCCAATCCATTAAGAACCTTTCTGTTCTCGCGACACTACGCTCCCAATCGATTCACTGTCTCCTTAATCAATTACCCAATTGATTAAGAACCTTTCTGTTCTCGCGAGGCAATAACCTAATTGATCACCCAATCGATTGCTCAACCCTAACTTGCTTAGATCAAGTCTAGGGGTTCTTTACCTAATTATGGTTCCTCACCAAGTGTCCGATCAACCCTTTGACCGACTTGGACTCTCCCTTGCCTAGTTCTCAACTACTACTTTTCCTTTGTTAGCGTGTGATCTCCCCGATCCACCTGGACTTCAATTAGTCCCACTAGGACTTTTTCCTTGCCAGCGTGCGATCTCCCCGATCCACCTGGACTTTACCTAGTCCCACTAGGTGTGTTTAGTCCCACTAGGATTTTTTTCTTGCCAACGTGCAATCTCCCCAATCCACCTGGACTTCACCTAGTCCCACTATGTGTGCCTAATCCCACTAGACGTTTTCCTTGCCAGCGTGCAATCTTCTCGATCCACCTGGACTTATGCACAGTTCTAACATCATTGTTAAACATCGAAACTCAAGCTCATCCGAGCTTAGTCAAACTAGGTCGACCCTGATATAACGAAGATTGCATCAACAATCTCCAGAGAAAACTGAACTACTCAACATAAGTTAGTAGTATTGGATATACGTCTTAATCATAGTATCAATAAAAGGAAAATATACACGATTCCTAGAATTAAGTGGAAGGAAATTAAAGGATGAAAAATAAAACATATTTAAGAAGAAGGTAAGAGTATAAACATTATGTAAAATATATAATGATTCTAATACGACATAGGATAAGATGGAGTCAAAGTTGAAAATAATAACAACGATTTTAAGTTAAAATTTGCACCAACAATGCGATTTTTGAAAATATTGAAGTCTCTTAAAGAAAATATAATTTTCAAAAATCCTCTTTTTTTATTAACAAAACCAAATAGATTTATCAGAAAATATGTTAAGAGACGTTAAGTACTTGAGTAAAATATTGAAAAGATAAGTACTTTATTGATTTGAATTTCTCTAAATCTGGTATAGTCCTAGGAATCTTGTTGACTACAAGAAAATTTCCTATGTGTCTTAGAGATTTTTAATCAAGATAAAGTATTTTCAATGTATTTTGATTTTTAAAAAATAATAAATTTCTTAATTTGGATTCCTTTCAAATCTGACACAGTCCTAGGAAACCTTGTTAATTACAAGGAAAACTTTCCTATGTGTCTTGGAGATTTTTCCAAACTCAAATAATTTTTCAAAAATTTTCAAAAATATTCAAAAAATAAACGATTTTCAAGATTTGTTTTGGAAAATGAGAATATTGTATTTTCAAAAGTAAAGTGTTTTTGAAAAGATATTGTTTTTTGAAAATATAATATTTTTGAAACTTCTAATGTTTCTGTTAATTTGAACCTCACCCTAAACCTGACACTGTTTATGCAGTCTGACCCTGATTGTTATTTTGGTGTTGACATCGATTTTAGTTTAGGTTGATGATTATGATTATGATTGGGTTTAAGTCCTGGTCGTGGACTAGGCATGCCTAGTGGGACTAGGTTTGATAAAATCCTAGCTTGGAGGGCTAGGTGTGGAAAAATCCTAACCTGGAGGGTTAGGTGTGGAAAATCCTAGCTTGGAGGGCTAGGTGTGGAAAAGTCCTAACTCGGAAGGTTGGGTGAAAAGTCCTAGCTTGGAGGGCTAGGTGAAAAGTCCTAACTTGGAGCGTTAGGTGAAAAGTCCCAACTTGGAGGGTTAGGTGAAAAATCCTAGCTTGGAGGGCTAGGTGTGGAAAAGTCTTAACTCGGAAGGTTGGGTGAAAAGTCCTAGCTTGGAGGGCTAGGTGAAAAGTCCTAACTTGGAGGGTTAGGTGAAAAATCCCAACTGGAGGGTTAGGTGAAAAATCCTGGCTTGGAGGGTCAGGTCCTAGCTTGGAGGGCTAGGTTGGATGAAACCCCAGCTTGGAGGGCTAGGTTGGAGCCCCTGGATCGATCTAGTGATCGATCAGGGAGGTTGGCACGGTACTCCTTTGTGGATCGGTCTGGTGACCGATCCAGCGATGACTGACCGATCTGGTGACCGATCAGGGAGTATGCGTTTCACTCACTGCACAGCTCCTGATCGATCTGGTGACCGATCAGGGAGCTCACAAGTGGGTTGAGTTCCCCTGCTGATCTGCTCCTGATCGGTCCGGTGACCGATCAGGGAGAAACTGTGACTGATCAAGCTGAACGATCAACTGTCCCGAGGTTTCTCAACCTGACCGATCAGGCTGGAGCCTGATCGGTCTGGGAGCAGCCTGATCGGTCTGGTGACCGATCAGCCAGTGGATTCCGAGCGAGATTGCAGGATCGGTTTGGTGACCGATCTGGTGACCGATCAGGGTGACCGATCATACGAGCTTGCGATTCCAAGTTTCTCACTATGGACCGATCAGGCTGGAGCCTGATCGGTCTGGGATAGTTCTGATCGGTCCGGTGACCGATCACTTTAATTCAAATTGCATTGTCAGATGCTCTGATCGCGTCTGAACATATCTGATTCTCTGCGCTTAACATCTGATACTTGATTTTCTGATTGATATGCTGTGCTAATGCTCTGATTAAGCTGTAGGTGACAGAGATGGATTCAAACACTCAAGGGAGAGTTAAAGGAGGCCTTTCCTTGGAGCAGGTTTGTCCATTTTCCATCTCATGTTGCAATGGGCGCTGGCGCTGGCTGGAGCTGCTGACTAGGGCTAGGCTGAGGGAAGCTCAGGGAGTCCAGGAGAGCTCAGCAAGCTGGTGGTTGCAGGTGAGCAGCTGGAGGCTGCAGGGAGATGGTGTCACCTGACGTTCAGTGGAGAAACAAAAGGAGCGTAGCGGAGAAGAGCAGAGTAGAGTTCTGGGAAGAGACTTCTGGCTTGAGTTCTTGCTGCGTGATCGTTTTTCTCCACACTTTGCTTGTACGATTACTTCCATCATATTGAGCAAGCAACTGTGATCTTAGAGGCAACCATCGATTACTTGGGCACTTGAAAGAAGGAACAAGGAGCTTGAGTTCATCAGCGAGAAGACACGGAGAAGGGTGTTCTTGCGTGAGATCTGCGCTAGGTGGAGCTCGGGAGAAGCTTGCTTGTGTTCTTGTCTGTTCTAAGTGCTGAGTAAGATCTTTCTTGTGTTTCATTGTGCTTAAGCCTATATCTCTGTTGAAACATTGTAGAGAGGTTACTCCACCGAGAAGGAGGTTGCATTTTATCCGGTGATCACCGGGGCTTGATTTGCCGACGATTAAGGGATCGTCTACCTTAAGGGCATGCCAAGGAGTAGGGGCAAGTTATCCCCGAACCTTGTAAATCCTCTTGTTAGCGTTTTGCATTTGTGCTTAGCTAGGTTTTATTTCTGCACACTCTGTTTTCTTTAGCTTCCGCTGTGCTACTAATCTTTGAGTCGCAAAAATTTCAAAAACACAAAGTTTCGGTGTCTGGCTACATTCACCCCCCTCTCTAGCCATCCAAGGTCCAACATACACAACCCTAGGAAGCTTGTTGACCACAAGTTGATCTTCCTCTAAGTCTTAGGGTCGATTCAAACGAAAAGAATTACAAAATGAATTTTAAGAAATATTTTGAAGTAATCAGAAATTAAAGGATGAATTGTTCTTTTGATTGAGACTTCCCCTAATTCTAACACAATCTTAGGAATCCTTGCAGATCATAAGGAAAACTTTCTATGTGTCTTTAGAGTTTATCCATATCATAAGAGCATTTAATGCATATTTCAGAAAAATATTTTAAAAGAATATAATAATTTTTGAAGAAGTATTTTTCGAAAAATATTTTAAAATGCATAATAACTTTTTGAAAGACATTTTTTGAAAAGCATTTTGGAAGACATAATATTTTTTTTTGCAAAAAACCATTTTGAAAGAGATAAAGTTTCAAAAAGAATAATTAAAAAAATTTCGAAAGAATTGAAAAAAAATAGACTCCCCCTGAACCTGACACCTTTTGGCTACCCTTGTTAACTACAAGGAACTCTACCTAAGTATTTTAAGGGACTTTAGTGTTGACCTAAAAGGTTTGTGTCTAAGTGTAGGTCAAATAACTTTCGAAAAGATATATATTTTTGAGATATATTTATAGGTACACACAATCAAGCATGAAATTCATTAAAATATTATTATGTTTAATCACTATTTTTTAAAATAGATTTTAAAGAAAATATTCTAAGGATTTTTGAAAATATTTTGAAAACATTTATCAATTGATTAGTCATTATCATCTCACCCATTCTAAGTGTCGAAGTATAAACAAGCATAGTGTTAGGATCTTACCGTTAAGCTAGAGGGGGGGTGAATAGCTTTCGTTCGATTTTCTACCTACAATATTAGCGTGCGCAAGCGGAAATACTAAATATAAAAATAAATAATTGCTAACACATTACCGTTTATGTGGTTCGGAGATAAAACTCCTTCTCCACGGTTGTCCGTAAGGTGGACGATCCCGATCCGTCGGTGGATGACTCCCCAGATGACCTCCGGCTAGCTCGTGTAGCTCCTTGTGGGTGGAGAAACCTTGCCACAAACCAAACTTCACTTCTGAGCTCTTAGACTACTATTTGGCCTTTAACCAAAGCCAAATTCGTCAAGCTTCTCAGCCAAAACCAAGCCCCTTTAAATAGTGCTTGAGGCTGAGAAACTCGCCACCAGTCAACTGATCCATTACCAGTCGACTGATCCCACTCAAATTTGACCATTACAGCTTAACGTTCGAATTTCCAACCATACCACTCGACTGCTCCAGGAGCAGTCGACTGACCACCAGTCGACTGGTCCATTACCGGTCCCCGCTGGCAGTCGACTGATCCATTCCCAGTCGACTGCCCAGCTTACATATTCACTCTCCCTCACTCCGAAGACCCTCCTTCACGTATGCCTTCATGTGCACTCCCTTGGCTTGCCCCTTGAAGTCCTCTTCCACCGGCTATCGTCCCTTGGATACGCACGCAAGCCCTCGGCTTGCCTCCATGCCACCCTTCACGTGTGCCCTTTGAAGTCCACTTCCCGGATTGCCCTTGGAGTCCTCTTCCCTCGGCTCTCGTCCCTCGGATGTATCCTCCGTGTGTGACTCACCAAGTCCTGTAAAATCAATCACACATATCAAACTACAAAGGTAAACCTAACTTAAACTCTTTGCCCAAACATCAAAGCACATGGTCACTCCGGACCATAGATTGCCCCAACAATCTCTCCCTTTTTGATGTTTGGCAATCCGTTTAAGTTAGGGAAAACAAATAGCAAATATGCATGGATCTTATCACAAGGCATCCCCACACCTAACCTCCCCAAGAGTTAGGACTTTTACCAAAATGGACTTTTTAAAACCTCTCCAAGGCTCCCCGTACATTGGACTTACAAAGGCTTTTAAGAATCTCTCCAAGGTTCCCCTTACGCCACCAATTGAGCAACAATGCTCCCCCTTTACCTAAGCTCCCCCTTGACCTAGGATTTCTTGCAAAGGTGTGTTTGGTTTCCCACTTAAACCCAACACTTCTCCCCCTTTGCCACACATCAAAAAGACTCCAACAATTTCCCCCTTATTGGACTCTTTAACCCCTAATGATCCTAAACACAATGTACTAACCTCCCATAAGATTACACATTTGTTCTCATCATTTGGACACCTTTCAATTGCTGAAAAACCAATTCAGCCTTTACCAGTCGACTACCCTTGGGCCAGTCGACTGATACTCTGAAAAACCCAATTTCAGCATTTCTGACCTAAATTCAGAAATGTACCAGAAATTCTACAAATCTCCAAATATTCTCAAATTTTGTGAAGAGGTTTGTGGGTACCCACATCTACTTGGAAAATATACATCCAACCATGTATTTATCACCAATCCCAAGATTGACACAAAACCCAAAACTAGCTAAATGGTTCAATTAAACCTTGACCTAAATTCCTAGTTTTGACCTCCTCTTGATGTCTCTGCCCAAATCAAACCACAATGCATCCCTAACATCGATTTATATGACATTTACACATCACAAACCAACTTTCATGCTATATGACCCCAATGTCATATTTCCATGCATGATACATAAATCCAATGTGCCAAAACCCATGAATTGAGACTTCAAGTCCGTCTCCAATTCCCTTGGCATACTTCATGACCCATCTAGACTTCCGAGAGGAATCCTCCCGGGATCCATATACCATGGGTCCCAACTTGACTCCTAGAGCTCTCCCTTGAGCTCTTAACCCTAGCCACCTCCCTAGGTGACTCATTCACAAGCACAAGGCCACACCGGTGTACCTCCGGTGACTCTTGACCTACAAACTTAACCTTCTTAACTTTGGACCCCTTGTCCTCAGTTAAGACCTTTTTCTTCCCTTTTGATGGCATCCCCTTGCCATTCTTGGATTTTTCCTCCTTGCCATAATTATATACTACCCTAGCATATTTCTTTTCATTGGCATTGGAGACCTTAGATCGGTATTCTAGACCCGATCTACCATTGTTGGGTTTTAGACCACCCAACACCATACCTAAACCCTTAGATCCAATAGTGAATCTATCTAGGGTTTTTTCTAACCTATCAAGTTTTACCCTCAAGACTTGATTTTCCTTTTCTAGGTTCTCAAACCTAGAATCAACATGTCTTCCTTGGACATCCCTAGACCTACCCACCTTCCTAGGCATATGTCTCCCCTTCTTGGGATTTGTGTCTTGATCATTAACCACCTTTCTTCTCTTAGGCATGGTAGTTTGGGTCTTTCTTGGTCTAGCCTTAGGTAATGATTTCCTAGAATTATCTACCTTGTTAACTCTATTCCTATTATTATATCTAAATCCATGATCATTCTTAACAAGCAAATAAGAATTTGAAATTGGATTTAATTTTAAATAAGAGATTACCTTCCCTTTTACCTTTAAAGTTCCCCCTTGATTTGAGCTTCTTTGCTTTTCCAATTTCTTTAAGTGTGTCAATTTCTTGATTTCTCCTTTCTTTGGGCACTTGGTGTGGTAGTGTCCACGCTCACCACATATGAAGCAAATTATATGATTTTATCCTACTTTGCTCCATCCCTACAACTCATGTTAGTTTTCAAACTATTTGAATTGAGTTTAGGGTTTACCTCATTTTTCTTACCCAATGTACACTTGTCCTTGTAGTGTCCCTTTTGATTGCACCCAAAGCAAATTATGTGATCCTTTGACTTTGCTTTGATGGAGGTGGAAGCTTCTTCTTGCTCCGGTATTGAGGATGGTTTCTTCTCCCCCTCAATCCTTGAAGTGGAGACTTCTTCTATTTCTTCCTCACTTGAAGATGTGGATGATTCAATTTTCTCCTCCTCTTCGGATGTTGAAGTTGACTCAACTTCAAATTGGTCCTTCTCCTTCTCTTGGACCAATGACTCCTTTTCCTTGGACTCTTCTTCCCCTTGTCCTTATGTCGAATTTTCATATAGAGCTATCACCTTCCTCCATAGCTCATATGCATTCTTGTATTCACTTACACCACTAAATACATTTTTAGGCAAAATATCAATTAATATTGCAATTACCTTCTCATTGGCCTTTGATTGACTTTGTTGCTCCTTAGTCTAATATCTAGGTCGAAGTCCTTTCCCATGCTTATCTTTTGAAATTTTGAATGACTCTTCTAGTACCATTATGCACTCCCAATCCATGCCAAACCAAGTCTTCGTTCACATCCTCCAATAGTCAAAATCATCGCGATCATAGGGAGGTGGAACGTTGATGTCATCACCCAACTTGTCTTCAATCGTCATTTCCTCTAACTTGTTGCTCTCTCGGCGGTTAGTCCGTAGATGAGTGACCTTCGCTCTGATACCACTTGTTAGGATCTTACCGTTAAGCTAGCCGGGGGGGGGGGGTGAATAGCTTTCGTTCGATTTTCTACCTACAATGTTAGCGTGCGCAAGCGGAAATACTAAATATAAAAACAAACAATCGCTAACACATTACCGTTTACGTGGTTCGAAGATAAAACTTCTACTCCACGGCTGTCCGTAAGATGGATGATCTCGATCCATCGGTGGATGACTCCCCGGATGACCTTCGACTAGCTCGTGCAGCTCCTTGTGGGTGGAGAAACCTCGCCACAAACCAAACTTCACTTCTGAGCTCTTAGACTACTATTTGGCATTTAACCAAAGCCAAATTCGTCAAGCTTCTCAGCCAAAACCAAGCCCCTTTAAATAGTGCTTAAGGCTGAAAAACTCGCCACCAGTCGACTGGTCCATTACCAGTCGACTGATCCCACTCAAATTCGACCGTTATAGCTTAACGTTCGGATTTCCAGCCATACTAGTCGACTGCTCCAGGAGCAGTCGACTGGTCCATTACCAGTCAACTGATGTTTCTGTGAGTTCGAGCTCCTCGCTGGCAGTCAACTAATTCATTCCCAGTTAACTGCCCAGCTTACATTGTCACGCCCCAAGACCATTGGATTCGCTGATCCAATATAAAATCGGACAGCATCTCCCCTGTCCGGCGGACAATTTACACATACATACAACACACGCAGTTTATAATTAGGCCTCTGGCCTCAAAACAGATATCTACTATATGGAAAATGAAAATATCACAACACCAAAAATATGTAACACTCACCTGAGCTGCCCCAAGGCCGACGTGCAGCAAAACAACCAACACATAGTCTAACAGAGGACTCAAAAATATAATACCGCAAAAATAAATCCAATACAAGCCCACGGTAACAAAACGAATACAAAACATAGACAATGCTATCAAAAGAACACAAAACCAGCGGAAGCACCCATCCAAATGGAGTCGTGGGGACCCGGGACCGGCAACTGGGCTTCTCCGGTGAGCTATCAACCTGAAAACAAAAATATTGTGACGAGTGATGAGTCCAAGTAGACTCTGCGGGTATATAGAAAGATATGCATGACTGAACAAAATAGCTGAGTAAGCTATAAAGAAACAACATAATACAGTCTCAACAGGAATATCAAAATATGCATAACTGAAAGTAACAACTGACTGTACATACCAGAAATCAGTCTATACTGACCATAAAAGGACTCGTACCACATGAGTAAGTGTAGGATCATCAAACCACACATAAGCATATCCTGCACATGCATGTCAAACAAGTGCAGCAAATAAATGCAACAATCACAATCAAAATGCACAATGCATCATATGCACATGATGCAATGTCATGGTCACCCCTGACGCCAATTAAGCCACTGAGACAGGCGATATTGTGTTGGCCCAGTGGGTAGAGCTGTGACACTGTACGCACCCTGCTATAACTGCTCCTGAGTGACTGAGTGGACAGGATGCTGGTGGGGGACCACCCCCCTACCCCATGTATATATGAGGGAGCCTCGCTCTTATCTCCTCTTGTCTATGGGAAGAGAAGGGATCCCTGCCTGCTACTACGCTCTGAAACCACTACGCATGAGCGGTCGTGCGGAGCAGTACAGAGCAAATGTACACATCCAACGGTATCCACTAACCTATGAGTGGTCGTGTGTGCATATCATGTAGTGGAAGATGATAGGCTCAACCACAAGGGAGTCACTGATCGCCGGCATGCAACAGTGCAGGTATGATGCATGACTCAAACACATGCAACCCCTACCAGGTCATCATACATAACTCAACATAACATGCACAGGTCGATCACATGTATAATAACCTAACCATCATGCATCTAAGTGCATATGCAAGTAATAACAGAATCAACCGATGCATATATCAAGTGACATGCCACTAACCCAATCACTCTGTATCTAGACTGTTAAATACGGCCAATTAAAAATCAGTAAAATAATTTTACTTTCCAAAATTTTACATGGAAGATTTAGGGTTAACAGACTAGGGGAAAAAGTTTAAGCTGATTTCATGAACTACAAAGGGTTAAATTGCTTGATATTTAATCCTAAAGGTCTAAATTAAAAATATAAGCTTGAATTTTAGGACTAGGGTCGATTTATGGCTAAAGCTTAGGGGTTAAGAGGATAAACTATCTATCCCTAGAGATGTGATGTGGATTAAAATATATTGGAGGGTTAAACAGCTAAAACCCCTACCCTAAGGGCAGGATTGGACTTTTTGAAATTAGAGGGGCTTTTCTATAAAAATCTTCTCACCTTAAAACCCCTCGTTTTTGATCGCCCATAGCCAAAGCCGCAACCAAACACCCGACGCCGCCCTCTCCCTCCGCGTGCCCTAGCCGCAGATGCGCCGACCCGACTCCTTTCTTCTTCCTCTTCCATGTGTGTTCGCGAGCTTGCCTCGACGTCGACCTCTTGGCTCCGAGCAGAGGTCTATCGACCTTCAAGTGATGGCACCGTCGACGATCTGATTCGTCAGCACCGGAGCCAGCGTTTCAACGCTCCTTTTTTAGTCTTGATTAGGTAAGATCTTGGATCTAGGGTTGTTTGGTGCTGTTGACCCAAATCGGTGCCTAACCATCAGATTCACCACAACTCTATTGGTGGTTGCAGATCTACGCCAGATCCAAAATAGGGGAGAAGGCTTGGTGTGCTCGCTATCTTCAGGTGAGGCCTGTTTGGTTAGTATACATCTAGAATGGAATTCTTGGTGAATCATTTTCAATTGGGATGAGGGAATCTGTTTATCTTGATTGGGATGTGGATCGGGGTAGCAAGCATGATGTGGTTGGTTTAACATTTCATTGAGATGGGGGTTTTGATGAAAAATTAGTTTTGAGATTTGTTGTTTGGATGGGGAATTCTGTTCGGATTTCTGAACCCATGATTTCATTCTGTTTTAGATGGTTTATGCTTTAGGAATTGGATTCTTGCGAGTGGTACATGGATCTTGTTTTCTTCTTGCTGTGAGCTGTTTCTCATGAAACTATCCTTGGTGAGCTTGAGTTTATTTTTGATCAGATTAATTTTTGTTGTTCTATTGGATCAGCTTTTGAATCATTTCAAAATCAGGTGTTCTATACCGTTTCTAATGAAGGTCTTGTGTCTTGGATAGCTACTGATCTTGGTGATGATACCATGTTGTGAGTTGGAGTTTTGAGCAGGTGATGATTTCCTTGATTGAGTTATGTTCCTTCTCCTATGCACGCGATTTGAATGACTAAGGGTTTCCCTATTGTTAGACTGGATCAGATTTGGGTTTTGGTGATATCGATCTGTGATGTTGAATATATCATTACTGTGAGTTTGAAAATTGTCTGATATGTTTCGATGGAGTTGGCAGGAAGATTATAAAGGGGTTAACTAAACTCAAACCCAATTAGCAAGGTTAACCATTTAGTTAAAGGTAATTAAATAAAATACGAGGGTTAAGATAATCCTAATGTGGTTTAGGGACTTGTTAGCTAGTTAATATTATTTACAATAATGATTTAAATATGTTCTTTGATACAGGACATTGATTGGACTTCCGGACGGGAGGTTCTTATTTGATACAGACT
This sequence comes from Boesenbergia rotunda, assembly GCA_024364735.1. NCBI lineage: Eukaryota > Viridiplantae > Streptophyta > Magnoliopsida > Zingiberales > Zingiberaceae > Boesenbergia > Boesenbergia rotunda. Next base: position 240,036 of record JAGFNQ010005943.1, read on the forward strand.
ACTTCTACTCTCTGGAGGCGGGTACCCTTGACTTATCTTGTTGATATTGTCATATTGCTATGCATGGTCTGTTATAGATAACAGTAAGCTTATATGCTATATCTGCCTTAGTATACATGTATTTGATATCTGTTGCTTATCCTTGAGGTTATCTTCCTTTTAGCTTCATACAGTCTCAATAGTCGTTTATATCTGCCTTAGTATACATGTATTTGATATCTGTTGCTTATCCTTGAGGTTATCTTCCTTTTAGCTTCATACAGTCTCAATAGTTGTTACGTGTATATATGTGTGCATAGAGGTAGTGATATGTTCCCTCTTGCATTTTGATATTTATAGATCACTGGTTACTTTTTCAGTATACCTAGTAGATTACTTGTATCCCATGATATAGGATTCAGACCTATACCTAGCACACTGAGGTGTTAGTGAGGACTTGGTGGGTGTTATATGTGTTTGGGTCATGCACCATCCTTGCATTATTGCATGCTGACGATCATCGGCTCCTATGTAGTCTGAGCCCATCGTCAGTTACATGAGGATATGCACACACATCCACTCAGGGGTAGTGGCTGCCATAGAGTGTGTGCATTTGCCCTGTATTGCTCCGCACGACCACTATTTGGAGGGTGGTTCCGGTGCGTGGTAGCAGCCAGGGATCCCTTCTCGTCCTGAGACACGAGAAGATGAGAGCTAGACTCCCCCATTGCTTGGGGTAGGAGAGAGACCTCCGCCAGCATCCTGTCCACTCGGTCACTCAGGAGCAGTGATAGCAGGGTGCGTTCAGTTGTCATAGCTCTACCCTTTCGGACGTCCATTTATGACAGGTGGACGATGATCTGACTGGTCTCAGGGGTGACACATATCATTGCACCATGTGCATATTTTGCATCGTGCATTGTTTGCTGCATTTGATTTCTGCACTTGATTGACATGCATATACTGGAGACTTGTTTACCTTGGATTATATGTTGTACTTGTTCCATAGGGATTATATTTCACCCTCTGCAGGATAGATGGATTCTGGTATGTACCTTTATTCAGTGTCTTTAGCATATACCCTTGTCTATTATTCATATGAGACTGTATCAGCGTAGATCCTTATCGTTATTATAACGTACTATGCATATCTGCTGGGTATTCGCTGAGTTTATGGACTCACACCGTTGCCATACTTTTTGATTTCAGGTTGATATCTGCCAGGAGGGTCCGAGTCGCCAGTCCCGTGCTTGCTACTACACCTGATTTGGTTTTTATGAGTTATTTTCTGTTTTTGGACCATATTATGTTTTATTCCGTTGCATTGGATTTTCGTGGACTTGTAGTACTTGTCTTTCTTTATGGGATTGTACTTTTGAGTCCTATGTTGGACTATGTGTGTGGTTTTGCTTCGTTACTGCCCCTGGCAGCTCAGGTAAGTTCGTGGTTTGGATCTATGATTATATTATCATATATATATGCTGTTCTGTTTGGATTTGAGGCCTGAGGCCCATTTAAACTGCGTGGTTGTGTCATAGATATTGTATGTATGTGTAAATTGTCCGCCGGACAGGGGAGGTGCTGTCCGATTTTCTATTGGATCAGCGACTCCTAGGTCTCGGGGCGTGACAATTTATTTTTGGTATCAGAGCTCATGTTTTCGGATACCTTGAGGACTTGTGGATTTACGGTGTCTATCTGATACCAATTTATTTTGGTATCAGAGTGTAGGTTTGCAATGGCTACTTGTTTTACGAGTCTTGTCGGATTTGTTCGGAGTATTTTTCTCGATGTGGTTGTTTGGGACTTGGCGCGATGGGACTTCTTCTGGCATCAGGTATTTCTTCTGATCTCTTGTATCCCTTATCCTAGTTAGGATAGGTAGAAATTCTCTTGTATTATTAGATCATGCTACCATTCCTGTATATTTAGGTATGGTTAGAAATTCTTTCATGTCATTGGATCATATTGTTATTCCTGTATATTTATGTATAGTTAGACATTCTCTCCTGTTATTGGATTATGTTACCATTCCTGTATATTTAGGTATGATTTGGAATTCTCTCATATTATTGGATAAGGTTACCATTGCTGTATATTTAGATATGGTTATTGGATCATGTTACTATTCCTGTATATTATGTTATAATTGGGAATTCTCTCATATCATTGGTTCATGTTACCATCCCTGTATATTTAGGTATGGTTAGGAATTCTCTTATCTTATTGGATTATGTTTCCATTCCTGTATATTTAGGTATGGTTAAAAATTTCTCTCATGTTATTGCATCATGTTATTATTCTTGTACTCGTCTAGTAACTTGGTTAGATCTGATGACTTAAAGTCAATCAGTTTATAGTAATCATGGTCAGGATCGACTATGAAGGAGATTAGCTGGCTTGTAATTGTCTAAATGTGGAAAATGTTGATTTTTGTGTGATACCGACATACGGGTTGGAAGACGAGGGTCAAATTTGTCAATAAAATATTGGAGGTTGAGGATTTTTTATTTTTCTTGGACTTTATTATTCATAGTACTTGTACTAGCTACTATCAGCTGAGTGAGGACTAGAGATGTCTACTGTAATTAGCTGGATTAGTATTGGATCAATTCACTTTGGCTCATGGAGCTGCAAGTTTTCTATGTTACATATATCCAGGTGGATAATCTAGATGTCATGTCTTGAGTACACGATCTGCATTGATGTAGTAGGGTAGCAGTAGTTACATATTATTACGAGTAGTAAAGGATTGATACATTCTGTTCTTTAGGGGCTTTGACCATGGATCACTTGTACTTTGTTGTTGACCTAGAAAGTACATGCTGATGGGTGATTTGGGCTAATACGGAAAAATGTGGAGCTAGTTGCTTGACATTTATGGGTGACTACTTTTACTTGGTCTGAATAACCAAGCAGGTATCTACGGACTTATGATTTGCGTGGAGACAAATTAGTTACAAGACTAGGTCACCTCTAGTTAGATATTATCGAAGACGACCTGTGGGAAAATAAAGGAATTACTTTATGAGTATGTTGAGATACTCCTGAGAGATAGTATGTCTCTATCTCCTTGTTATGGAGTAGGACCTTATAGGGTTTTGACCATGGAGTGGAGGAATTGGATTGTATTGGATTACGAGGCAACGGTCGGTGTAACTTGTTAGTTGTTACGCTATTCTATAAGGGATTTTGACTCATAGATTGAGTGTATATGGTTGGATAATCTCGATGGTGCATCGGGATGCATGACTCGCTAGGGTGCGGAGGATGTGGAGTTAGTTGTATCCTTATCTTCCGGTGAGATATTGGACATTAATTAGGAGGTCAAAGATGACTATTGGTTTTCGGTTATTATACTCTCATCATGGACCTATTAGTTCACCGGATGATAAGATTGTTATCACCGTGGACTTTCTCGTTGGTGTTGAGAGGTGGATTGAGCTTGACGAATCTCTAAGATATGTTGTATTTTGAGGATTCTATTAGTGGGCATGGACCTACCAGATTTGTAGCTTTTTGATAGATCATTGGGTGGATAAATGATCTTTTGGTGGTTGATTATTTAGGAAGTCTGTTATTGATAGCAGCATATGATACAACATATTGGCACAATCTTTAAACTATATGTTATCTTCTGACGATTTATTGGAGGATATATATATACATATAAATGACTTGTGATGCTTGGGAGGACGTTATTGACTTGAGGATACTTGGGTGATATTCATGAATTTGAACGTTTTACGTTTGAGGATCGAAGTACAGACTGGGGGCCAGTGATCTTAGCATTGAGTGCCCTAGATAGGCGTGATAATTGAATGATTGACCTGGTGTGTCTGGTTATCGGATGATAACCTCTGGATTGATAACTCCAGTTGCTCCGTAGTAGTGTAATCTTAAGGTATCAGACGAAGTGGTTACTCATGATGGGTACAGACATGTTTAGCTGTTAATGTGTGCCGTATGAGGAATGATGAAATTTGGGGACCAAATTTTTATTAGAGGGGGAGAATGTTAAATACGGCCAATTAAAAATCAGTAAAATAATTTTACTTTCCAAAAATTTACATGGAAGATTTAGGGTTAACAGACTAGGGGAAAAAGTTTAAGGTGAATTCTTGAACTACAAAGGGTTAAATTGCTTGATATTTAATCCTAAAGGTCTAAATTAAAAATATAAGCTTGAATTTTAGGACTAGGGTCGATTTATGGCTAAAGCTTAGGGGATAAGAGGATAAACTATCTATCCCTAGAGATGTGATGTGGATTAAAATATATTGGAGGGTTAAACAGCTAAAACCCCTACCCTAAGGGCAGGATTGGACTTTCTGAAATTAGAGGGGCTTTTCTATAAAAATCTTCTCACCTTAAAACCCCTCGTTTTTGCTCGCCCACAGCCAAAGCCGCAGCCAAACACCCGACGCCGCCCTCTCCCTCCGCGTGCCCTAGCCGCAGATGCGCCGACCCGACTCCTTTCTTCTTCCTCTTCCATGCGCGTTCGCGTGCTTACCTCGACGTCGACCTCTTGGCCCCGAGCAGAAGCCCATCGACCTTCAAGTGATGGCACCGTCGACGATCTGATTCGTCAGCACCGGAGCCAGCGTTTCAGCGCTCCTTCTTCAGTCTTGATTAGGTAAGATCTTGGATCTAGGGTTGTTTGGTGCTGTTGACCCAAATCGGTGCCTAACCATCAGATTCACCACAACTCTATTGGTGGTTGCAGATCTACGCCAGATCCAAAATAGGGGAGAAGGCTTGGTGTGCTCGCTATCTTCAGGTGAGGCCTGTTTGGTTAGTATACATCTAGAATGGAATTCTTGGTGAATCATTTTCAATTGGGATGAGGGAATCTGTTTATCTTGATTGGGATGTGGATCGGGGTAGCAAGCATGATGTGGTTGGTTTAACATTTCATTGAGATGGGGGTTTTGAAGGAAAATTAGTTTTGAGATTTGTTGTTTGGATGGGGAATTCTGTTCGGATTTCTGAACCCATGATTTCATTCTGTTTTAGATGGTTTATGCTTTAGGAATTGGATTCTTGCGAGTGGTACATGGATCTTGTTTTCTTCTTGCTGTGAGCTGTTTCTCATGAAACTATCCTTGGTGAGCTTGAGTTTATTTTTGATCAGATTAATTTTTGTTGTTCTATTTGGATCAGCTTTTGAATCATTTCAAAATCAAGGTGTTCTATACCGTTTCTAATTGAAGGTCTTGTGTCCTTGGGATAGCTACTGATCTTGGTGATGATACCATGTTGTGAGTTGGAGTTTCTGAGCAGGTGATGATTTCCTTTGATTGAGTTATGTTCTCCTTCTCCTATGCACGCGATTTGAATGACTAAGGGTTTTCCCTATTGTTAGAGATGGATCAGATTTGGGTTTTTGGTGATAATCGATCTGTAATGTTTGAATATTATCATTACTGTGAGTTTTGAAAATTGTCTGATATGTTTCGATGGAGTTGGCAGGAAGATTATAAAGGGGTTAAACCTAAACTCAAACCCAATATAGCAAGGGTTAACCATTTAGTTAAAGGTAATTAAATAAAATACGAGGGTTAAGATAATCCTAATGTGGTTTAGGGACTTGTTAGCTAGTTAATATTATTTACAATAATGATTTAAATATGTTCTTTGATACAGGACATTGATTGGACTTCCGGACAGGAGGTTCTTATTTGATACAGACTACTTCTACTCTCTGGAGGCGGGTACCCTTGACTTATCTTGTTGATATTGTCATATTGCTTGCATGGTCTGTTATAGATAACAGTAAACTTATATGTTATATCTGTCTTATATACATGTATTTGATATCT
>JAGFNQ010005943.1:248465-269090 GCA_024364735.1 Boesenbergia rotunda
TTAAAGTTACAGCTACTGATCGGTCACCAGACCGATCAGGGAAAGCCCTGAACGATCAGGCTCCAGCTTGATCGGTCCACAGTGAGAAACCAGGAATCGCGAACTTCTTGTGATCGGTCACATTGACCGATCACAGGTCGTGGATCGGTCACCGGACCGATCCATCCCTTTGCTGAGCTTTCTCCAGCTACCGCAGGCAAACACCCCTAATCGGTCACTGGACTGATCAGGTTGTGCCCTGATCGGTCTGGTGACCGATCAGGTCACTCCCTGACCGATCAGGATCCATCCTGATCGGTCAGGAGAGGGAATCTCACGACAATTTGATCGGTCCAGCAAACCGATCAAGAGTTTCTTCAAAACCCTTCGGACCACTCTCTGATCGTTCACCAGAACGATCAGAAGCCAAATAGAAGCCAAACAAAATGCTTCTGCTCTCTCCCTGATCATTCACCAGACCGATCAGACTCTTTTAGATCGGTCACCAGACCGATCCACAATAGAGAGTTCGTGCTAACTCCCTGATCGGTCTCCAGACCGATCCAGCCTCAACCAATTCAACCCTAAGTCAAGAGAACGGGCTCCCTAGCCTTCTCTGACTCATGCTCAGTCCCCCGGACCAAGACTCCGTGCCCAGCTTCACTCACTGGGACTTCATTCAACCTAGCTTCACTCACTAGGACCTGGCTTCACTCACCAGGATTTCGGTCACCCGGCTTCACTCACCGGGACCTGGCTTCACTCACCGGGATTTCATTCAACCTAGCTTCACTCGCTAGGACCTGGCTTCACTCACCAGGGTTTCGGTCACCCGGCTTCACTCACCGGGATCCGGCTTCACTCACCGGGATTTCAGTCACCTGGCTTCACTCACCGGGTTTTCAATCACCTGGCTTTACTCACCAGGACCCGGCTTCACTCACCGGGGTTTCCTTCACCTGGCTTCACTCACCGGGATTTCAATCACCTGGATTCACTCACCAGGATTTCATGTCCAGTCCCCGACTAGGACTTAATCCGAATTCACTCAACCAAACTTAAATCGGTGTCAACACCAAAACAACAATCGGGCAGACTGCATCAATAGTTAAAAGCAAGAACAAATTGATACCTTACAGCAACAATTAACTATAGATCTTAAAAATTTGGAGGATGTTAAAATTGAGATGGCAACAACCATCACTGACAAGGATGAAATAATTGCTGACAAGGATACAATAAGTGCTGAGAAGGATTCCCAGCTGAAACAAAAAGATGAAATAATTGCTCAGAAGGATACAATAATTGCTGAGAAGGATTCCCAGCTTAAAGCAAAAGATGATCTCCACAAAAGATTGCTAGCTGTAAAAGATGGCATCATAGAAAAGGCTGACGAGAGAATCTGGAAGATGAATAAACAATTGGAAAGCAAAGGCTCAGATGAGGTTGAGCCACTTCCAAAAAAAAGAAAAATAACTCAGATAAGACCAGCTTACAAGGCCAAAGGCAAGGGCAAAGAAATTGTTCAGGATCAGGATCAGGATGAGGATGAAGATGAAGATGATGAGGCTCCTGCCCCATCAATGTGACAAACTACAACGCAAACAACAAAATCTGCGACCTCTACCCAAACAAACATATCTAAACAACAAGCAGCTAAAGCAAAAGAAATTCAAAAGGTGAAAAGCAAAATCTTGAAGAATGTCAGAGCAATTTTTAAGAAGAATAAAGATGCAGAGATTGCTGAAACATTATTAAAGCTTAGTAAATTAAAGTGAGTTAGTTGCTATTGCGATTGCACAATAATGTAAAACAATGATGATTATTGTCATTCATTAATAGAATTTATTAATTCCCTTGATATTAAGTTGCTTATATTTTGTTAATGTAGGTTTTCTTTGAATCCAGTATGGTCCATTGGGACCTTTTCATTAGATATGCAATCATTTTTGACTATATTTGATTGGAATGACTACACCAACGGGGATTGCATAAATGCATACTAGACAATTCTAGTAAATAAAGCAAAATCATGTAACTCACCATACCACCCCTCCATTTTCTGTGGGGTGGGGTTAGATGTAAGTCAATTAGCACCTTGTTTTGTTATTTTTTTCTCGGATTTAGTCGACTAACACTTCCATTTTAATAAACATAGGACCTTTTTGAGGTGATGCACGCTGTAGTATTTCAACAAACTATTGCTACTGACACAGATAAGCCAATTAGATATATCATCTATCCTATAAATAATGCAGATGATCATTGGCATCTATTAGTTATTGACCTCGAGGAAGGTAATATCCTGCATTATAATTCTCTCGGCGCCACAGAAGGGTACACTACCAAATTTGGGAAAACTGTAAGTTTTCTCATTTGATATATAAACCATTACAAATAGTTTAAGTGGAATAAATTTGTTACTAATGTAATTTGTGTGTAGGTGGCGTTTTTCAAAAATATGAACCGGTCATATTACACCATATGGAATAAAGGATTGTCTTCCATATCGGGGAAAGACTTTAATAAAATTATAGTACAAGGATCCACCAGAGCAGATCGTAAGATCATATTTATTTTGGTTCAAAAAAACATTATCTTTTATGGTTGGATTTATATACTAACCACAATTTAAATATTGGTTTTTTTAGGCTGGATTGTGCTTTTTTCATTATGCACTATGTTGAAAGTCTAGTGTTTCAAAAATCTACAGAGTTTACCCAAAAGCAAATGAAACCTTATCGATTTCAGGTGGGATATAAAATAATGAGAGACAAATTCTGGAAGCTAAATCTGTAAATATTGGTTTTGTAGATACAATGCATATGTAAGTGTCATGACAAACATTGTATAGTTGTAGTTATATTGTATGTAATCCTTTTGAAATCAATGGAACATTGCTACAAAACTCCTTGTTTTTGTGTAATCTTTAATCTATAATCTGTAATTGTTGTCGATACCATCAGTAATATTGAACCTTATTTTTGCTGTAATAATTTGAATTCATGCCCACGGTGGGCCTGAAACAATTTGTTTACAATCTGTTTTCAGGCCCACGCTGGGCCTGAAACAAAATGATATAGGCCCACACAGGGCCTGATATGTTCTTATTTCAGGCCCAACGTGAGCCTGAAATGAGATTATTCAGGCCCAACAAGGGCTCAAATTTTATTTCCCTTTTTATTCCATGCTAAACCTAAATTTGATTCCATGCTAAACCAAATTTATATTCCCAAAACTCCTTAAAACTTGTCACACAGCAATGTAGAATCACAGCTAAATTTGTTTCCATAGCTATAACATCCATAAACACTAATTTTTATTTGTATATATTTATATTATACATATTTATTCATATTATCAAAAAGAATATTCCTATTTTGGATTACAATGATCAGTAGGTTATCAGAGAGCCTCAAATCACAGTTATTCAGGCCCAGAATAGGCCTGAAATAATCTCATTTCAGGCTCAAACTGGGCCTGAAACAATAATGTTCAGGCCCACGCAAGGCCTGAACATTATTTGATTCAGGCCCAACGTGGGTATGAAATCAGATTGCATAAAATTTTATCAAAACATGCTTACAAGTATGATTAAATATTTATACGACAAGCTTTTATATAAATGTACATGTTCTGACAACATTTTAATAAATTATGATTGAAATACTCAGGTATGAACATGCTTACATTTGTTTTAAATTGAAACAAGAAGGTTCCACCTGGAGAGTACCTAAATGCACATTGCTAGGATATTTGGATTTCTCAAAACTCATTATCACTAGTTGGAGTTTAGCTAGGAGATGGTATTTTTGGTCTCCAAACATAGTCCTAATGATTATCAATTACGTGTTGATACAGTATCAGTTGGCACAGAACAATGAATCAACAAAGTAGAAATCAGAGGGGCTCAAATGACAGATATTCAAAAAACAGATGACTTCAGGACTTCAAGACCTGAAATAACATTATTGTATCATAATATTTCACGACCTGAAATAACAGGTATTTCTGCTTACATTGAATTAGACAAGGTGAAATGTATCATAATATTGAAATACTTCTTTAAGTCACAACAATAACAACAACTAGTATGTTGACAATACTATGCCTGTACAATATACAAAATATATACATTCATTTCTCCTCCTTACAAAATATACACTTCAATCAGAATATTCTTGCAGTACATATACCAATTAACTCAAGACCTTGGGGCTGGCGGCATTCTACATGTCCTTCTATTATGGCCAAGTTGTTTGCAGCGGCTGCATTTTAGTTTCACCTTGCTATTGTGTCTAGACTCAAATCGTGTCTTCTTTCGTCTACCAGGCTGCACAAGGCTACGGGGACATAGAACTATAATGTCGTTTACGCCCCTAGGCCAAAACTGCTTGCTTCTACAAGGGTAAATACTATCCATGTAAACTCACTTCCAAGTTTCTGAATAAAAATAATGCTCACAATGTATCCATGTTCCTGTGAATGATTACGGCAATAGCATATGAGCAAGGGTGTCCTGAAATTTGAAACTCCCCACATTGACAATATTTTTTTTCCAAATCAACAATGTATGAAGTCCCCCATGTTTGTACTTCCATTTCTGATTGAGAGTAAGGGTGAACCTTATAAGCTCTAGCTTTCTCTCTCCTTGAATCCATTTCTTTTGTAGCATGAGGTGTCAAAGCAACATGTCATTTGGAGACTTCTTCTCTACGGTTAATGAACCATTGAGCTACTTTTCTTCTTGTATATCAATTAACCTGTTTATGAGAAGCTCATGTGTACACTAGAACAAAGCATTTAAGCTCTCGACATAATTCGTGGTCAGCATTCTGTACCTTCTCCCAGTAAAGTGTGCATTTGCCCACCTTTTAGGGTCAATGTTCTGAAACCACTTATGGGCATCTGGATGTTTTTCAAACATTGTCTGCTTTATCATATCATATTAGAGTGTTGTGTTGGCTCGTGCTGCTGCCCAAAACAAACTAAAGCAGCTCTACTTCCAGTATCAGTTACCATATTACAAGATATGTGGTGGCAACAACAAGCATGATGCGCGTTTGTGTAGACTTTTCTAACTGCTGATATAATGGCCCGATGTCTATCTGATACTATGATCATTGAGTGATCATCGACAGCAAAGAATCTCTTTGTATGCTCCAAAAACCACTCCCAAGCAGACCCACATTCAACTTCAGCTATTCCAAAGGCAACTGGGAGAATATTGTCATTACAATCAATCGCCGTAGCAATCAGCAATACACCCGGATACTTTCCTCTTAGGTGTATGGCATCAATTCCGATAAGTCTACGCAAATAAGACCTGAACACCCTTCGGCAAGCACCAAAAGCTCAAAAACACCGCTGAAACTCATTGTCACCATTCCTGCATAGTGTTATATAAGTTTCAAGATCTCTAGCTCTCAACTCACACAGATATTGAGGAAGATCTCTATATGTCTCATCATAATCTCCGACAACCTTTTTCAATGCTTTCTCCCTGGCTATGTATGATTTTCTGTATGATATAGTCACTCCAAATCTAGCTTTAATATCTGATATAATCATACTTGGTTTGTATTGTTCATTATGAAGAAATTGCTCTTCAGTAAAAGAAGCAACAAATGATGAAGAGAATGCATGATGATCAGCACTTTCCCTGACAGTTCCACATTGGTGTTCCTTTACATATTTTGTAAAAGTGAACTCTACTTCCCCCCTTGCTACTACTCTCCATGTACATGGTTGGTTGAAGCACACTGCTTTAACTCTATTTTTTCGGATGTCAACTAGGTTATATCTCATATGCTTAACCATGACATGTTTGACAAGTGCATTCTTGAATTCTTCTCTAGATGGAAATATCTACCCCACAAAAAATTCATGCTCATCTCTTGCCTCTACCTCTCCAATTGGCCCAGCAAACAATTGAGAATTCAAAATATAAGGATCTTCAGCTAATGGAAACTCTTCCTCTAAGTCACTGTACTGATCTGGGGGGAATTCATATTGCTCAATCTACATATCATCAACTTGGAATTCTAGTACACTTGTACTGGGTTGTAATTCATCTGCATTTCGAATTTCAATTTCTTCCTCCCCACTCCAGGTTGGCTCAAAGAATTCAACAACTCTTGTAAAAGAATTCAGACCCTCATCTTCTAGATTACTTGCTTCTTCATTTAGATCAAATGTCAAATTTCTTCTAATTATATTATCATTATACTGGGAAGATAATGGAATATTATTACTGGCTATTTCTGCTCCATTCCCCATTACAGCATTATCATCAAGAGTATTCCATATCTCAGAGAGAATTTCGTCATCAACATTATCATCCCTGAAAAATAAATTACAATTAAATTTAGCATACTTTGAAAATCATAATCAATACCCTAGGAGGGCCTGAGGGTCTCAAATCAAAGGAATTCAGACCCTAGGAGGGCCTGAAATTATTTTATTTCAGACCTGGGAGGACCTGAATTCCTTTTATTTTAGGCCCTCCTAGGGCCTGAAAGCAAATGATATCATGCACTCTCAGGCCCTGAAATCCTTTAATTTCAAGCCCTCGGAGGGACTAAAATCCTTTTATTCAGGCCCTCCTAGGGTCTGAAGTTCTTTTATTTCAGGTCCTCCTATCATTCGATTTCAGGCCCTCCTAGGGTCTGATATGGTAAGATATCACCCCCTAGGTCGAATTCAAGCATTAATTTATCCTAAGTTTAAAAAATTCCAGAGAACCTTAATTATGAAATACATGGCACCGTTAGAGTCCTTATCCAAACAAAAATATAGTAGAAAGAGTTTATCATGTATAAAACTAGATCTGATACAATATCATAAATGACAATCATACGTACATTACTATTTCTATTTGTTACCAAACGGTTCCTTGCTTTTTCTCCTTCAACACCTATCTTCCTCAGGTGCCTTCGTGATGAATCGAGTTGTGCAAGGTAGAAATATATATGTACCTTCGTGATAAATCGAGTTGTGCAAAGTAGAAATATATACTCCCTGGGGCATCCGAACCATAAAATATTATTTTACTGATAAAGTCGTTCAAATGTCTCGATAATGTGAATTGAGAAAGTCATTTTTTGACGGGAGGGATATAAGAGGAAGTTAACTAAAATGGATACGCCCTTTGGTAAAAAAAAATAATGATATATTTTTTTGATAAATATCAATTTTTAAATATGTCTTTTGGTAAAAACCCGTAAATTTAATTTGGTATTGAGTAAGAAATTTTGATGAAGTCGAAATCATCATCTCCAAAATTAATTGATTTCTCTGTGCTCGAAGAATTAATTGATTCCTCTGTGCTCTTCTTCGAGTGGATGCCAACCCGAACTTCTTGAAGCCATTAGTGCGTACACGAGCAACACAAATAATGACCTTAAATTAAGGAAGTAAAAAAGGAATTAGCACTACCAAATCTTGATTTGGGTTGATTTGATAACTGATGTTCCGGATGCTTGGAGTCGCCGATGGTGATGCGTTGACTTTTATTGAGATTTGGAGGGCCCTCATATATAAAGTAATGATAGGTATTAGGTTACAGACGTAGGGTGGCATTCGAAGAGAAAATCTAATGGAAACCGTGTTGATCCAAAATAATATTAAAAATTTTCCTAAATTGTTTAAATATAATTATATTAGCATTCTAATTTGTCCTTATTGTACGACTCAACTCCACGATTTAAATAAGTTTCATGACTCATGATATTGACAGATCTAGAAAATTATCATCAATCCCATCACACATCCTTTATTTAATTTCTAAGATCATGTTTCGAGACTATAACACAACAGTCATCGTATATATTTACGATTTAATTCTTAATTATAATATATTTTATAAAAAAATTAAATTAAACACAAATCTTGAGATATGAGCCTCTAGATCATTCATCGTGAATACTTCACGATTTATTTTGATAGTCGATAGGATTCTATGGGACCGAGCCGGTCATCCAAGATTCGACATTATCCAACTTTGTTAATCATTTTTTTTAATCTCTAAGACCATAGTCTCCCCGGATGAACTGATTGTTAGTGTATAGGTATTACTACCTTAAGGTTTGGAGTCAAAACTTAACAAAGTTAATATGTCTGTCCTCCCCACACACTAGTTACAGTATTCAGGCTAGTAAACCTCGTGATTTATCTCCTTCGTATTAGCTCTGATATGGATTGATGAGGATGCTGGGCGAGCGAATCCCCTTCTGTCACCTTAATTTCTAAGACCATAATATGAATATTTAAAAATAAAAATGAAAAATGATGGGATTAGTATCCTTTGAGTCATTTTTAAGAAGATATTTAATCTTAAAGACATTTTAAGTAGGATGACATTTTATTAAGCAAATAATTTAAAATAGTCAACACTAATATCTAAAATTATTGTAAATTTAAATATATAAATATAATCATTGAATTTTACTCATGTGCTTAAGTGAATTAGATTTTGACTAAAATTATTGTATATATGAATATATAGCAATTTTATGATATAATAATTTTGATTAAAATTATTAATTTTAATCCTATATATATAAGTTGTAGTTGTATAATAATTTTAGCAAATACAAAGATGATTTAAAAATAACTTAGGTGATAATATATTTATGATAATATATTTAAAAATCTTAAAACTAATATTTGTTTCCTTATAAGCTTATAACTATAACATATATAGTATTGTTAGTTTAATTTAGATTAAATTTATTTATAGTTATTTTTATGCATTTACAATTTATATTTCTAAAAAGATTTTATATTTGCTTTTTAAGTTTATAGGTAAGAAAAATATTTTTTAAAAAATCTAAATAAAAATTAGTCTCGATGTTTTGATTAAATTATCATATGATTAGATATAGACTAGTGTATAAATACTTTTAAATTCTTTAGTTACTTTAAGGTATGAGTTGATTCTAACAGTAATTAATTCAAAGTTTAAATATATTTAAAATACATACTGAAAGAGTCATGTTATTGACTGACCATTTATAGACAATCCATGAGCATTTGTAATTATTTTTAAAAAAAAGTCTCTTTTTTTTACATGAGAATTGAAAATCATATTTGAACAAAATCTCATCTTAAATCCTAAATCTTAAATTTTTTAAAATAAATTTTAAAATCTTAAATCTTAAAAATATTTAAAAAATAGAGAGTCAATTTGTCATATCAAATGCCCATGACTTAACCATAAATGAGTGAGTAGACTTGGCAACAGTTTCTAAAAATAAAAATTTTAAGCTGCTAGCGGCTAATTTAACCTTTTTTTAATGAGTTCGTAGTATAGTTGTCTTGAAATTTATTATTATTATTATTACATTTGAACATGCATATTCTGTTTGTGGAATAAAGATCAAATTACAGACATGTAAAAGGTTATTAATTTAACATCATTAATTCAAGACGATTCATGTTTATTAAAAGGCCGACATTAGAAACAACAAAGCAATTTGGAGGACTCATATACTGTTCCGGAAAATAACAACAGAGAGAGAGAACGTCTGATGAAGGAAATCTATTTCAGGATTAAGATCGGTTGACATGCAAAAGCGGGCTACGAAGATTGAGAACTTGAGAATCAAAGCCTCGAAAGGAACATTAAAATAACACCGAAAGGAATCCCGCCAATTGTTACTTTAATGTTCAAGTGAGAACTTAGAAGTGAGAGGAATTGCTGGAAGGAAAAGAAGAGAGTTTAAAATTGTGTAAACCTCTTTTTCCAATATCCCCGGTCTCCTTTTAACCTTTTTCTATGATCATTGGCCTTCCTCAACATTAATGACATTTATGTTCTTTCCTTAATCATCTTCATTGCCAATCATGCATTAATAGTCGTCACTGGATCCTCCCCCGATGTATGTTACCATCGTCTTCTAATCATTACAGCCCCATTTTATATCCTGAAGGCATCTTAAATATTTTTTAATTACTCATTATTATTATATCATAATACCTTACAGATGACGTTTTTGAGGGAAGCAGAGACCAAGTGTTCCTACCTAGGACCATTATTGTCGCCCAAACACCATTGCCCAAGTCCCCATTCAGGCCATTCCCATTATGCCACTAGACTTCCACCAACCCAAGCAAGGTCAGTTCGAGCGAGCGCATCGCATGGAGTCCTTACTCTAGTTCATTCATCATTCGTCATGGAGTCTCCAGCTCGAGAGACACTAGCCACAACATCTCCCAAGAGGGGCCACAGCGTCTCCCAAGTTGGATCAACTCTGATTTAGTTAGTCGTATACTTTCGGGCCCTTATCTTATATGTAGTATGTTGGATATTTTATGTCGTGAACTAGCATAAATAATTTAATTATATATTTTGATTATACTCTAGATTAATTAGATGTCAAATCATGTGAATATGGTGTTATTTGGTTATTGTTATTGGGCTTGGCTATAATGGACAGGCTTAGCCCATTTTTTCCCTAATCTGCAGAGGCCCCTACTCCTAACCCTAATATAAAGTGGTCATTGCCCCATTGAAATGACGACGGTTTTTTGTGATTGACGGGATGATAGGAGGAGTTACTCTCTGCCGCTTGAATTCTCGCATAGGAAATCATGGATTCGATGATGTCTTCCGCTCCAGGTAATTCTAACACCTAATTATATCTATTGCATTTATCTATCATTTGTCGTATTTAGAATTGGATTTCGATCTATCGTCAAACATTGGATTTCGATCTATCGTCAAACATTGAATTTTGATTTGTCGTCAAAATATTGGATTGCGATATGACTTCAAATGGTATCAGAGCCTATCTAATTCTGATACGACAATGAATTTACTGTTTAAATTAGGTGTTAAAGATTTAGTCCGAATTTTTTTCTGGTTAAAGAGCGAATCTAAAATGAAGGACGAACTTGACTCGTAACTGACCGAGCAATTAATTCTTTTTTTTCTCATGGAATTTTTTTTGGAACATTGATCGAGTAATGTTTTAGATGACAATTGACCGAAAAAAAAAATATTTTCTGTACGTGGCTGATGATCCAAAGACTTATTCATTTGGATTTAAGTTTTTTAATTTAAAAAAAAAAATCTTAAGTTTTTTTTAAGTTCTATACGTGGCTGTCATGATCCAAATATTTATTCATTTGGATTTAAAGTTTTTTTTAATTAAAAAAAATTTAAGGTTTTAAGTTC
Source organism: Boesenbergia rotunda (assembly GCA_024364735.1). Lineage (NCBI taxonomy): Eukaryota > Viridiplantae > Streptophyta > Magnoliopsida > Zingiberales > Zingiberaceae > Boesenbergia > Boesenbergia rotunda. Next base: position 259,624 of record JAGFNQ010005943.1, read on the forward strand.
TGTACGTGGCTATACTTCCTTTTAAAGTTTTTTTTGAATTTTCTGAAGATCAAAATGAAGTATTATTCATTTTCTATTACATGAATTACCATGAATTGCTTTGGTGCTCTCCAAATTATGATTTAAGTTATTCTTTTTCTTCTGCATATTTTGATTATAATGATATGTCATATTGCTATTATGAAATTTTATGACATATTTCAGAGGCACGCTAATTTTAGACCATTTGGTACTATTTTGGGTATTTTTCATAGTAGTGAGCTCGCCTTCACGAGACAGATTATGATAAAATACTATTATTGGAAATTTATTACTATTAATGTGGCGTTAGGAATTATTTTGATAATGCACCTACCCTATCGATTTGTCCTTATTGATATAGTTCCTAATGATTGGTAATTATATTTTAAAGTTTTCAATATCCTCTCGATATTAGCTTTAAGAATATAATTATTTTCTGTGATATGAGAGTTATTTTATGCATTATAATTCGGGACCCTTCGGCGGGATTGCTTTTGCATGAGATAATTTTATTGTGGTCATAAGCTCTATTTCTTTTGTTGGATATGCTTGATAACAAATCTCCCATTAATGTACAAATTCCAGCTTTGCCTATGAGTATGAACTCTTTACCAAAGTTGAATGGAACTAATTATGAGGACTGGGTTGACTCTGTTAAGTTGTTCCTTGCTATTTCTAACGTTGATGCTGCCCTTACTGAGAATGAGCCTGAAGTTCCCACACCTGAGTCTTCCGCTGCTGTTATAACCAAACATGATAAGTGGGCTCATTCTAATAAAGTGTGTCTGATGACTATGAAGTTCACTATGGACAAGACCATCAAAGATAATATTCCTGAGACAAACAGTGCTAAAGAATTTCTTGTGTCTGTGGGCAAGAAATTCAAGAAATTTGACAAGACAGAAAAGGCCTCCTATCTTTCATTACTGACAAAAAAACTAGATATGATGGTGTATCAGGTGTGCGCGAGCATGCCATGAAGCTCACCAATTGGTACAACAAGTTAAAATCCATGAAAGTGGAATTGGGAAGTGATTTTTTGGTCTGGCAAGTATTAGACTCTCTTCCTTCTGAATTTGTTGTTCTTAAAACTTCCTATAATGCACAAAAGGAGGAGTGGTCTATTGATGAGCTTGTAGCCATTTTTAGTCAGGAGGAACAAAATATGAGAAAGGATAAAGGACAAGTTGTTCAGTTAGTTTCTCATAAGAGTCATGAGCAAAAGAAGAAATATTTTAAGGGGAAGAGTAACAAGCCTCAATTCAAGAAGAAGTGGAGTGATAAATCAGGACTTTCCTCAGTTCATGAAGGTGGTGACTCATCTGGTATTAAAAAGAGATTTAATGGCATTTGCAAGTTTTGTGATGTATTTGGGCACAAACAATCTGACTGCTTTAAGTTTAAGAAGTGGTTAGAGATAAAGCAAAAGCAAAACCAAAAGCAAGGTATTCATCGTGCTCTAGTGTGCTTTGAATCTAATCTTGTAGATGTACCTTCTCATACTTGGTGGTTAGACTCTGGTACGACAATTCATATTACAAAATCTGTGCAGGAGCTCAAAACCAGGAGAAGACCAAATGAAGGGGAGGTGTCTGTTGCAGTTGGAAATGGAATGAATGTCAAAGTAGAGCACATAGGAGTAGTTGCTTTAAAATTAAGTGGTGGACATGAGTTGGTTTTGCAAGACACCGTTTGTGTACCTTCTATGAGAAGGAATTTAATTTCAGTTTCTGTTTTGGATGATTGTGGTTACTCCTTTCATTTTGGATCTAATAAAGTTATTTTATATTATAAATCTACTATTGTTGGTTATGGTGTCAAGTTGAATGACATGTATACACTACAAGAATTTTTGCAATCAACAACGCCCAATCGACAACGTTTTTTTAAAAAAACGTTGTCTTTTTTTGTTTTACAACGTTTTTAGTGAAAAGCGTTGTCTATGTGTTTTACTTTTTAATAACGACAACGTTTTATAATGATGCGATGTGCTTAGTGTTGTGGTTTCGGATGAAAGACAACGCTGTTACAAAAGCGTTTTTTAAAAGCGTTGTCGTATTTCCCGCTAAAATAAAAAACACATCCCCTCCCTCCACCTCGCTCATTGCCAACCCTCGGCGGCTCGCGAAAAATCTCTCCGCGCTTCTTTTCTCCGCGAAATATCTCCGCTCCTCTTCCTTTCTGGCAAGCTCCAAACCCAAACCCTAGAAGGGAAAGGAGGTAAACCAATCCTCCCGCAATCCTACAGCATCCTGCGTCATCGCTTCTACCCCCCCCCCCCCGGATCTGCTTTCAGGGTTCGGCGGATCTCCAGCTCTAGCCGAATGGCCGCCTTAAGCGTCGACAAATCCCCGCTTCCAGCTCAAGTGGTACTGGATACGTCTCCCCATGTCCATTTCATTTGATGCTTTTCAGGATTTTTGTGTCTTCGGTTTGTGATCTGGAGGCTGGTGGTTCAGGTGGGCAACGCCTTCGTTCAGCAGTACTATCTCGTCCTTCAGCAGTCACCGGAGCTGGTGCACCGGTTCTACCAGGAGAACAGCAAGCTCAGCCGACCGGATTGCAACGGTGAGATGAGTTTGGTCATCACTACTCAGGTGAGTGCTCTTAAACCCTAAACTTTTGGTCTTTCGTACCTATGTTTTAGAATGAATTGGTTCTTTCTACCGAAGGTATCTTATTTTCAACTTATCGATGAATGGGATTTAGGCGATCAATCATAAGGTATTGTCGATGGGTGCTGTTAGAGCTGAGACGAAGACGGTGGATGCTCAAGATTCTTTTGGTGGCGGGGTGACTGTGCTTGTGACTGGGTATCTTTCGGGGGTGGACAGTATCAAAAGAGGCTTCACTCAGTCTTTCTTTCTCGCACCCGAGGATAAGGGTTTTTTTTGTGTTGAATGACACATTCAGGTTTGTTGAAGAGGGCGAACACCAGCAGGGGAACCAGGGTAATATTGTTGCTGCTGCTGCACCTTGAAAAGCCTCAAGGCTTGCTCTACTTTTTATTGGTTCATTTCAAAGTATAAATGCATTGTTTTCTTCTTCCAGGTTTCCCACAACAACAAGAGCAACACGACCCAGACCAAACTGTCTTGGAAGATGACGATAAGTTGAACAGTGGAGAAGTGTATAATCCTTCAGAAGATGGTCAATTTGTGGAACACAAAGTGCCAAAAGAAGAGGTGATTAATGAAGTACCAGACAGTTTGCAGGCTGTGGTGGTTGAACCAGCTCCTGTGACTGCTCAAGAAGACATGCCAAAAAAGTCATATGCTTCAATTGTGAGCTGCTAATTTAGAAACATGACCATGATTGTTGCTTGCCCTTTTTCTTTATAATCCATTTGCCAATGGTTGTTGCATGTGTTTTTCTTCATAATCCATTTGCTTGTTTTTCTCTCTCTCTCTAAGATCATGCATATACTATTTCTTTCTTAACCATTAGTTTTTTAGATAAAAAACTTAAATCTATAGCCTTTTCATCATTGGTGCATCACTGCTCATTAATGAAAGTAAATACATGATCTATGTAGGTCTTTATTTTTAATGTAACACTCCTTAATTCATAATAATTCTTATTAAAACTAAATGGCAATCCTGTGGCAGTCTCTATTTAGCATTCAACTTGTTGATCATTTTATCTGAAGTCTAATTGGTGTCCATATTTTTGTTTCAGCTCTTAGCATCATAGATTCATAGGAAGAACATTAACTTGATGACACACCATAAGTTAAATTGTCATAATAGGAAACTTAGACAAACACCATTAAATAGTGTGTTTTCTTCCTTTCTATTGTGAGTTATAGCCATGGACAAGGAATCAGTATGCCAGTAATGCTTCTTAAACATCATACATAAACTTATTTTAATAAATATATCTGGAATTGGCTCAAATTTTGAATGGTGCGAACATGGTTTTTGATGATTAGGAAATAAGGCTAATGTTTGCTAATCTGGTTGATGGTGCATGGCCCAAGTTTGTTGAGTTTTCTTTCATTTGACATGACAGTTATTGCTTTGACTTTGCATTCTCTTTTTCAAAGTAATACCTAATACATATTGCTAAAAAAAATATCTTATTAAATATTCATTTTTAAGGCATGTATGTGTCTTTCCACCAATTTTATGTTTCAGACAAATTGCCATTGCCATCATTTTGAACATGTTAGCCTCAACAAATTGGAGATGGCTACATAGATTGAAGTTGAACTCCATCTGAGAATACATTTCTAGTAATATTTAGATCTTTTAGGTTAATTCAAGTTACATTAGGACCCACGATGGTTTTGTGAATGCATCTTAATAATTTAACTTGCACATAATTGTAGCTCCGGCCTCTCAAACTGTTTCATTCTTACCCAAAATCTTCTAGTGCTGGGTAGCAGAACACTTATGCGTCTTCATCCTACATGAAAAAGGCTATTTCTATGGCCCAATCTCGTTGATCTCTTAAATCTTTTAGGTGCATACCTACCATATAACCATGGATTGAAAATGTTCAGAATATCTTAACTCGATCAGATTAAAACTTCTTTAGAGTCACTGATTTTTTTTTAACTTAGAAATTTGATATTATATTGAATTTCGGATTTTCTCCCCCTAATTCAACCTAAACAAGGATCTTAATACCAAGCAGAATCCAAGTCAGCTTTGTTTAGCATACTTCTATGTTTTTTATTCAATTTAATCTTGAGCAATTCTGTTGATTTTTGAATAAAACTTGGCTCAAATTTGAATTGAACCAATTTAAAATGTAGAAGTTTGTGTTGGGTTGATACCTGACCTAGCTTGGCTATGGTCTTGTTTTGACTTGCTTGGATCAGGCGTTTGGTTCAGATACCTGAAGTTTTATGTACGGTTGGTTTGAGCCAAAACCTAACTAACCCAACACTTGAAGTTCCTACCAAGGATCACTATGTATTCCATCTAAAGCACATCTATTTTGACATACATAATGATGTTCTTCTGACATGATTGTTAATCCTTTAACATGCTAATATCATTAAACTTTATTGTTGGTTAATACTTCTGAGAACTATCATGTAGGCATGATTTTTTTAATGTGATCGACTCCTGCATAATTGCGATATTCCTCAGCTAATTAGTCGATTTAAGTGAACTAAATGGCATTTCCTTTTTCTTTTCTTTTCCTTCCAATAACACCTCGATCTGCTAATTTTATTGACCTTATATTGAGTAATTCGGGCTTTGCAGAATACTTGGTCACCAAATCTGGTGTACTCATAATGTCATTGTTTGTATTCTTTACCACTACAATGTCGATTTCATTTACATTGAGGGAAACACAATCTCGAATGCTTAGATTTACAGGTTTGTTTAGTTTCTTCTTGTCAATAGCAATCTTCTGTATTTCCACAGGCTGTATATTTAATTTTACATTTTCTTTCTATTGTGGTCTCCAGTCCAGCTTCAACACCATGCTCGTAATCATCTTCCAACATTCCAGTTAATCTTTGTGCATGTAATTGAGTCTTTGGTGTTTGTACCTGTAAGTGAAAAAGTGAAGTTAATCTTTTTTTGGTGATTTATCATTTTTTTTTCTTAGTTTTCTAAATGGCATCCTGTTTTTTTTTGGTGATTTATCATTTTTTTTTGGTGTTTGCAGATTATGATTGGCATCCTGTTTTTTTCTATTTGAGTTCTATGATGACCAGCTACTAGCAATCCTGGTCTTAACTCTTGTGTGGCTGTGTGAAATATTTACGATGATCAGGTAATACCTCTGTTTGTGTTGCTATTCATGGGTCTACTTTATGCTGTGTGTGCACCTTTAGGTTAAACAATCGACTGAAAATACCATTTAGTACCCAAGTCATAACATATAAATATCTTTATTAGGAAACTGGCAGTTGGGTATTTAGTACCCTAAACACCTTCATACTTGGCAGTTGGCACTTTAGTAGATGGCAAGTTTGCACCTCTTAACGGAGGTTTCAATGTGCCTAAAGATTAAACTGTAACATTGTTAAACAATTGTAATTGTAATCCCCTTAAGTTCATCACTGTCACTGCGATATAGAACCATGCAAGGCATGGTAGAAGGGATGCCACAGATGCCAGTATCAAGGAACCACAAAATCTGACTGCCTCGTACCATTGCGGGATGAGAGAAAGTGGAAGGTGTTTGGCTGCAAGGCAGAGAGTATATGGTCAAGGGGGAGGGAATCAAATGTCATAAACATATTTTGAAAGACTCATGCTTCTTTTTCTTCGTCCATTTTTTTTCAATTGTTTAATTGTATATATCACAAGACCTTACATACTTATCCATAAAGGAAGTATGTCACCAGTTTTTCTGTTGAGTTCGTTTGGGTTGCATGGAGGTGCCTCTGTGGGACACTTTGTAGAGATTAGATTTGGATGGGACCTTTTTACATTTAACTACCAATCAGTCTTATTGAAATAACATTTAAGATAAATGTAAGTGCCAGTTGGATTATAATGTGGCATAAAGTAACATTCTTTTCTTCCATTTATGAATTGTGACAAATTCTTAACATCTAATTACTCTTGGATTATAATGCAGCTCTCTTATATAATTTGTTTTTTTGTGTGCTTATTTTGTAGTGTGCGGACAACTATATCAATGCAGTTCTTTCCTCGATTTTTCTTGCTCTATTTCCTTGTATTTCACATCTATTTCTTTTCTTATCCTTACGGTAAGTATTCATGTTTATATAATTATTAAAGTTTTTTATTTTTTAAGGTTGTAAAAGTTTAGTTTTTTTTTATTTATGCTTCTGTGCAGGTTTTTCTTATGTGGCTTTTTCCGCAATGGCAGCATTTATGCAACACTTGATTCTTTACTTCTGGAACCGATTTGAGGTGAATGGTTCTCTGACTCACAATACAAATTTTATCTTTCATGGTGATAATAATTTGGCTTTGGACTTGAAACTTATTTCTCTTGCTCATTTTGTTATTATTTCTCATTTTGCCATTGGTAGACTTAATTTAGTAGACTTATCCTTTTTTGTCGATGCAATTTCTTGTAGAAAGCGACGACAAACTCTATGGAACACCATGAGTAAATAAGAAGCACCACCAGTGTCATGAAATCATGTTATTTCTTGTTTCATAATGCAAACATTTTTTCAGTTGTGACTTCATGACTTCAAAGTAGCAATTTGGGCTTTTTGTTGAAGCAACCTGATGGCCAACGAGAGCTTGAGAAGTCGGGATATCTTCAATGCATTTACATCCTTGCCCATCTTATTTCAGGCCTTGCAAAGATTCATGAGAGCTCGCGCTCAGCTGCAACAACAAACTGGTGTTCAGATCACATCATCTGCTATGTACACTCAACGTTTCACATTGCTAGAGTAAGCATACCTAACCGCAATCTGTTGGGAAATGAACCCACAACGGCAACAACTGAAATCCCTGCAAGGTCTGATCAAACTGGAGAGTCCAATAGACACTTTGCAAACAATGAGGCTCGAGAGGTTCTGAATATTAATCCCCAGAGAATTAGGTGAATCATCTGATTTCTTACAACTCAAAACAGCCTCCCCGGACCCCGCGTTGGCAGGAGCTTCATGCACCGAGCTGCCCTTTATCTGATTTATTACAAACTTGTGAATTAATTTAGTTGTCACATATGGAAGCAGTCTTATTTGTGTGTATATAATCTCTTATCCCAATTTATTATTTTTATGCAGTGTTAAAGCAGATCGAGTTAACAAGCAGTCCCAAAGAACAACTTGTGAATGATGAAGTTTTATAGAACTTGTGAATTGAGATATTTTTTGTATTTAATATGGAATACAAACACTTTTGTAAATAATGCACTGTATTATAAGTGAATTTTGTAAACTATTATCAGTGTAAATTGTGAATAAAAATGCTTGTAAATTGTGAATATTGTAAATTGTGAATATTATCAATTGTGAATAAAAATGTTTATAAATTGTGAATATTATAAATTGTGAAAAACACTGTCTATTAAAAAGACAACGTTTTTTAAGTAACAATACACAACACGATTTTTGCGTTGTCTTTGTGCCAAACCACAACGCTTTTAAAAACCAATAGACAACGCGAAAAAAGCATTGTCTTTGCTCCAAACCACAACGCGGAAAAAGTGTTGTCGTAGATATACTTTCTACAACGGCTTCATCAACATCGCTTTTTAAGCATTAACGACAACGCGGAAAAAGCGTTGTTGTTTAACTTTTTTCTTGTAGTGATATGTTGAATCTTGATCCTCTTTCTATTGAAACACGTCATACCAATGTTAATAATGTTGTTGGGCAAAAACGTGGAAAAGCCATTGAGAACTCTTCTATGTTGTGGCATAACAGATTGGGACATATATCTCGAGAACGGATGGAGAGATTGATCAAGGAGAATATTCTTCATAGTGTGGACTTCTCAGATTTTGACACTTGTGTTGATTGTGTGAAAGGAGAGCTTGCTGCTGGAGTTAGAAAGAATAGAATTGTTAGAAGTGATGGGATACTGCAGTTGATTTATACAGATATCTGTGGGCCAATTACTCCCATTGCTTTGGGAGGATATAGATATTTCATTACTTTTATTGATGATTTTTCAAGGTTTGGTTGGATTGATTTGTTGCGTGAAAAATTAGACTCTTTAAATGCTTTTAAGACTTTTAAAGCTGCCGTTGAGTTGAAATTTGGCACACAGGTTAAGAGTGTTAGATCTGATAGAGGTGGCGAATTCTATGGAAGGTATGATGAAACTGGCAGGAATCCTGGCCCCTTTGCAAGGTTTTTACAGGATTGTGGTATTGAGGCACAGTATACTATGCCTGGCACTTCGCAGCAAAATAGTGTTGCTGAAAGGCGAAATCGCACTCTTATGGAGATGGTTAGATGTATGCTTAGCCATTCAAGTCTTCCTAATTTTCTATGGGGAGAGGCCTTAAGGACAGCAGCTTATATTTTAAATCATGTGCCAAGTAAGTCAGTTCTAAGGACCCCATATGAACTTATGATAGGGAGAAGGCCTACTTTGAAGCATTTTCGTGTCTGGGGCTGTAAGGCAGAAGTCAAGGTCTATAATCCAGAAACAAAGAAGCTTGATCCTAAGACGATTAGTGGGTTTTTTGTAGGATACTGTGTTGGATCTAGGGGTTCTAGATTTTATTGTCCAACTCATACCACTAGAGTTGTTGAATCTGAACGTGCTATCTATTTTGAAAGCGATTTAGAACATGTTGCAACTCAGGAGCCACGTGTAGTTAACTTCAGAGAAGAGTATGTTAATATTCCTGTACCTATTACTCCTTCGCCCGAATCTATGCCAGTCATTACCACTCATGATGAAGCCACGAATCCCATTATTGATACTAATGTTGATATGCATGTTGACTATGATGTTCAGAATCCTGATGTTATTATGCCTAATGATGATATGCATGCTGACAATGATGTTCAGAACCCTGATGTTACTATGCGT
>JAGFNQ010005943.1:276973-308809 GCA_024364735.1 Boesenbergia rotunda
CTCAATTGAGGCGATCTCAACGTGTTCCACGTCTACTGGGTCTACTAGGTTCAAGGATTATGTTGTTTATTTGCAGGAACATGAGTTTACATGTGTTGGGGATTCTGACCCTATTACTTTCCATGAAGCCATTTCTGATTCTCACAGTTCACAGTGGTTGGTTGCTATGGAAGATGAATTAGCTTCTATGCGAAAGAATGATGTTTGGGATTTGGTGGTATTGCCCGAAGGATGCAAATCTGTTGGTTGTAAATGGGTTTTAAGACCAAACGTGATGTTAAAGGAGAGATAGAGAGGTACAAGACCAGACTTGTTGCTAAAGGGTATAACCAGAGAGAAGGCATAGATTATAAAGAGACGTTCTCTCCTGTCTCTACTAAAGACTCTTTTCGTGTTGTGATGGCCTTAGTTGCTCATTTTGATTTAGAGCTTCATCAAATGGATGTTAAGACAGTATTCTTGAATGGTGATTTATTTGAGGATGTCTATATGGATTAACCTGATGGTTTTGTTGAAAGTAGTAAGGAGCACATGATTTGCAAATTGAAAAGATCTATTTATGGTTTAAAACAAGCTTCTAGACAGTGGTACTTAAAGTTTGATCATATTATAAATTCTCTTGGTTTTGAAGAAAATACAGTTGATCAGTGCATTTATCTAAAAAGAGTGGGAGAAAATTTGTTATTCTTGTTCTTTATGTTGATGACATCCTTTTGGCTAGTAATGATGTGAGTTTTCTGAATGAGACTAAACAGATGCTTACGACTCATTTTGATATGAAAGACCTTGGTGATGCATTTTTTGTTTTGGGCATTGAGATTCATCGTGATAGATGTCGTGGTATCCTTGGTTTGTCTCAACAAGGATATATTGATAGAATCTTGAACCGGTTCAATATGCAATCTTGTAATCACTGTGTTGCACCAATTCAAAAGGGTGAGAAGTTGTCTAATGATCAGTGTCCTCAAACTGAAAGCGAAATGGCAAATATGAAGAAAATTCCATATTCTTCCGCTGTTGGCAGCCTTATGTATGCTCAAGTTTGTACACGTCCTGATATTGCTTTTGTTGTTGGTGTACTTGGGAGATACTTAAGTAAACCTGGTGTGGCACATTGGCAGGCCGTAAAACGTGTTTTGAGGTATCTGAAAGGTACAAAAACTTACATGATCACATATAGGAGATCAAATCATCTTGAGGTAACAGGTTATTCTGATTCTGATTATGGTGGTTGCCCAGATGATCATAAGTCCACATCAGGTTATGTATTCATGTTAGCTGGAGGAGCTATTTCTTGGAAGAGTGTCAAACAGACTCTTACAGCTACATCAACCATGGAAGCAGAGTATATAGCTTGTTATGAGGCCACACGTCAAGCGATATGGTTGAGAAACTTTATTGCTGAGTTTGATTTTGTGGAGAGTATCTCTAGACCTCTTACTATATATTGTGATAACTCTGCTGTGGTAGTTTCTCTCTTAATAATAAGAGCTCAAAGAGGACAAAACATTTGAGACAAAGTTTATGTTTGTAAGAGAGAAGATCCAAGAGTTTAAAACTATTGTCAAGCATATCCCTACAGAGCTAAATGTTGCTGATCCCCTAACAAAAGGCATAACTGTTAAAGCCTTTGTTGACCATGTGACCCGTATGGGTGTAGTGAAGTCTTTTGATATTTTGGATTAGTGGGAGTTTATGTTTACATTTTGTTATGACTTCATACTCGTAATATTTGAGACATTGTTCAAATAAATAGCTATTGTTGCTATTTTTTTTGCCATATGATTAGTCTGTACAGCTTTTATTATTATAATTATTGTTGTGTGTGTGTATATATATATATATATATATATATATATATATATTGTGATGGCATATTCTGGAGACATTTTGGACCCAGTCTCAATCTTGTTGTTATCATATAGCATCTTGGGCAGATGCTTGGGCCATTTGTTGGGAATAGCACTTTTGTTCAAATTTTGACATGTCATTTTGTTGTGCTTTCTCATTTATCCATATTCCACTTCGTTGTTGGGTCACTGGATACAAGTGTCGTGCGATGTATGATATCACTATTCCTTCGAGTGTGATTTTCTGCATTGTTAGGATGCTTGTAGTTCCATTTTGGACCTTTTCTTTCGTGGTTTGTGTTGGCTTATTTTGGCATCTTGTTGTGGCCACATATTGTTGATTAATCTGGTATATCATAATGCATTTATTTATGCTGTCCAAGTGGGAGAATGTTGGATATTTTATGTCGTGGACTAGCATAAATAATTTAATTATATATTTTGATTATACTCTAGATTAATTAGATGTCAAATCATGTGAATATGGTGTTATTTGGTTATTGTTATTGGGCTTGGCTATAATGGGCAGGCTTGACCCATTTTTTCCCTATCTGCAGAGGCCCCTACTCCTAACCCTAATATAAAGTGATTGTTGCCCCATTGAAACGACGACGATTTTTTGTGATTGACGGGGTGATAGGAGGAGTTACTCTCTGCCGCTTGAATTCTCGCATAAGAAATCATGGATTCGATGATGTCTTCCGCTCCAGGTAATTCTAACACATAATTATATCTATTGTATTTATCTATCATTTGTCGTATTTAGAATTAGATTTCGATCTATTGTCAAACATTGGATTTCGATCTATCGTCAAACATTGAATTTCGATTTGTCGTCAAAATATTGGATTGCGATATGACTTCATGGTACCCTCTCAATACATCCTCAATCATATACCTTTCTACATATATATTGCACTCTTTCACCTAACATTCAGACCTAATTTTTAGTTGACTGTGATGGTTTTAAATTTCATTAATTAATTCCCTTGACCCAAAGGAATTAGAATGGTACGTATGCATGGCTCTATCTATATCAGTCTTAAAGCAACTATAAAATCGTATTATGTATGCTCCATAAACAAAACCTTTTCGGAATTGCTATGAAATTAAATCAAATGAAGGGATCTTCTTTTGCACGTGCCGACTACCATTTAATTATCAAATTAATCTTGTTCCGGTTTTCGACCATTTGTTTTCTAGTTGAACTTACCTTTCGATCGATCTGATCAGTCAGTCAATTCATTTGTTTTGTTTTCTAGAGGTTAGTTGGGGCCGTTTGAATGGAGTGTGGAGGTGCCCTTTAATTTGATTGGTTGAGTGGAACGTGATCACCTAACTGTTCGTATTCAGAAAGTGATGTTAGTCTATTTATACCTCCGTGTCGTGATTGCTTTCTCCATGCGTTTTTTTAGTTGATTAATTAGGATTCGCTTAACTAAGTAATTAGTGACAGTTAAGAGAAGCCAATATTTGTCAAAATGCCAAGTGCTTGTGTGACCGGAGGCAACGGGTTCTTGGCGTCCGCTCTCATCAGGCAGCTGCTGGAGAAAGGCTACGCTGTGAACGCCACCGTCAGAGATCCAGGTTTAATTAATTAATTAACTCCTTAATTATTATTTAATTAGTTTTATATATAATCGGTGATTTTGCTAGTTGAGCGAGAGATTAATTGTGCAGGAAATGAGCAGAAGGTCGGCCAGCTGAAGCAGATGCAGAGTCTGGGGACGTTGACCATTTTCCGGGCGGATCTCGAGGAGGAAGGTAGCTTCGACGAGGCGTTCAACGGCTGTGATTACGTCTTCCTCGTCGCTGCTCCGGTCAATATAGCGTCGGAGAATCCTGAGGTCAACTACAAATACACATATTAAAATTTATTAAAGTGAAATGTAATTTTTTTTTTATTTATGATTTAACGACTTCTATTCCTATTACAGGAGGAGTTGATAAAACCAGCCATCAAAGGGATGTTGAACATGTTTAGATCATGTGTCAAGACCAAGGCAACGCTGAAGCGGGTGATTTTGACATCATCCGCCGCGGCAGTCTCCATTAACCAGCTCGAAGGAGTTAATCTAGTCATGGACGAAGAAGCATGGTCCGATCTTACATTTCTCACCACTACGAAACCACGAACTTGGGTAATTAGCTAATTAATTAACAAAACTTAATATTTAACATTCAAATAAGTTCTATTACTATTTAATTAATAATAAAAATATATAAATTGGTATTATTAGGGATATGCCGTGTCCAAGGTGCTGGCAGAAAAAGAGGCCATAAAATATGCGGAAGAAAACGAACTGAGCCTAGTACGTGTGATCCCGTCGCTCATCGTGGGACCTGCCATCGGTTCCGTGTTGGCGGGTAGTACACAGCTGAGTCTGTGCTTGTTATCGGGTAAACAATTTCAATTTTTATGATTTTTAATTTTTTAAAAACTTAAACATTTAAAATTATTATTATTATTTTGACAGGAAACGAACGTATGATTGGCGGGCTCCGGCAGATGCAGTCCCTCTCTGGCTCGACCTCAATGGTCCACGTGGAAGACTTGAGCAGGGCCCACATCTTCGTGGCGGAGGAAAAATTAGCCGCCGGCAGGTACATCTGCTGCGCCGTCAACACCAGTGTGCCGGAGCTCGCATGCTTCCTCCGTACGCGGTACCCGCAGCACCGTCTGACTACAGAGTAATGAATCATTTAATTAAAGTAACCAAAATTATTTCTTTCCACAAGTTTATTTAAAATATATGTATACAATATATATACTTGTAGCTGTTCCGACTTGCCGGAAAAATCCAAGGTGATATTGTCGTCGGAGAAGCTCATCAAAGCCGGTTTTGAGTTCAAATACAGTAAACTCGAGGACATTTACGACGACACAATTCGCTCCGCGGAAGCCGTGGGGTTCCTCACTCCGACTGCGAATGGACTTACTCACGTTCAAAATGGTGAATAATATTTTAAGACAATAAAAATTATGCTAAATGAATAATGTTAGTGTTGTCATGCAATCGACTTGGAGTGCCTGTCATCTGAATTATGCTAGTATTTTCTATGATATTATGGGACCGACTATTTTCTTACCTTTATGCCGTTCGTATCAGACAAATGAATGCTCATTCCATTCCATACTGGATATTGTAAGAAAATTCATGTAGCAAAACTATTGTCATAAGAAATAATGAATTAGGTAATATTGTGATACATGAGAGTTTTCAGACCCTCCATGTAGGATATATAAGTTCTTATCAAATAACAAATAATTAACGTAGTTTAATTTAACGACACGTGACAATAGAGGTCAAAGGAATAACAGATATTAATGAACCAGATTAATTCGGTCGATCGGGCGATGAACTAGTCGGGCGGCTAACATAACCTTTATTGGTCGCTCGAGCGGCCAAGCAACAGTTTAACTCACTACTAGAATTTTTGCATTCAACAACACATAATGGACAACGGTTTTTTGATAAAGTGTTGTCTTATGTCAATTTAACAACAGTTTTAGTATTAACCGTTGTTGTTGTTGGTCTGTATACGTATTTCGTTTTTGGAAGTTTAGGTGGGGTTCCGCCGACGCTACTGATTCCATCGATCGATCCTCACTGACTACTGGTATCCGTCATCCGGAGCTGTCGAAGCATCATAGAGGGGTTCTCGAAGGTGCTATGATAGCTTGGGAGCTCGAACGCCGGCCAGCCAATTGAGGAGGAAGCGATTAGGAGCAGATTCCAGCTACTGACCGATCGGGTTGATCGGACAGAGGTGACTCTGATCGGTCCCATGACCGATCAGAGGAAGACCTGATCGGTCGGTTGACCGATCAGGAAGGCTAACTTGCAGCAAGCTGAACTTGGGAGCTTTCCTTCGATGGTTTTTGAGCCAAGAGGGTTTCTAGCTCAATCTTTATATGACGGTAAAGGGAAGACTTGATTAGAACTTGGTTTGATGTTTAATTAGGATTACTTTGGTTTTATACATGTATTTCTTCAAGTTGCTTTAGATTGTTTCATCTTCACTTCAAGATTAAGTTCTTAAGTTTTGCTTCGTTCTATGTTTCAATTTCCTGCAATTTACTTTCCTGCAATAGTTCTTTAAGTTTCAATTGCATCGTTTGAATTTACTTGCTCAATTGTCAATTAGGTTAAGTTTAGTTCTAGCAATTTCCTAGTTCATTAAATGCTTTAGTTGAGTTCATTCTAGTCTATTCCATATTGTCATTTTCTTATCGCCAAAAACCCCATTTTATCTAGAAAACCCAAACATCAAATGACAAATAAACTTGCAAGCTTGAATTAAACATTCATTCATCTAGTCCTTGGAAAAATACGACCTGAGGCCCCTCTACTACATTTCTATTTTGTTAGCCAAAGGATTTTCAGCTTTATAAATTTCTAAATTTGAGGCTCACATTCGTGACATCTATTTTGGGCCCATCAAATTTTGTTAGCCCCCTCTAGCTTGACGGTCATCGATCTAACAAGTGGTATCAGAGCGATGAGCCGCTCTTGTTGGAATAATCGCCAAAAAGGGCACAAGCTTGAGGAAAGGATGATGGAAGACAAGTTGGGGGATCATATCAACACTCCACCTCCATATGATCATGAAGATTTTGACTATTGGAGGACAAGAATGAAGACTTGGCTTGGAATGGATTGGGAGTGCATGGTGGTGCTAGAAGAACCATTCAAGATTCCAAGAGACAAGCATGGGAAAAAGCTTCGACCTAGATATTGGACCAAGGAGCAACAAGCACAATCTAGGGCAAATGAGAAGGTAATTGCTATATTAGTTAATATTTTGCCTAATAATATTTTGAGTGATGTAGGTGAGTATAAGAATGCATATGAGTTGTGGAACAAGTTGGAAGAATGTCATGAGAACCCTACACAAGCTCAAGTAGTGGAAGAGCCCAAAGAGATACGTTCAATGGTCCAAGAAGACCAAGAGGAAGAAGGATTGTCAACCTCATCAAGTGAAGTGGCACAATCACGTGAAAGATCATCCACTTCCTCAAGAGAAGAAGAAGAGGTCTCCAATTCAAGAATTGAGCGGGAGGGGAGACCCTCTTCAACACCGGAGCAAGAAGAAGCTCCAACCTCTACCAAAGCAAGAACCAAAGACCATATCATATGCATTGGATGCAACAAGAAGGGGCACTACAAAGACAAATGCCCACTAGGTAAAAAGGAGGTAAACCCTAAACCCGGGTCCATTCATTTAAAATCTAATGTGGGTTGTAGGGAAAAGAAAGAAAAGAAGCACATTAGGTGCTACACTTGTGGGGAGCTAGGACATTACCACACCCAATGTCCAAGAAAAGGATAACTCAAGAAAATGGAGCATTTAAGAAGATGGAAAAAAGAGGAAAGGAAGAGAACCTCACATCAAGGGGGAGCTACAAAGGTAAGGGAGGTAATCTCTGACTTTAAGTATGCTTCCAATGTTATTATGAACGCTAGAAATAATAATGATTGCTTGCCTATGCGTAATTTTGGCTTCAAGTATCATGATAGAAATAGGAATACTATTACGTGCCAAAATACTATAGAATCCATGGTTCATGATAAATCTAGGGCTTTTAAACTTAGGGACCAAGGCATTAACCCAAGAAAGGTAGACACATGTCTAGAAAAATGGGTAGGTCTAGGAATGATCACAATGAACATGATGATACTAAGGTTAGAAACCTAGAAAAGGGAAATCAAGTTTTGAGGGCAAAGCTTGATAAATTAGAAAAGAACCTAGATAGACTCATTAGAGGGTCCAAGGGATTGAGTGTGATACCAAATGATCAACACCATAGACATGGTAGGCTGGGAGTAGGATACAAATCTAGGGGGTCAAGTGTTAGTAAAAAGGCTAGTGAGAAATCATATGACAAGGTGTCATATGACTATATCAAAGGAAAGGTCAAAAATGACAAGGAAATGTTATTTAAAGGGGAAAAGAAGAAGTCCACCAAGGACAAGGTGTGGAAAGTTAAGAAACTAAGAGTTGAAGGTCAAGAAGCACCGGAGGTACACCAGTGTGGTCTTGCCTTTATAGATGAGTCACCTAGGGAGGTGACTAGGGGTAAGAGCTCAAGGAAGAGCTCTAGAGGTCAAAATGAGATCTATGGTCAATGGATCTCAGGAGGATTTCTTCAATTAGATGGATTTAGGGATGTGCCAAAGGATTTGGAAGACTCATTTGAATCTTAATCCTAGGGAATTGGAACATTAAAAAGAAGTTTGTGGAGTAAAAGATGGAAGTAAACTTGTATTGTGTGAAAATTGAGTTCTAATGTGTAAATGTCATCTAAATCAGTGATAGGAATGTATTGTGATTAAGTTTGGGAAGATACATCAAGGAATGGTCAAAACTAAAACTTTTGGATAAGTTTCAATGACACAATTTAGGTAGTTTTGAGTTTTGTGCCAATCATGGGATGCCGAATAGATTTACTTGAAAACATATTTTTCCCAAGTAGACATAGGCTCCACAAATCTCTCCACGAAATTTTAGATTTTTTGGAGGTTTGTGGAATTAGTTACGTATTTCTGAAGTTCGGACTGAAAAACTAGGAATTCACAGTTATCAGTCGACTGCCTTGGGGGCAGTCGACTGAAGTCTCGGGTTGGTTTCTCAGTCGACTGCCCTGGGAGCAGTCAACTGATATTTCTGTGGTTTATGGAAAACAGAGGGCAGTCGACTGATAAGGTTGTTTGGTGATTTCTGAGGAGTTTTTCAGAAATATAGTGAGTTCTTTTGACACTAGAGTTAGGATTGCTTGGGGAAATCTTTTTGATGGTGTCAAATGGGGAGAATTTGTGGTGTTAAGTTAGGTTAACTTGACGTGAGAAAACTTGTGGTATTAAGTTGGGTAGAACTTAACTTGGTGTTGTGGTGTTAAGTTGGGTAGAACTTAATTTGGTGTTATGGGTAGAGAATTGAAAATTGGGAAAGGGCATAGGCTAAGGGGGAGGTTGCCTCTTGTTTGCTATGCTTTTAATTTTCAATTGCTATTGTTGTTTTTGTTTACCTAACTTAAACATATTGCCACACATCAAAAAGGGGGAGATTGTTGGGGCAATCAGCCCGAGTATGATCTGGAGGATCATGGGTTTTGATGTGTGTGTCAATATGGTTAAGTTAGGGGTTTATTGTGTTCTAATATGTGTATGTGAGTATGTAGGTTTGCAGGTACACATAGACTTGGTTGGATGTCTTCAGGTGAAGGGTGGCATGGAGACAAGCCGTGGGCTTGTGTGCGCATCTGAGGGACCATGGATAGAGCAGGGACGATGAGCCGAGGGAAGCGGACTTCGAGGCATACGTGAAAGATAGCATGGAGGCAAGCCGCGGGCTTGTGTGCGTATCCGAGGGACGAGGGCCAAAGTCGAAGAGGGCTTGAAGGTAACAGGTCGAGACTGCTGATTGAAAAGTCAACCAGGTTGTAAGGGTCCGAGTGTGAGTGTTTGTACTCCGGAACTAAGCCGGGAGGGTTCGAGTGCGGAGAGAAATGTACTCGGGAAGGGAAACCCTAGGCTTAGGGAAGGATCAGTCTACTGCCCCAGGGGCAGTCGATTGGTGATGGCTGGCGATTCAAACGTTGGTCTTGCAACGTTTGAATCTGAGTTGGACCAGTCGATTGCCCCAGGGGCAGTCGACTGGTAGCGGCCATTTAAGACTCGAGCTCTATTTAAGGGAGCTCGTTTAAGGCCTTTCTTCCTTGACGAAACCTACTTGGATAGAGCTGGTTAGTAGTCTCTTGTGCTCAAGTAGTGTCCAGGAGTTGTGGTGAGGTTTCTCCACCCAAAAGGAGCTACGAGATCTAGCCGAAGGTGCTCCGGGGAATCATCCACCGACGGATTAGGGATCACCCATCTTACGGGCAACCGTGGAGTAGAAGTTCTATCTCTAAACCACGTAAATAGGTGTGTTCCTCTTTGTTAGTTTTGCTTTTATTTAGTATATTCCGCTTGCGCGTTAACGATTGTAGAGAGAAAGTCAAAAGAAGCTATTCACCCCCCCTCTAGCTTGACGGTCATCGATCTAACAGGGTACTCTTTACCCTTCCTGACTTCGTAGACCAAGCTTCCCTAACGTACTATCATCTCGCCCCACCCTGATACTATGTTAGGTAAGAATCAACCAATCTTTTTCCTATTTAACCATTCTATGTTAAGCAAAAAGGAAGCTAGCATAAATGACATGACAGATATATATGAAGAAAAATAAACTGATGCATGAGCATGACAGTTATGCATGTAACAATAAAGTCAAATAGTTTTAATTATATTTCTAATAAAGTATCAAATTATCGATTTGATATAGTTCATGGATTTGAATTTTGAACATGCGAATATGTCAACCCATATTGACATATTTATTATTATTAAGTTAAATGTTTCAGTTGGGTTGAATTTTACTTAATTTCATAATTGAAGGTAATAAATTTAAATTTAGTTCATGGATTTAAATTTTGAATTAAGGATTAAGTTTCTAATTAAAGTTGAATTTTTAACTAAAATTTAAGATTTATTTAATTTAAAGAATTATTAGAATTTAAGATTTAAATTATTAATTAAGATTTAAGTTTTTAAGAATTAAGTTAGGATCTACGATTTGAATTATTAATTAAGATTTAGGTTTTTAAGAATTAAATTAGGATTTAAGATTTGAGTTATTAATTAAGATTTGAGTTGTTAAGAATTAATTAAGATTTAAGTTGTTAAGAGTTAATTAAGAATTAAGTTGTTAAGATATAATTAAGAAATAAGTTGTTAAGAATTAATTAAGAATTAAGAATTAAATTAAGAATTAAGATGTTTAACAATTAATTAAGAATTAATAATTAATTAAAAATTAAGTTGTTATGAATTAATTAAGAATTAAGTTCTTAAGAATTAAATAAGATTTAAGATGTTTAAGAATTTAAATTTAAGTTGTTAAGAATTAATTAAGATTTAAGTCGTTAAAAATTAATTAAAGTTTAAGTTGTTAAGAATTAATTAAGATTTAAGTTGTTTAAGATTTGAATAATAATTTTGGGTCTAATTGCATCATTTTTATTAATTTAAAAAATTCTGATTCATCTATTATTTCTTTTATTTTTAAGTTTTCAATTTTATTTAATATTTCTATTTTATTTGAATTCTTGTAAGCCTTTTTAATTATAGCTTCAATATTAATAAATTCATCTTCATCTTCAGAATCATATTCTTCTAAGTTATATTCAGAATTAATAAAAGTTGTATCATTATCTTCAAAATAGGTAGAATAATTTTTAGTATTGCGTATTATTATCTTTAAAATAAGTAGAATAATTAATTAAGGATTCACAATTCTCTTGAAGGTTATTAGAATTATCTTGAGAATTATTAATTAATGTATTATCATTATCTTCAAACTTATTAATTACAGTTTGATTATTATCCTCAAAATTATTAATTACAGTTTGATTATTATCTTCAACATTAGTTGAATTATTAGTAAAATTATTCAAAATATTAGAATTAATTTCTAAAATTGTAGCATTAATATTAAAGATTAAGGAGTTGATATTCAATATATTAATATTATCTATATTTAATTTAGATTTGTTATCAGCTAATTTATCATGTAACATATTTAATTTATTGTATAAATAATCTAACTTAACATGAATATCAACATAAGAATTATCTAACTTAACAAAAGAATTATCTAACTTTGCAGGAATTTGAAAAACACCTTTGTAGAAATTAACTTTTCATACCTCCATTACCTTCGTCGTATTTTTTGGCATTGTGGATCGGGCTATTTTCCAGTCTGGTCACTGGTTCTTGTAATGCACATAATATTTTTCACTTGAAACACTGGATATGACTTTTATTCCTTCGGATTCCTAGTGCTGGTACCTCCATTGCCGCTGGTGGTGATGTATGAATCTGACGAGTAGGACACTTATTTTTGCAGTGTCCTTGACGGACCCAAAATATACTGTCACGAATGTGGGTCCTCCAAATTTAAATGTGAATGAATAACTGGAAACCTTTTTTGCAATCAAAGTATGAAAAGCGTAGTAAAGGGGCCACAGGTCGTATTTTTCCAAGGGACTAGTCGAGGTTGTGTTCGATTTGTGCTTGTAAATATGTGTCGTTTGTGAATTTTGGGTTTCAATTCAAATCTGGATTTTTTGGGGTTGCAATTGTGAAATGAGATAGCAATAAAATACAAGATGCATGCCACCAAAACTTGATACACACTAATAAAGCTTAAGTGCCGAGATGAGGCTACAATTCAAAGACAAGTTGAGTGCGAATGAAACTGATTTCAAGCACAAGCACGCACTAAAGGATAAGTTTAATCTGATACAAAACAGTGCTGAGGCTGAACGTTATAACTTGCAGAATTCCACCAACTCAGCACACAAAAGGGAATTAATCAAAAACTGCTTCATGAATTTAGACCCTTTGCAAACACCGCAAACTGAGAATTCAGGATTGAAGTAGATCCATTAAGCTTAGAAAACTTGGCAAGCAACAAAGAAAACTGATGTGTCTACGATGATGCTAATGCTGATCGATTTCAATTTGGAAAACAAAGATTGCAATGAAGAATTTTGCAAAATTGAATGAAGAATTTCAGATCAAGTTCTAACCAATTCAAGCAAACTAAAACCGGAAATGGACTTGCAAGGGCTGTATGCAGAAATGTCTAAATGCAGAAATGTCTAAATGCAGAAATTGCTTGCAAAATTCAGAAACTTATTTGGAAGCTAAAACCCGACTCAACTGAGACTTCAGAAACTGCAGGAAACAAGGTAAACTGCAGCAAGTCTTTTCGAATTGCAGAAATGAAGATTCAATGCAGAACAGGAATGGAGAATTTCAGCAACATTCAAATGCAGAAGTGCCAAATCGATTTCAAGAATTAACAGCAACTAGATGCAACTACAGGTTCAACTGCAGAAATCACAAACTAAGACTGAGAAGAAAAATGCAGAAATAAGTTGGGTTGCAATATGAACTTGGCACGCAACAGATTTAGCAGGACATCTAAACAGAAGTGCAGAAAGGAAAAAATAGGATACAAATCACACTTCGATCACAGGCATCAGCAATTTAAATGTTATCTAAAATCCCAAGAATTTGAACTAAACACGAATTGAACTCAATTGAAACTGCAAAACTGAAATCCAAGTTGGCACGCAGAATCAGAAATTCAGAAACACTAACAGGAATTGGCATGCAAGAGATTTAGTTGGCACGCAACAATTAACAGAAATAAACTGAAATTAAGTGAAACATTAACTAAACTAGCTAGCTAACTACTTACTTGAAGATTTAAAGCTAAATTACAGCTGGAACAATGCATTAAACCAAGTTAACGAATCTGAAACAAAATGCAGAAACAGAATTCGGCAGAAATCAAATTACAGCTACAAAAACATGAAAATTAAGTATCTAAGCTACTCCTCAACCCTTCCTTAGCTCAAGAACTTCTTGGTCGTCAAGCAAGAGCTGGCTTCGAACCCCTAGGCTCAGCAAATCAGTGGAAATTCATTTCTGAAGTCGATTCTGTTCCAATCTGCGCTTGGTTGGAATTTACAATCCGAATCTCTCTATCTCAATTGGTGGAGCTGCAATGATGAATTGGGAAGCTTCTGAGCTCACCTGAGAACCCCTACAAATGGCACAGAAGCTTGGAAATGGATCGTGGTTGAGAAGAAAGTGGTTGGACTGAGGAATTGCCGAAACCCTCAAACAATCCCTGTTCCGGCGCAAATGGAGCTGAATTCTTCAAGGAACGATCACCAAAGACTCAATTCTTGATCTGGGATGGAAGTTGAGGGGTCGCGCCCCTTTGGATTGAAGGAGAAAACTGAAGAAACGAGGAAGACGAAGCTGCGGCGGAGACGCGACGAAGGCTGAAGGCTGCGGTGAGTTTAATTAAATACTTAAGCATGGACGGCTGTGATTGATTTGAGGAAATCCAACGGCTGATCTTGCTCTGATTGGAGCCAAACTTTGATGATGATGATCTGGGGTTAGGATCTGCCTCGTGGTAGCTCGGATCCTCCAGATTTGCAACGGATGGTCCAGATCAATCTAATCTTTGAATGGACGATCTAGAGCCCTCCAAGCTTGATCCAACGGTTGATTTAGCTCTGATTGGAATGAAACCTTCAGATCTTGATCAGGATGCTTATCAACCCTAGCCCTAGCTCGGATTGCTTCAGATGGTCCCGGATGGCTCAGATCTAGCCGCTCTTGAATCGGACGGCCCGGATTAATCGTAAGCTTGATAATTCGATCCGGTTCACTTCCGACTCAAGTTTGACCCAATATGCCCTAGGTCCATGAACCTTTCATGCCTACAAAAATATATCAGAAAATTAGTGGCCAAATAATCCAAAAATATGCAAATTTGCAATTAAGTCTAAAATAAGAGGAAATCCTAAAACCTAGGGAAAAATCACAATTAAGCAAGTAAAACATGAGTCAAACATGGATTTTAGCAACTCAAATAATCAATAAAATGGTACTTATCAACTCCCTCACACTTAACCTTGAGCGTCTCGCGAAACCACTAAGTATGTATCCCCTAGATTTTCTTAAGCATAATTAGAAACAAATGAAAAGAAATTACCTAAGGTTGTCAATTCTCAAAAATCTAAGCTCTATGGATTAGCATCTTGTCCTTAAATCAACAACTTAGCCTTTTCATCAATCATGAGTTATTGAGATGAATTTAAATCACTAAGCCTTTCAAGGAAAAATTTAGTGGCTCTCTACTTAAGTTCTAACTTGATGATGGAAGTGGAGCTCACTCAAACACACATGCTTCTTGCACTACCATAGGCTTGCTTATTATCTACTCTCCACCATTAGTCATGATTAGGATTCACATCTACAAAAACAAGTGAAAACATGGAAAATGATAAGGAGTGAAATAAAAGCCAAGAAAATGGAAAAAAATGGGTAGAGTGGAAGACTTGAGTGCTTGAGGATGCTTTTGATGCTCTTTGCCCTCCTTTCAGTCCACATAATGAAATCCAAAGTGTGATGGAGTGAGTCTTTCCAATGCCCTTCCAAAATTTGATGAAAAGAATTCATGAATTCCTTTGTGCCAATTTTTCCTCTTGCGTGCCAATTTTGCTCTTTGTTTTCTTTTCTGATTTTTTTTTCTTCTTTCTTTTCTCTACTGAATTCAGAATGTCATGGAGCAGATCTTCAATTTGGATGAGATTATCTTCACTAATTCATGGTGCCGAAACTTCAATTGGATACCAACTTCCTTCTTTGTTCTTTTTCCTTGTTTTTCTTCCTTTTCAAACTGTTTTCTATTTCTTTTTTTTTTCTCAGCTGCTAGCTTCCTTATTTCATTTGCAGCTTCTCCTTATTCATATCTGATTTCTCAAAACAAGTAGCTTCCAAACTTCTCCTAGATCTAGAGCCCTCAAGTGAAACCAAACTCAAAATTCTGCTTTGTTTCTTTTTTTGTTTTCCAAACTGTTTTTCTGTTTTTCAACCCTTCTAATTGATCACTTCAGAGCAGGGACACAAGTTCCTATTTCAGATTACAGCTCCACATTCCAATCTAACTCGTGACAGCAGGTTGCATCAAATAAGAATGGCAGATTTAGAGCTTGAAGTTGATACCAAACTGTTTTTCAGAATTTACCTCAGATTTTGTTCGGCTTCACTGCAATTTTTTCCTTTCTCTGTTTTTCATCAGATTCCAAACTCTTCCTTGCAATACAGTCCGATTTCTAAACAGAGAGCAGCTGCAAGTCCAAAACATTCTGATCAAAACATGCTATCCAAAAATTTATTCCTTCAATGGCACAACCTTGTAGTAAGATGTGTTTTCAGATTTTTTTTTTCTTTGCTCTTTTTTTTTCTTTCAGCCGAATTTACCTTGGCACTACAGTGCTTAGATCTTCAATCTATTGCTTGACTTCTTCCGGAATTTGGCTTCAATTGAATGGTTGCGTGCCACTTAGACTTTGGCACAAAAAATATTTTTCTTTTTGCGTGCCAATTCTTTTCTCTTCTTCTTGTTCAGTTTTTTTTTCGTGTGCCACTTGATCTTCAAAGTGTGATAAGGAATCTAGATGCTCCACTTGCTTCCATCCTTTTGCTCATTTTTGGAATTCAAATTCACTCACTTGGCACCTTTTTGCTTCAATTGAATTGCAAATTTTTTTTTTCTTGATATGAAATGCCTCTTTGATACCAAATCTTTCCAAACCACTAGTCACTCCCCCACACTTAAATCTTTGTCCGTCTCGGGCAAAGTAGCATTAAGAAAACATCCCAAGCATACAAATCCATAGAAAAAATGGGGTTAAGTAGGGAAAATGAGAATTATTAAGTGAGACAAGAGAAATTAATGAAAATGGATATGAGATGAGAAGCAAAATGATTTATCTCTATAAATGTGATCCAATCATCGAAATATGGTTTTGAAAGAACCTAGGCAAGTTCTAGAGTACAATAACATGTATGTGTCACAAATATAAGGTTAAACCTCACTAGGCAAAAATAATTCATCCCAAGTCATCAATTAAGAATTTAAAACCAAGTAGTACTCAAGCATCCAAGATTTCATCCATGAGCTTAAACCCTAAGTTTTAACAACCAAATTTAATTTATTTTCAAAAGACTCTAACATGGCATGAAGATAACCTAGAGGGATACATTTATTCCTAATCATGGAAGAAAAAGTGCGAAAAGAAATAACAAGGTATTTACAATGACTCCTATGCATTCTACTCTACTCATGCATTTATTAGCAAGGACTCAATTTAAAAGTGAAAACATGCAATAAAAGAAAATACAAGAAAAAACAATCTCCCCTTTATTCTGGTGGACGGAGTCTATCCAGAAGTAGCCTCCATCGTGGTAGTGGAGGAGTCTGGGTGGCTGGGAGCGTTAGGACTCCCCCACACTTAAACTTTGCAAAAAATTGCTCTGGTGGCCTAAGGCGATTCAGGTTCAAAATCCATTGAAGGAATGGAGGGCTATGGATTAAAGTAAGATCTTCTCCTCCTTCTTGATGCCTTTCAGAAGTCCTTCCAGGAGGTTGAAGTCTGTTCAGTTGGAGCACCCACTCCTGAAGTCTTCTGGACCCTGCAAAACAATGTAATACCTCTCTCAAGCGTTCAGGGTCAGAAAGAAATGATATAAATTCAGTCTCTGCATGAAATGTATCCAAAATTGCATCATATCCAATTAAATCAATTCTTGGTGCCTCAATAAAATTTTCACAATTATTTCCTACAAAATTTGCATCCAGATACTCATCACAAATAAAGAAATCAATTTCTGGCACATCAATAGAAATTTCGTAATTATTTTCCATCCAGGGTGTATCAAGCAATGTGTCACAGCCAATCAAATCAATATCAGATATCTCCATAAGTTTTTCACATTCAACCTCAGCATAAGATATAGCAAGAGATTCATCAAAATAAATGACATCAATTTCAGGCACTTCTAAAATTTTTTCACTATCCATGTCCACAAAAGATGTATCAAGATATTCATCATAACAAACAACATCAATTATAGGTGCCTCTAAAATTATTTCGCAATCCATATCTACAAGAGATGTATCAGGTAATGCATTATGACCAAGGAAATCAATTTTTGGTACCTCTATTGGATTTGCACAAACAATTTCTACACAAGGTATATCAATAAATTCATCATAACCAATAAAATCAGCACTAGGTACCTCGTTGCATTTTTCTGAACAAAGAGGAGAAATACTTACCTGAGCGTGCTGGAGAATACCTGAAGGTTCTACAATAGTAGATGTATCTGTGGCCTCCTCCTGATCAAGTACATGCTCCTCTTCAGCCTCAAGCTCTGGTGGACACTCAACTGGAATAGGTGATCCTTGGGTGCTTGCTTCCACCATGCAAGTCCCTACACTTTCTGGTTCATCCTTTGAGTCTTCTAATGTACCAGTCAATTGTGGTGGTCCCTGGGGCTTAGTACAATCCCCTACACCTATGGAATCATCTCCTATGTATTCTTCTTCTACAATATCTGCAACAACAACATCAGAAAAATTAGGACCATCAATAATGCTATCATCACAAAATAAAAGTCTAGAATGGTCCTGTGGAGCTTCAATTTCTTCTTCTTGAGCTGAAAAATTTGGAAATGGATTTTGAGTAGGAATCTCCGGAGGGATGCATGCTGTAGGTGCCCTATATTTGATGCATTCTTCTTCTTCTTCCAAAATTGCAAGGTCCATTAAAGAAAGATTTGGCCCTGCACTAGGGTCACCTTGAACTGATATGAAACCAACTCCGGGGCTCTCAGAATTAAAAACAGTTTGAGAAGCTAATTGTCCTGATCTTTGGGCTTTTATCTGATTCAAATCACTAGCCACTTTTTCCATTTGCCTTTCGAGGTTTTGAAGCTCTTGTTGAAACATTTGTTGAAATTGAGACTGTGGGGGTTGATAAAATGGTTGCACAAGCTGATTAAACTGCTGAAAATTTGGTTCACAAGTCGGTGGAGATGGCTAAAAATTGTAGCCCTGGAATTCTTGGATCTGAGGTTGAATTTGTGGTGGTGGAAACTGAATTTGCATGGGCTAGAAATTCTGGTTATGTAGCTGAAAATTCTGATCGCATGGCTGTGAATATTGAAAAGGTTGTTGAAAATTCTGTATAGGTTGAAATTCTTGCTGCCATGGCTGAGGTAGAGGCTGACAAAACTGATTTGATTGCTCAAAAACTGAAAATTGGGGTTGCCCATTCTGAATTTGTTGGAAATTTGAGTAGGGCTGTTGGAAATCTTGCTGTGGTGGTCGAAATTGCTGGACAGGCTGCTGGTGAGTAGATGACTGAGCTTTATGTTTTTGTTGGTATTCCAACTCCTTTAACACATTTTTTAACCCCACCAGGGCATCATTGAGCTCTGTATAGAACTCTGGTGACTCTGTATAGTCCTTTGGTGAAAACATTTGGATTTTACAGCCCTGTCACACAACAAACAAGAAAAATGGCAGCAACCGTATACAAAAGATAAAGCAAAATAAGATAGAACCCAATGATATGTCCAAAAGTATACAATCAAAAATCAAACAAATCAACTAGTTGCTTCCCCGGCAACGGCGCCAAAATTTGATAACCGTTTTTGTCGTGTTACGGTTTCAAATACAATTTAATTATCGAACTTCTCTAAACTAATGTAGCATAGAGTAACTCGAGTCGTCTCCCAATGAATGTAGTTGGTGCAAGATAAATCTTAGGATCATATCTTATTGCTTTTGGGTTTTGGATATGAAACTGAGTTTTGATTTGAATGTTAATACTATGAACAGGAATAGAAAAACAAGTATGAAATCTAGTTCTACCGAAGTGAAAGACAATGCAGGTAATAAATCTAACCTCACTAAACTATACTTGCAAGAGAATTAAAAGAAACATAAGGTAAAGAACTTAGGGAACTGAACATGAATGAAACCTAACCTAATTGCATCAAACTGAAGCCATTAATGAAGATCTACGATAAGAAAGCAATTAAACTAATGAAGCAATTACTGAAATTCCATCAACTGAACTATAAGCAATTAAACTAATGAAACATTGCAAGAATCTATGATAAGGGAAATTCAAACTAAAATCCAACTAATGAAAGGGGCATTTCATCAAACACATAGTAGACATGCTAAAAATTGATTCGAGTACGTGCCAATTGATAGGGGCAAGATCTATCCAATACAAACATTTTAACATTCAATCACAAACAACTCAATTAAGAACAATCAACCATCAAAACAATCTGCTGGCTGCTGAATTGCTCTGTGGGAATTGCTGTGAAAGATGGCTGCCGAATGCTGAAAGCTGAATGAAGAAGAACTGCTAATGCCGGAAGGAAGTGGAAATGAAGATCTGCTGCCAAATGAATTGAGTTGTGCTGGAAAAATCTGCTAGCTGCCGGAATTGAGGAATTGATCTGCTGCCGGAATTTAGTGAAGATGAAACCGCAACTGAATTGAAGAACTGCTATCTGGAAAGTAAAGCTGCTGATGAATAAGAAGAAGAACTGCGGCCGGATCTACTTTGATGAAGAAAAACAAGGAAGAAACTGCATAAGGAACAACTGTGAAGAAACTACTGCGAGAAATAAAAATTTGCTGTAAATGAAAACAATGAAGAACTGCGGTAAAGAAACTGATCGCTGATGAAGGAAATCGTGGCGATGATGAACTCCGGCCGGCTAAGGTTGGAACCCCTAACCCTAGCTTGCGGTTGTGATGTGGATGAAATGAAGAACACCAGCTAAGGTTCGGAACCCCTGAAACCTAGCTGTGGTCGTCGGCTGTGGTGATGGAGAGGAAGGCGGATGGAGTTGATCGGATCGAGTCGGGAACCCCTCAAACTCGGTTGATCGAAACTCCGGTGGTGAAGGTGGATGAACGAGTCGGGAACCCCACAAACTCGGTTGATCGAAGCTCCGGCCGACTAGGGTTGGAACCCCTAACCCTAGTTGCGGCGACGATGAAGATGGAGGAGGAGAAGAATCGCCGCGAGCAGCCTGCGTGTGGAGTCGATGCCGTGCCCTAGCTCTGCGTGTGTCCCTTTTGTTTGGCTGCGCGTGGATTCAGTCCAGCTCGGGTTTGGCTCAGCGGTTCAGTCCAGTCAAGCCAAAGCAGTTGGGTTCAAACCAGCCAGTTGAGTCCAGCTTGGGTTCAATCTCAGCCCAGCTCAGCGATTTGATTCAGCCCTGAGTTCGGCTCAGCTTGAGTTTAGCTCAATAGTTGGGTTCAGTCACATTCAGTTCTTCAGCCCTGGTTCAGCTTGAGTTCAGCCAAGCAGTTGAGTTAGCTCATCAGTTAAGTTCAGCAATATGATGATGGAAACAATGGACGACTGAGATCAATCTGACTTCATCCAACGGTCGGATCTCTTCAGATCTGAACCAAACTCCACAGATCTCAATCAATGGTCCTGATCTACCTGTTCTCAGCTCGGATTAACCAGATCAGTGGTGGATGGTCCAGATCTTCCTTTTTCTTGAATGGATGGTCTAGAACATCTTGAGCTCGATCCAACGGTCAGATCTCTTCAGATCTGGCTGAAATTTTCAGATCTTGATCTCTGGTCATGATTGATTCTATCTTGGACTCGGATCGACCAGAAGTTGACCGATGGCTCAGATCTAGCCGTTCTCTGGAATGGACGGCTCCTATTAATCTGATGCTTGATCCTTTTGATCTGGATCCAATTCTAACTCAAGTCTGACCCAATTTGATCTAGGTCCATGATCAATTGAAGCCTACAAAAATATATTAGAAAATTAGTGGCCAAATAATCCAAAAATATGAAACTTGCAATTAAGTCCAAAATAAGAGGAAATCCTAAAACCTAGGGAAAAATCACAATTAAGCAAGTAAAACATGAGTCAAACATGGATTTTAGCAACTCAAATTATCAATAAAATGGTACTTATCAGTCCTCTCTCCCTGCACTTAAAATAAATTATATGAAATTAAAAATAGACATAATTAAAATATACCATTATTCACTCTTAGCTCCCTCTTAATTTCTAGCCTTCTTGCTCCTTCGGCGGTGAGTCCGATCAGAGCCACCTGCTCTGATACCAATTGTGGGATCGGTGGCATCGATAGAGGGGGTGGGGTGAATATCGACTCACTTATTTTTGTGGGACTTCGTCGTTCGTTCGTTCGCTCGTTCTTGCTATTAGAGTATTAGTACGCAGCGGAATATTAAATAAGAAAGATAAACACAACAGACACGCGGAATTTATTTATTTGGTTCCCAACCCCCCATCAGTACACCCAAGGCCTATGTACTCGGCGTGAGTCCACTAGTGGTCTCCGTTCCGGAATTTTTGGAGTCGGAGAAAACTGTTGATGCAGTCTGACCCTGATTGTTATTTTGGTGTTGACATCGATTTTAGTTTAGGTTGATGATTATGATTATGATTATGATTAAGTCCTAATCGGGGATTAGGCACGGAGTGATTGGAAAATCCTAGCTTGGAGGACTAGGTGTTGAAAGTCCTAATTCGGAAGGGTTGGGTGAAAAGTCCTAGCTTGGAGGGCTAGGTGAAAAGTCCTAACTTGGAGGGTTAGGTGAAAAGTCCTAACTTGGAGGGTTAGGTGAAAAGTCCCAACTTGGAGGGTTAGGTGAAAAAGTCCTGGCTTGGAGGGTCAGGTCCTAGCCTGGAGGGCTAGGTTGGATGAAATCCCGGTGAGTGAAGCCGGGTCCTGGTGAGTGAACCCAGGTGGTGGAAATCCCGGTGAGTGAAGTCGGGTCCTGGTGAGTGAAGCCAGGTGATGGAAATCCCGGTGAGTGAAGCCGGGTCCTGGTGAGTGAAGCCGGGTGATGGAAATCCCGGTGAGTGAAGCCGAGTCTTGGTGAGTGAAGCTAGGTGAGGGAAATCCCGGTGAGTGAAGTTGGGTCCTGGTGAGTGAAGCCAGGTGATTGAAATCCTAGTGAGTGAAGCTAGGTTGAAATCCTGGTGAGTGAAGCCAGGTCCCGGTGAGTGAAGCCAGGTGACCGAAACCCTGGTGAGTGAAGCCATGTCCTAGCTTGGAGGGCTAGGTTGAAGTCCCAGTGAGTGAAGCTGGGCATGACACGAGTCAGGGAAAGGCTGGAGTCTTGTTCAAATGACTTAGAGTGCATTTGGGCTTGCCTGGATCGGTCTGGTGACCGATCAGGGAAGTTGGCACGGTGCTCCTTCGTGGATCGGTCTGGTAACCGATCCAGCGATCCCTGATCGGTCTGGTGACTGATCAGGGAGTATGTGTTTCACTCACTGCACAGCTCCTGATCGGTCTGGTGACCGATCAGGGAGCACACAGTGAGTTGAGTTCCCCCGCTGATCAGCTCCTGAACGGTCCGGTGACCGATCCAAGACCTAGGATCTGAAGTCTACGATTAAAGTTTTCTCACTGGAAATAGCCTGATTGGTCTGGTGACCGATCAGGATGGAGCCTGATTGGTCTGGGGACCAATCAGGAGTGTGCAGAAGACTTCTGGATCAGTCTGGTGACCGATCAGGGCCCTTCCTGATCGGTCTGGTGACCGATCAGGCGCAGAACTTTAATTCAAATACGCTGTCAGAAGCTCTGATCGCGTCTGTTTTCACTGCCGATTCTCTGCTACTTTCTGATTTCATTTGATATCGATTTGCTAAGCTTCTGTTGAAGTGTGCAGGTGACACAGGAGGATTCAAATACTCAAGGAGGGTCAATGGAGGACTTTCCATGGAGCAGGTTTGGATCTATTGTGTTTTCAGGTCTCAACGGCATCTGGCGCAACTGGCAACTGACAAAGGCGCGGCTGGCAACTGACGGAGGCTCAGCTGGAGGAGTGTCCAGTGGACTGAGTGCTCAGAGAGGTCAGTGGGTCAGGGTGTGGGTCAGTGGTGCTGATGGAGCTGGCGACGTTGAGCAGGAGCTTAAGAGACGAAGCTGGAAGCAGAGGAGCTGAGGTGAACAAGACAGAAACTTGGGAAGTTTGGTTGGGCTGTGTTCGTGCTCTCTGTTGCTTTGTGCTTGAGCGATCTTGTTGCATTCCTGTGAAATCTTTGTGAGTGTTCCTTCTTGTGTGATCTCTTGTACTCAAGTTCAACCATCCGTGAGATCTGTGGAGAGGTTTCTCCACCGAGAAGGAGGATCTATCTTATTCGGTGTTCACCGGGGCTTGATCTGCCGACGATCAAGGGATCGCCCACCTTACGGGCACGCCAAGGAGTAGGGGCAAGTTATCCCCGAACCTTGTACATCGCTGTGTCGTCTGGTTTGCTGTGTTTGTTTTGATTTCTGTTTGTTATTTCTGTTTCTGCATTTGCTCCCGCTGCCTAACTCTGAAGTGCAGAAAGATTTTAAAAGCTTCAAGCTTAAGTGTCTGACTATATTCACCCCCTCTCTAGCCATCCGAGTTCCAAAAAAAACTTGTCTTACAGTGTGATTTACAAGTACAAAATGATAAACTGAAAGATAACTAATAAACAAAAAGCAAACCAACAAAAACGAAGATCCGACCAATCCAGAAGTTCAAAGTGCAACACACTTCCTCCTGGAGTCTCCTTGGTCGCAGAGCTTCGACTTAGCGCTTTTTGTTTCGCACAGAATGACTAACCAGATGTGGAACTTGATATTCTGAGCTGAGGGGTCGAACCCCCTTTTATACATGGTTCTCAGGCGCCTGATAGCTTATGGGGCGCCTCACAAGCGGTCAAACCTGATCCGAACTGACGAACTCGTCGTAGGAATAAAACCTGCATCCCAGGTGCCTGATAGCACTTAGGCGCCTGGGTTCTAGGCGCCTTAATTCATTCAGGCGTCTGGGAACCCCTTTTCCCAGCTTCTGTTTGTTTTGCATTTTGTTCTCCTATCTTGCCTCCAACTCCAGGTACCTACAAGACAATAAAACACACAACAAACAGACAAATAATCTTATGCATTAGTTGATTGACAACCAGAGTTGTCTGGTTCTGACGTTTGGATTTCACATGAAATCCTAGGTCGAACTGACGCCTACTATTCCATTTCCCGGGGAACACATCCTCACCTACTCCACCCTGGACAAGCTGCCCTTTGCCAACCGGGACCTCCGGTTGGACATTTGCTCGGCCTCCGAGAACCCAGATCTCGAGACGTCCGACCTCGACCCATCTTTACTTCTGTCCGCGATCCCCGCTCGACAAAGTCTTTTAATCAGTCCCCCAGACCAAGACTTTACGCTCGGCCTCCGAGACTCCAGGATCTTGAGACGTCCGATCCTTGACTCGTCTCTACTTTTGTCCGTAGTCCTCGCTTGGCAAAGACTTCATTGCCCGATCCCCGACCAGGACTTCATGCTCAATCTGTTAGCATTTGGAAAACTTGGAGGGCCGAAAGGCAAGTTAACCCAAACATAGGGGCTCGTGTATGAATAGCTGAAATGGGAGGGGGTTTCTGTAAAAGCCCAATTTATTTTAAAAACCTTTCTTTTCTCTCCACTCGGCAGATCGCGGAAAAAGGGGGAAACAGAATCTCCTCCGCTGCTTCTTCTTCATTCTCTTCTTCTCGCCTCCGCCTTCGGCCCACTCAACCGGCGCCGACAACATCCCAGCTCTTGCCACCATGGGTAGTCGACTCTAGGAGATTCTTGATCATGTTCCCCTAGCAGTTCTCGCCATCGCCGGCATCACAAGGAGGTAAGTGGTGCACTCTTGACCTAATTTTCGATCGCTGCGTTCTTTCCCTGATTCTTCCGATATATCGCCATCTATTTTGGTTCTGAGGCTGAAACGGTTGATTTAAGGGTTTTTGTCGGCCGGTTTTGGGTTGGATCGGGTGTTGGGGAGTGCGGTCTTGATCACCAGAGCTAGAGCAAGGGACGCCGGAGCTCGTATGAGGTAAGGAATTGGATATCTGATCGAGTTTTGAATTGGGATTGTGGTTTAGTTTGTTTTGATCAAATTCATTCCCGTGAGCTTTGGATCTGTGATTTGCGATTGGATTTGAGTTGTTTTTTCGTGTCGCTCAGGTGGATTGGTAGGATGGTTTTGTTGGGTTGTGGTCATTGTTAATGGTGTTGATATGTGGAGCTCATGTTGTATTTTCTGCCGTTTCTTTGATCAGTGAAGTCCATACCTCTCTGTGAGTTCTTTGTAAATGATGATGTATTTGAATTATTGTTGCGATTTGCGTTGGGTTTGAATTGATATATATCCTTGTTTAAGGATGTGGCTGATAGATTTGGATC
The DNA here is from genome assembly GCA_024364735.1 of Boesenbergia rotunda. Taxonomy (NCBI): domain Eukaryota; kingdom Viridiplantae; phylum Streptophyta; class Magnoliopsida; order Zingiberales; family Zingiberaceae; genus Boesenbergia; species Boesenbergia rotunda. Next base: position 302,549 of record JAGFNQ010005943.1, read on the forward strand.
GCATACATCTGTTTCTTAGATTCTCGTGCTTTTCTTTTCCTTCGTGCCTGTACTTGTTCTGTCGTGAGCTTGTTTGTTTGGTTGGATGATCTGTTTTCTTGATCAGTGTTGATTGGAGAAGTTTGTGTAGGATCTGTGTATTAGGGCTGGAAATTGAATCGGTTTAGAGTTTCTTTTTCTCTTGTTGTGTGGAGGTTGCCCTAATTGTTGATCCAAGGTTACCGTGGGATTAGAGGGTGGTTTGAGTTGCTTAGACTCTTCCTGGTGCGCTATTTTGGGGTACAGTCCTAAGCTGTGAGCTGGTGATTGGTGAAGCAATTGTTAGGTTTAGATTTGGGAGGGGTAGTTGTGTTGTGAGTTGGTAAGTGAAGTTAGGGTTTTGATTTTCAATTACACTTAGCATAAACTTAGCTAATAATTTAAATTGTATAATTAGCTAAGTTGTATTGGTTTGATGCAGGGCATTGAGTTGATTCACATCGACTGTGGATATTATATTTGGACGGGGTTCTCGTCGCACGGACTTCTTATTTTCGAGGCAGGTACCTCCGACTTATCTTCTGGATTAGTCATAGATTATATGCTTGATATGCTATGGTTAGCGATAGGGTTATGTATTGTTATATACATGTTTTAACTTACGCTAATATTGTATATGCTAGACCTGGCATGTGATACTTATACCTTTAGGACTTAAGCTATGGTGCATTATCTATGATCCTTGCATATCATGTGGATATAGGTGGACTAGTAAGTGGATGTTGTTTGACCAGTGGCATGCATCATCATGCACTGTGCATCACTGTCGACCAGGGGCTCCTTTGTGTTTGAGACAGGTCGACAGTCATACCTGACCTACCCATACGACCACTCATGGGTTAGTGGTTGACGGAGTATGGGTAGTGTGCTCTGTGCTGCTCCGCTCATACATTCATGGGTTAGTGAATCGGAGAGTGGTAGCAGGCAGAGTCTCTCTTTGGGTAGTCCATATACCAGGAGATGAGAGAGAGAGAGGTCTCTCTCCGATATATATACATGGGGTAAGGGTAACACTCAGATAGAGATATCCTCCAGAGATAACCTAGGGTAGGGGTGTTACTTCGGCAGGGAGGTAACATTCAAATAGAGATATCCCCCAGATAGGTCATGAGGTAGGAGTGTTACACCAACAGCATACCGTCTACTCGATCGCTCATAAGCAGTGATGACAGAGTACTGATGGTAGTCACAGCTCTACGTCGGAAGGTGGCCTCAGCTCACTTCCTCCCGTACATAGATGACGATGTTTAACCGACGGCAGGGGTGACCATGTCATTGCACCATGTGCATACGCATATTTTGCATTTGCCCGTGCTTGCTATACTTGGATGTTGTATATGATTGACATGCACATATAGGAGACCTTTATGCCCTGGTTTTGACGACCCCACGACACTAGCATGGTGTTTTCTGTTCCTCATATTAGTTGTACTTATCATTGCATGTACACGTGTTATTACGATAGCCTACTTTACTATTGCTAGCTTAAACTATCTTACATATCTGATGAGATATCCGCTGAGTACTTTGAACTCACCCAATTAGCTCCTTGTTTTTATTTCAGGATGATCAACTGGAGTGCCCGACAGCCTGTCCCGTTCTACGTGCGTCGAGACGATTTTGTCATTTTCCTGTATATGTTTGTGGGTACATGTTGGTACCCCTTTTCATTCGTTCTCCAGTTGTATTCTCATTTGCGTTTCCGCTACTGTATTTTCGATATGGTTGTACCTTTGTGTGCCATAGAGGCCTTCGTTCGGTGTGTTTTGTCGTAAGTTGTACCGGTACGCATCCTTTGTCGTCGTTTTTGTTTTCTTTTTATTCAGACGCTTGTTCTAGCCCTATAGTCTACGGTACAAGCGGCTGAGGTAGTCGTAAAGGTTAGGTTTCCCGAATTGTCCGCCAGGTCGAGGAAGTGGCAATCCGGTCAGTATCGGACGGGTAGCTCATCGGGGCGTGACACAATCTCTTGGACCAAGACTTCAGTATGCAACCCTCGTCCACAACTTTGTGCCCAATTCCCCGAACCAGGATTTCATGCTCAACCCTACAGGTCAAGACTTCTTACCCAGCTTCACTCACCAGGACTTCTTCCACCTAGCTTCACTCACTATGACCCAGCTTCACTCACCAGGATTTCTTTTCTAGTCATCTTAATTCTGACTAGACTTCTTTCTTCCAAACTTCAGGTAAGTATACTCTCTCTTTACCAAACCTCAAGTCCAGTTTGGTTTAATCCCTTGGTCAAACTGACCAACCCTGGGTTCTATTCACTCTGCCAAACATCAGGTCTTGTTTGGCTAACCCTTTGTCAAACTGATCAAACCTGGGTTTATCCTACTAAATATCAAATCATGTTTGGCTTAACCCTTGATCACTTTGACCATACCTTAGTATATTGTCTCTGCCAAACATCATGTCATGTTTGGCTAACCCTTTGTCAAACTGATCAACCCTGGGTTTACCCTACCACACATCAGGTCCTGTTTGACTTAACCCTTAATCACTTTGATCATACCATGGTATATTGTCAAACATCGAAATACTAGAGGTTGGCCGTTCATGACTGATGCTCTTTGCACCAACAACTAGGTGTGCCTAGTCCTACTAGGACTTTTTCCGTGTCAGCGTGTGATTTTCCCGATCCACCTGGACTTCACTTAGTCATACTAGGTATGCCTAGTCCCACTAGGACTTTTCCCGTGTCAACATGCGATCTCCTCGATCCACCTCGACTTCACTAGTCAAGTCTTCAGTCAACCTTGATCCACTTGACTCGCATAGTGTTTAAACATCATTATCAAACATCGAAACTCAAGCTCACCCGAGCCTAGTCAAACTAGGTTAACCCTGACCTAATGAAGATTGCACCAATAGGGAGCAACAGCAAAATCTACATATACTATTCATTGACATAGAAAAAGTTATGATAGAGTTACAAGAGAAATTAATAAATAGAAAAAAGAGGTGTTAGCATAACATATTAAATTAATCAAGGATATGTATGAGAATGTAATTACTAAATAAGGATTAACTGAAGCATTTTCAATAAAAATAAGGTTACATTAAGGATCAGCTCTAAGTTCCCATCTTTTTATACTAATCATGGACGAACTCATTGAACACATTCAAAACACAATAGCATAGTGCATGCTATTTGTAGATGATATTATTTTAGTAGATGAACACGTAAAAGAGTAAATGATAAACTAGCTAGAATCTTGGCGAAAAACACCGATAGTGAAAAGTTTTACGCTTAGTATAGTAAAGATAAAATATATAAAATTTAAGTTTAAAAATATTAGATGTAATGAGACAATTATTAAGATAAGAAATGTCGTATTGTCTGAACTTAGTGCTTTAAGTATTAAGATTATTTTTGCAAAATGATAGAGGGATCAAGAAAAATATCTTACATAGAATATACGCAGGATAATTAAAATGAAATAGGACGTTGACTGTTTTATGTGATCGTAAAGTAACTCTAAAATTTAAAAGGAAATTTTACAAAATAGCGGTTAAACCTATTATGTTATATGACGTTGAATGTTGGGCTATGATTTGAGCGTATAAGCAAAAAATGTGAGTTACAGATATGAGGATGTTAAAGTAAATATGTGGACATATTAGGATTGAAAAAATAATAAATGAGAGTGTTAGAGTGAAAGAGTTACATCTATTGAAGAAAAACCCCAAGAGATACGTTTAAGATGATACAAATATATACTTAGACGACCAATAAATGCTTTGGTTAGGCAATGTAAAATTATGACAAATACAAACATCAAATGAGAAAGACAAAAAAAACTTGGTTAGCAACACTAAAACAAAATAAAATTTATTTAAATATAGATGATATAGTAAGAGATAAAACTTGATAACGCAGAAGGATCTGTTGATGCAATTGACCTTCAGGATTTTGATGTTTGTTTGATAATATGTTTAATGGACTCTAGTCATGTCAATGTTGACTAATTGACTAGCAAAGGTTATAAGAAGTTTTGGAGAAGTGAACTCCAATCACAAATCTAGTGAGTAAAGCTAGGAGGTGAAAGTTTTAGTGAATGAAGCTAGGTAGTGAAAGTCCTAGTGAGTGAAGCTAAACCCTAATTAGTGAAGATAGATGGTGAAAGCTCTAGTGAGTGAAGCCAACCAATGAAAAGTCCTCATGAGTAAAGCTAGGCCTTAAGGGGAGGTAACCCAAAGTAATAAGAAGTCTTGGAGGAGTAAACTCCAAGCACATTTTATCGCGGTTAACCAAACCAGCGGATTCTAGTGAACCTAAGTACAAGTTTTGCATTACTACCATTATACTTGGGAGTGGGTGAGGTCGTGTCCCATTTTAGGACAGAACCTTAAGCAATGATCTTACCGAAGAAACCAACGGATGTTTCTAAGTCAAGATTATGACACACCTATCTGCTTATTCTATCATGCATATTCATATCTATTTTTTAACTCTATTTTGTAGGGCAAAATATATATTTGTGTTAACACTCTTTTACAGGATAAACACTATTCCGTCGACGGATAAAGTGGTCTCGTTGATGGATCATTGTAAATTCAGAACAGTTAATTCAGAAACAGAACCTAGAAGGAAAGATTGGTTCCATCAACTGATATATTTTATCAGTCGATGGATCAAAGTCTTCTTACGGCAAGCCCAAGCTGTTTCAAGGAAGAAGAGGAAAATGTTGTTCCGTTGACTAATAGATCTTATTAGTCAACAGATTATTTATATTGTTTGACTTAGCAGCCAGGCAAGTAGTTTAGCCAAAATGGTAAACTAGGGTGGGACTCATCGATGAAAAAGCTTGTTCAGTCAATGGATAAGGAAGATTTCAGATCATAAAGCTAGACGCAAACCAGGGAAGATTCGCAGGGGGTTCCGTCGATGGATAAGGAAGATTTCAGATCACAAAGCTGGATGCAAATCAGGGAAGATTCGCAGGGGGTTCTGTTGACGGAAAGATGATTTCTAGAATTGTCATGTTTGGTTCAACTATAAGATGAGCCTCTAAGATTCAATTCAAGATAACTTTACTTTTGGTCGAAATATGCTCTTCATCACGTTCTCTTCGCCAAGATCTTTGTCAATCAAGCCTCTGCGTCAAGAGCTACTCTGACAACAAACTTCAATCTCTATCACAATTGTCGATATATTTCATTATTCTACTTGCATTTACATTTAAGGGAATAGTAGACTTATTATTATTGCCCTTCATATTTGTATTCGATCTCTCCTTCCAAAGGTTTTCAGGAGAATTATAGTGATTACTATCGAGAGCGATTAAGGATCACGGATCTTGAAGTAAAAACCGAGAAAGACTTCAAACCAAATAAAAAATAATTATCTTTATTCTTAATTATATTTCCACTACTATATCTCTTTTATTTTTGAAAAGAAAAAAAAAATTAACGACCCAGATTCATTCCCCCTTTTGTTCACTCTGGTCCAATAGGCCATACTTAATATGATAAACTATATTAACAGTTACCCCTTCTAATTGTTAAATAACTACTATAATAATACTTTAAAATCACCTGATAATGCGAAATCAAGTATCTTCCTTCTCTTATCCACTAGTTTCGAGTTATATAATAATCTTCGTAATTTAGTATTTATTTTAGAACAATTAACAAAAATATTAAAATGAATGAATGATCTTTTTGCCATCTTGTAATCATGATTATACAATGATTTCAACGTGTGAGATCAAAATATTACTCATAATTTATTATTTTTTTAAGTGTATGCGAAGAATTCGCAATAATTATTTCGAAGGTAAATATCTTCACAACACTAGCGAAAGTAAATATCTTCTTAAAAACATAAGGTCCTTTTTTTTATTTTATTTAAAAAAAACGTTCATTCCCTATTTGTATGATTTGGGGTTTATTTAATTTTTGCCCAATAAGGAATACAAGACAATTAAAGTAGTTTTTTTTAAAAAAAAAAAGCGAAATCTGAACACCGCCTCAGGCAAACCGTCAAGTGACGGTCAAACGGCGCCTCGACCAAGGCCCACCTCGACCGCCGCAGATCACCTTCCTCTAGGAGAACATCGGCACCGTCTAGTTTTACCGTTCCTGGTATTCAACGGTCGATGTCGGCGTCGCATAAAAGACACGATGCAGCGAAGGGTAGGTCATCCACGTCTCCTCTTTCCCGTACGGCGTGAGCTTGTCAAAGAGAAGAGAGAGAGAGAGAAAACAAAGCAA
>JAGFNQ010005944.1:0-31670 GCA_024364735.1 Boesenbergia rotunda
TATCACAATTAAACTATATCCTCCGTACGAGATTCTGATAGTTTACTGTAATCCCTCCTCCTTCGGCCTCCTGTCATATTTGCCGACCGGCTGGTTGGCAAACTGAACCCTTAGGGGGAGGACTCAAGGAACATCAATGGGTGGTCATCGCTTTTGGGTCGCGTAGGAACCGCCCGGCAAGATGCATCTGGCCGACAGGATGAATCTGGCTGGGCAGAGGTGCAGCAGACCGGATATCCAACTATCCCAATCGTATGACCAAGTTGGTTACATGGCCAATCGGCGGAATATACGCTGGTTCGCTTGATCCACTATCTACTCGGTGAGGTCAAGGATATTATGGGTTGACTGGTTGACCACCTGCGAGTCGTTTGGTCGACTATCTCACTGCCATGGCCGGGTGCGCTTGGTGGCCAACAAGTGTCCCCGGGGCCACGCCTTCGGACCTCCCCTTTGTTCGATCCCTCGAAGCCTAGTCAGCCCCACAAAAGAGACCAGTCACCTGGGGTTAAACACCCGACCGGATCATAATAGAAAATTATCGAACACGTAGTTTAAATTTCATATTATCCAAATCGCAGGGATAATTTTAAAAATATCTAAATCACATATCCGATATTGAATTTGTCGAATAAAGTTACCATTCATGATCACGTAAATTTACCGAATCGAATAGTACACTATAAAATGGATTAAAATGTCCGATTTATTTTTTAAAAATTAATATTCTCAATATGACATATGAAAATAATATTTGAGGACATGATATAATCAAAGAACTAAATGAACACATAGGACTTAATTCCATATCATTCTAAGAGTCCATCGATCACGATAAAAATCGATTGATGGATTTAGAAAGTTCGGAATGGCATTGTTGGGGCTTCAAGGATATACATATATCTCCGTAATGATATGATATTGTCAACTTTGGGTCTAAGCTCTCATGACTTTGCTTTTTCGCCCGAGGTTCGTTGGAAAAACCTCGTTAATCATTTTTTTCTCATGGCTTTGCTTTTGGGCTCCCTCTAAAAGGCCTTATGCCAATAAAGATTCTTTCCATCCTATTAAATTCATGATCTTTTCATTCTAACCAATGTGGGATTTTGATTGATCCCCAACAATCCTCCCCTCAAACGAAAGACCACCATTGGTCTGGGTCCTCTCCGTAAATATCTAGTCACTCTAGACCTGCTTTGGGCCTTCTTGCAAGCAATCCGGTTTCCTTTTGACCTTCTTTGGGCTTCCCCGCGAGCATTCGGTCACACTTCACCTATTCCAGGCCTCCGAGTCTCTTCGTGAGTAATCATGTTACCTTTTGACCTGCTCTGGGCCTTCCCGCGAGCATCCGGTCATCCTTTTAACCTACTTCGAGTCTTCTGGGCTCCTCGCAAGCATCTGCACTCGGTCACTCTTGACTTGCTCCAAGCCTCCTTGCAAGCATCCGGTCACACTTGGCCTACTCTAGGCCTCCCCACGAGCATCTACACCCGGTCACTTTTGACCTGCTCCAAGCCTCCTTGCAAGCATCTGGTCACACTTGACCTCTGGGCCTCCCATGAGCATCCGCACCCCGGTCAATCTTGACCAGCTCTAAACCTTTCCGCAAGCATCCGGTCACACTTGATATATTCGGAGCCTCCCCACAACTTCGTCTGAGGACCCTCCCTCATGGCACATGGTCTAGACCATGACTTTGATATCATTATTGGGGCCTCAAGGATATACATATATCTCCACAATGATATGATATGATATTGTCTATTTCGGGCCTAAGCCCTCATAGCTTTGCTTTTGGGCTCTCCCCAAAAGGTCTTATGCCAATGAAGATACTTTCCATCCTATTAAACTCATGCTCTTTTACATTCTAACTAATGTGAGACTTTGATTGATCCCCAATAAATATGGAACTAGATCTTATGTGTTCATCTAGTTTTCTTAATTTATACATGCTCTCAAACATCATTTTCATATGTCATATCGAGAGTAGTATTTTTTAGAGGAATGATACGTTCAAAGAAAAATCTCTATGAAAAGTTTAAGGAATGACATGACATTTTACATATATACGTCCGATTATCGCCTGAACACCATCGGCGTTCTTCGGTCGCCGTCCCGAATCAAACTATATCCTGGGGTACTATGAACCTGTCGGAGATCGCTATAATTACGATGTCACATCATCCCTTGAGGTTTTCCTCGAGATTTTTTTCAGAGCATAATATTTTTCATTTTTTTAATACAAATATATCTGAAAAAGTCAAAAACTGATTTGTCTTTAACAGTCATCATTCGGAGTAATCGGTAGTTTATGATCATATAATTTTCCTTTTACGAAATCCATTCATATGGGGAACAAAATCAATATCGGATTGTTTTTTTTTTAATTCCTAATTATTGATGGTGCGATCCAGCCGGGCATTTGAATGAGACATGCACGCCGAACATCTGGAGGCCGCTGCATTGCTTCAGACTGGGAACAGGCTTTCCGAATCATGATGTTATTCTATATGCCATACTGAACCAGCTTAGTTGCCTTTAAGTCGACGACGAGCCTGCTTCCTGACTCCGCAGATACAGTGAATAACAGACACAAGCATCCGGACGAGGAACGCCGGGCTCCCCTCCATTTGTTTTTTTTTTTTATATCTCTTCAGATCGCGAAGCTCTGAGCTCGCTCCGCGCCATCGGCCCGTCGACGACCAGGAGGAACGAAGAAGAAGAGATCCGGTAGTCGATCAGATCCGATCGGCCATGAGCCTCTTCGGTCTCGGAAGGTACCTGGTTCCGCGAATTCGATTGAGTTCTTTTAATCGTTTTCTTGGTGCATCTCGTCAATTGTGCATCTGCAAGTGGAAGAATTAGGTTTTTCGGTTGCGTTTCATGATCTGCAACATTTCCTGATAGATTGAATCTCTTTTCTCTTTTGTTTTCATTGTTTCCGGAAGCCAAGTGATTAGTCTTTTTATGGCGTCGCTGTTTAGGTTACGGGATGAGTTCTTTTCTTTTCTTTGATCCTTTCTTCTAATGGTGCATGGTATGACAATGCAGTAGAATCTGTGTCAAGGGTTGATCTGTGGAATTTGGGACCAACTTCTATGAATTTGTGAAAATTCTGCATACACTTCTCATGCAACTCAAAATTGAGAACTGGGAGATGGAATTTTGTTTTTTGTTTTTGTTTCAGTTGGCTATGCTATTTGTTCTAGATTTGGATATGCAAGTTGTTACAACAAATTTAAAGAGTTTGCTAGAAGTATATGGATTCGTAGATTGAGGGCTCCTTTTTTCGAAGCACGACAGACTTTTTAAGCATATTTTTTATTCTTTGAATTCATCAGATGCTCTTCTGCTTACATGAACCTATTGTCTTCCAGGAACCAGCGGACTTTTAGACCAAAGAAGAGTGCTCCTTCAGGGAGTAAGGTAATGACTCCGTATGCATTCTTATTCGTGCGTAGTTTAATGACTACCAACATCGCTTTTCTATAAGAATAAATAAGATATTGACATTCTCATCTCATAATTCTTGTGACATTTTTTCTAGTAAAATTAATTTCTATTCTAACTTCAGTTATTGAAGGAAGACTAGGCAGTTCCATAGAAATGGAACTTTTTTTTAACTAGGTAGTTCACAAAATATTAGTGCTATAAATGTCATTCATTATGTAATGGTTCAACAATGTGAATTCATGTTGCTTATTTCATTTCTGGTTATAAACTATTGGTAGTAATCATACTCCATTTTTACATTGAGTGTAGGATATGCTATACCAGAATTATTTTCATTTCTAATCGTACACCTGTGTTCTTTAATCCTAGTTATTAAATGTTTGAGGCAGTGTCAATTGCCTTTTCTAGGATTATTTTCTTTCTAAAATTTCCTTGTTTAGGAGGACGAAAGGAAAGGGGCTCAAAGAAATTGAAAATGAGGGCAGAGGCATCTGGTCCTTGTGTTTGATCGAACACTATCTTATTCATAGTGAACTATCTTTTGCAAAGCTATGACTCAACATGTTGTAGAGTTGTAGTCCCTGTGCTTTATGCTATCCAACTTTTTTTATTTTTTTGAAAACTGAATCCATTTGATGGTTTCTCTTTATTGTCTGGCTCACATGTAATTTGTCTCTTATATGCAACACAGGCTGTCTTTTCTTGCTTGGCAGTTTTGTTTTGCCCTGTTTAGATGTCTAAGTCATATCCAAGGGAGTTGCCTGATGGAGAGAAATCTCATTTCAGTACTGGTTCACATGTGTTTTGTCTCTTTTATGCCACTCAGACTTTCTTTTCTTGATTGGAGGTTTTATTAGCCCTATTTAGATGTAAAATTCATATATAACCTGGCAGAGAGAGATCTTATTCCAGTGCAAGATAGGGACCATTTAGATAGTCAAGAGAGCATTGGAATGGTTGTTTAAACTTCTTCTGGATATGAGATTAGACATAGATGTTTCTTTTTCATAATAATTAGCCTCGGTAATGTTATGCTATTAGACCTTTAATTCTTTTTTTGACTCTCTTATTGCAGGGAGCACAACTCAGGAAACACATTGATGCAACATTAGGCAGTGGGAACCTCAGGGAAGCAGTGAGGCTTCCACCTGGGGAAGATTTTAATGAGTGGCTTGCTGTCAACAGTATGTTCTTTATATTTTTAAAACTACTATTTTACTTCAATAGTCTTTTTTACTCTCTAATATTGTGTTTATATTGCTTTATCATGTGATACTAGAAATTTGTTTTGATATATCTCGAAAAAATGTTTCTTCAATCTGTGGGATATGAAACTAAATGCTCCTTTTTTGGTGGTGGTGTTTCAGCTGTGGATTTCTTCAATCAAGTGAATTTGCTTTATGGCACTCTGACAGAATTCTGTACAGCAGAGAATTGTCCTACAATGACTGCAGGGCCAAAGTAAGCTAGATAATTCTTTTCCTTTCTCATTTTAGCTTCTCAAATGTCTAAGAGCATTTAGAGTGAATAAAGAATATCACATGCACTGTTGGAAGCTTGAGTGACTTGACCAAGTTGATTGTTCATTGCCTCAAACAGATTCATTTAATTAAGGGTTGTGTTAAACAAAGAGCAAGGAGAGGAAAGTCTTCCAGTGGGCAGACAAATCCAAAAAATACAAAAAAGATTAGGAATTAAGTTCTAGGTGGAAGGAATCAACAACAAAAAAGACATTTACTTGCTCAAAGACGGTGTTTCATTGCTGGAGTTATCCTTTGTCGTTTATTTTGTCGCATTCACTGGGGTCTCACTCCAATTCAATAAAAGGATCTAGATGATAACTTTCTTGTCAAACTGAATCAAGGCTTAGACAAGCTATGCTAGATATTACATAATACTATGTAAATTTGCATATAGCTCATTCGTTGGATTTGTTCCATGTAACTAAAATAAATAATTATGGACATATGGCTTCTTATACACTAACTAATTGCCTACACAGATATTAAGTAGAGCTTAATGACAGGATAAGATTCAGATTCAGTATGCAGTTGGTCTCAATTAGTTCGGATATGGTTTGTTGGTTGAGTTTTTACTTAAATTCAACTATTATTTTATTAAAGCTTTCTTTTATGGTTCTTTAGCATCAAGAGGCTTACCTTGTATTGAAACTTGTGTTGCATAATTTCTTGATTCATATATTTTCAGTGTTCATATTTCCAATACTCTTTGAACAAATTCCATTAATGCCTCCTTATTGCAATATACTAGTTTCAGTGAATCTACTTTTGTGATCCCGCAATGAGTTGCAATTGTATCATATGTTCATTTGCAGATTTGTATTTGTAGGTACGAATATAGATGGGCGGACGGTGTGCAAATAAAGAAACCTATCGAAGTCTCAGCACCAAAGTATGTTGAGTACCTGATGGAGTGGATTGAAGTTCAGCTCGACGATGAATCTATTTTCCCTCAAAAGCTCGGTAGAGCCTGTCGATCCATGTGTTCAATTAATCATTCTTCTAGTACAACAGCAACTAAGGGAGCTTAAATTGCTGATCTTCATCATCTGATGCTTTTCTTTTTGTAGGAACACCTTTCCCTCCGAATTTCAAAGATGTCGTGAAGACGATATTCAAGCGGTTGTTCCGTGTTTACGCACACATTTATCACTCTCATTTCCAGAAGATTGTGAGCCTCAAGGAAGAAGCACATCTTAACACCTGCTTCAAGCATTTCATTCTTTTCACTTATGTAAGTGCCTACCTCAGCTCAAAACTTCATTGCTTTCGTCAACCTTTAGTATCCATTAGAGAACCGATGTGTTTGTGTTATCGCGATGCAGGAGTTTGGGTTGATCGACAAGAAGGAACTCGCCCCGCTACAGGAGCTGATTGAGTCCATCGTTCCATAAATTTATGCTAATCTAAAGCACTTAAATGATCTTTCAGGTAATCAATCTTATTTCACTGCTAAGTTTCTCCCCATTGGCTTGTATGTTGGAGCAAAAGGTAATATCGCTCGTCCATACGGTTCATTATTACCGGTATTCAGTGGCTTGTATGTTGATGATGCATTGCGTGTGTATTACACACAATTAATGAGTAAATACTAATATGATTTTGTGTGACCCGCCTCCACCTTCTGTTCCCTGTGGCTCTGAAGCAAGAAATTTTCCCTTTGGATGGCTTCATTCAGTTCACTCGATCTCTTTCTAAAGCATCTCAATTGTCTACTTTTCCCTGTCACACCTCCTGCCCTCTCCCGGCATGGTGAGGTCTTGGCGGAGGCAGCGGGAGTTAGCTCGAGAGAGGAAGAGGGGTATAGTTGAGATGGTAAGAGATTGGTAGATTATCATTAAAGATCTTAGATTCGAACTACGAGATTGGTGGGACGTAAATCCTTGTATCGTGTGTAAAAAGTCTTTCTCTCCTAATCTTTTGCTTTCTCAATATTATGATTTATTTTTTCCGTTTTGATCCTAAGATGGGCTGACAGAGACGCTTAAGGTGAACATTTCACCTTTATTGCCACTACATTGACGAGTAGAGAGGGTGGGGTGTTACCTCGGTACTCGATTAGAAAAACAAGAGTCTAACCCTTTCATTCCCCTATAGAATTAGTTCGTTTCATTTAGGAGGTCATTCGGTATTATCATTTAGCTCTTTTATAAGATCGTGGGACGGACATGGGAGGAGACGTATGGTTGAATTGGTACTGGGAATTATAAAATTGTATTACAAGAGCGAGATTTGAATCTCTCTTTCACAAAGTGGACAGGGGATGGAATGTTTGGGGGTAAGGGTAATCATTATTTTTATTTATTTATTATTATTATTTTTTCATTCTAAAAAATATTAATATGTTTTTAATTAATCATACGTTCACAGTAGATGATCTAAAAGTCTAACCTCTTACGGTTACGTGTCTCATTTGAAAAAAAAAATTCTTTCAAGATTCATTGTAATTAGGGATTGAATCATGAATACTTGGAAGATAATTAATTGTCCTTCTCCTACGTTAGTCCCGGAGATTTCATCACCTAGGTGGCAAAAGATAATTCATTCGTCTCAGCGCCTCCTTCAATCCGTCCCAGGACCAATACGGAAGAGATAAATACGAACACTATTAGTCTGGATACTGTGACTAGTGCGTGGGGAGGATGAGCATATTGATGTTGATATTGGAAGTACTAGATCGAATCTTATTTTGATATCACCCCCTCTATCGCTCTCTACAATTTTATAATTGACTTTGTCAAATTTTAATTTTTAAATTTTAAAATGATAATATTTATGTAATCTATCAGGTAGGTAGGGACAAGAGATTTCATGAATTAGAAAAATGATTAACGAGGTTTTTCTAACCAACCTCAAGCGACCGGTCCGATCATACAAAAAATTTTTATCGGTCGTCGGAATAAATCGAGAAGCGCTCACAGTGGACGGTCTAAAAATCCAGCGTCTCATGAATTAGAAAGCATGGGATGATGGTTTTGGCCCTTGATTACCACTCCGATAGCAGCGCCGTATACCCGCATAAACTAATGCTCGCATAGGACATTGAGTGCTCTGCCTGGGTTCTTAAAGGATAAAATTCCTAACTTTGACGGCCCTCATGATGTCCACATTCATGATTTTTATCATCTTTACTCAGGGTGGTGGTTGTTTTGATTGCATTTAGGGCATCTGTATATAACGCCGGATGAACGTACGTAATTCGTTAACATCGATGTGGCATCAAGCATGATAAATACATTCAAATAATTAGACACGTTAAAATGACGTGACGGAACATCCTAATTTGAGGTTGTCTATCCCCAATGGATTGAGCAAGATAATTTTACCTAATCCCCAAGAATGTTCCCAATCGCGAGGTCTCGAATCGATTTGGAAATCAATTCAAGAAGTAAATTTACCCACAGTTACCTAAAGGTCACTGACAAAAATAAAAATAAGATAAAAGAGTGAATATGTTAATATAATGTATATGTGGTACGTGAATCTCACAAATAATACGTATTAATGTTAAAAGAATATGAGAGAATAAAAATGTTAATATAATGTGTATGTAGCATATGAACCTCATACTTTTTGACGAGGCAAAGAGTTAAAATCAATATGGATGCGCTTAGCAATTTATCGAACTCAATTAATTAAAATAGAATTAACTAAATTTTTTAATAAATTAAATCGATTCATTAAAATTGAATTAATTAAATTAATATAAAATTAATTAATTAAGTGATGAAATTAATAATTATTTTATAAAAAAATAAATGATAATTTATGGAATTAAGTAGTTAAGTTTCTCGAATATTAAATTGTATATTTAACTTTTTATATTTTTTATTATATCTTTCTTTTATTAATGGTCTATTATTTTTTCATTATAGTAGATTATTTTAAAATTAGAATGGCGTAACAAACGATGATTACTTCAGATATTTTTCACGATTTATTTTCAGATTATATAAAGAGAAAGATAAATCATATAATCAATTATTCTGATTGCTATATATATATATATATATATATAGTTCTGTTTTCTTACGGATCGCTTTGTACAGATCATATGTGCGATTGGGGTGCCAGACCAATCAGGGATGCCCTGATCGATCTGGATATCTAGTCCGCACGAAAAATCCGTACATCATAATCCGCAGGAGAACAAAATCTTATATATATATATATTACTTGTAAACTTTTAATTGGTTATCTCAATTGATTTTTTTTTAATTTACTATGTTCAATTTGTGCTAAAAAGATATGAGATTATGAGTTCATCTCATACAGTTCAATATTATCGATTACATGATTAAAAATAAATAAGTAAATTAGATACTAAACGAGATGGTAAAAGATAATTCGTTTATCCCAACATTTTTATTAATTTATCCTAAATTAATACAGAAAAGATAAATTACTAGAGTTATTAGTTCGAATGTTATAATTAATATGCGAAGAAAATAAACATATGTACTAATCAAGTTCCTCAAGATAAATTATTAAAATTATTAGTTCGGATGTTATAATATTATTTGTTCGGATGTTATAATTAATATGCGAAGAAAATAAACATATGTACTAATCGAGTTCCTCAATGGGAGAATATTTTTCATGATTTTATTATATCTCTCAATCTTTATCTTATGCTATTAATCTATTAGTATTGAAGGCTACAATGTTCTATGTCACGCCCTGAGACTATTGGAGCCGCTGATCCAATATAAAATCGGACATCTCCCCTGTCCGGCGGACAATTTACACAAATACATAACACACGCAGTTTATAAATTGGCCTCAGACCTCAAAACAGATATATAATATATGAAAATGAATATATCGAAATGCTAAAACTCTGTAATACTCACCTGAGCTGCCCCTTGGGCAGTCGTGTAGCAAAACCACATCACAAAAGTCTAACAGAGGATTCAAAAATACAATACCATGAGAATAAATCCAATACAAGACCTCGGTAACCAAACAAATGCAAAACATAAACTATGCTATCAAAAGAAAACCAAATCCAGCGGAAGCTCCCATCAAAATGGAGTCGTGGGGACCCGGGACAGGCAATTGGGCTCCTCCGGCGAGCTATCAACCTGAAACAAAAATATTACGACGGGTGGTGAGTCCAAGTGGACTCGCGGGTATATAGATAGATATGCATGACTGATCAAAATAGCTGAATAAGCTATAAAGAAACAACAGGATACAGTCTCAACAGGAATAGTAGAATATGCATAACTGAAAGTAACAACTGACTGTACATACCAGAAATCAGTCTATCCATACCATAAAGGACTCGTACCGACACGAGCAAGTGCAGGGTCACCGAACCACACATAAGTATATCCTGTACATGCATGTCAAACAAGTGCAGCAAATAAATGCAGCAATCACAATCAAAATGTACAATGCATCATATGCACATGATGCAATGTCATGGTCACACCCTAACACCAGTCAAGCCACCGAGATAAGCGATACTGTGTCGGCCGAGTGGGTAGAGCTGTGACACTGTATGCACCCTGTTATCACTGCTCCTGAGTGACCGAGTGTACAGGATGCTGTCGGGGGACCACCCCCCTACCTCATGTATATATGAGGGAGCGTCGCTCTCATCTCCTCTTGTCTATGGGAAGAGAAGGGATCCCTAGCTGCTACCACGCACCGGAACCACCCTCTAAATAGTGACCGTGCGGAGCGATACCGGGCAAATGCACACACCCAACGGTATCCACTAACCCATGAGTGGTCGTGTGTGCATATCATGTATCGGAAGACGATAGGCTCAACCACAAGGGAGTCGCTGATCGCCGGCATGCAACAGTGCAGGTATGGTGCATGACTCAAACACATGCAACCCCTACCAGGTCATCATACTCAACATAGCATGCATAGGTCGATCACAAGTATAATAACCTAACCATCATGCATCTAAGTGCACATGCAAGTAATAACAGAATCATCCGATGCAGACATCAGGTGACATGCAAAAATAACCCAATCAGTCCTTATCTAGACACACGGGCAAGTATGACCAGAGTCAACCAATGCAAATGTCAGGTGACATACAACAAATAACCCAATCAGTCCATACCTAAACACACACGGGCAAGTATGACCAGAATCAACCAATGCAACCATACAATGGTATGCTAATCCCTATCCACATACTCATACTCATACCAATGCTATACAGAATCAGATAACAATAAACGAGACCGTATAGAAAGAAATTCAGATCATATCCAAGGTCAAGCATAAGTATCAAGCAGGATAACAAAATGGTAGCAGATAAAGGTCAATATCAGCCTACTGCATCAATAACAAATAGTCATGCATAAAGATAACGTGGATTTAAAGAAGACAAGCAAGAAGTACCCGCCTCCAAATAGGTGAAGTCTGTATCAAACGAGATAGAACCACCCGCCAATAATCCGCAACGGTAAATCCAAGTCAAGTCCCTGTATCAAGGATGTATTGGATTAGCTATTACACAGAAATGGTAACTAGCTAATAAATCCCTAACCCATGCTCGAGTTAACCTAACCATCCCCTTTTCAAGAACTCAAGAATGATTCCCTAAAATGATCAACACCAAACATCAAGTGATTTACACATCTACTTGCAAATTTTATACCAAACCTCACATAATGAATCCCACGACAATCCATCACAAACCCATAGCAGGACAAACTCCACAGTTAGGATCACTAACACAATCCGACACTCATCTAAAGCTGTAAATCTAAAATCAAATAACAAATTAAACCCAAAATGGAATAGCATCAATCTACCTCCAAGCAAAACTCACTACATACGTAAACGAATCAAAAGGTTAAACCAAACCTTAATCTAACTTATCCTCATACAAGAATAGAACACCCAAAGCTCCACTTCGTTGATAGCTCACATAACAGCTTCTTACAAGTTCACAAAGTCCCAAAACAAATTTCCAAATGAATTAACTCACGACCTAAACCATGCCAATATCAACCTACAAAACTTCCTAAAGCATACATTCATCTAACACAGAAAAGGAAATCATAGATAGAAATCCAAATTCGAAATTAGACAATCCTTACCTGAAACTGGTGCCAATAGACTCCCCTGCTCCAAATTCTTACTGTTCTGAGCAAAAATCCGATTCCACACACTGCTCCAAAAAAACACCGATTAAAACTAAGGACAATAGATCCGAAAACAATACAAATTTAGGATATGCTCAAGCTAGGTTACCATAGAAAAGCTAGGTCCGAACAGATCCCAATCATATATGCTTCTACTCAACCAAAACCAAATTACTATCCTGAATCAATCAACCATTTCGTCCAAGACCAATACCCAAATAGCAATCCTTACCTGAGTACAGAGGTTGCGTGAATCCCTTGTTCCAATCCGACCAGATAGGTAGCAATAGAAAGGGTGCCCCGTTTAGGATCTTTTTCCCCCGATGCACCATGTTCCATCCCCTTCCCAAATCTGCTCTTGATGACCAAGGCCAAGCTGTCGCGTGGAGAAGGCAACCCCTTATCTAGAAACTCGCCTGACTTGAGATGAAATGATCAGTCGTTGGCGCAACTCGAGCATCTCCTTTTGCTCGGATCGCCTGCTCTAGGTCAAGAAGGGGAAGAAGACCTCGGAGCGTGCGTGGAGAGAAGAAGCGAAGGAAGGCCGTTGATGGAAGGAAACGCTAGGGCAGGGTCGGCGTCTGGCTCGATCGCAAGGAGGAGGAAGGCAAATGGGGGAGATCGGCTGTTGGAGTTCGATCGAGCAGCGAGGCGTGGAGGCGGCCGAAGACAACGAACGAGCCCTAGCAGACCCTTTTTAAGTTGGTCTTTTGCATTTTACCCCCTCCAAATCTGCTAATTCACTCTAAGCCCTTAGTCTTTGGGTTTTAAGCCATTTAACCTCAAAATTTAGCCCTTATCAAATTCTAAACCCTCAAAACTTAAGTTTCAAGGTAATTTAATCCTCTAACTTCAATTTAAGTCTCGAAAACCCTAAATCTTTCTCGGCAAAATTTCCGAAAAATTTCTGGATCACGTCAAAAGTATCGGATTTAACATTCTATTTATGGCAAAAAGCGATTCGCTCATCTCAGCATCCTCACCAATCCGTCTCAGGGTCAACACTAAAGAGGTAAATCACGGAGGCTACTAGCCTGGATACTATGACTAATGCGTAGTAAAGGTAGTATATTTACTTTGTCAAATTTTAACTTCATACCTCTTATGATACTATCAATCCATACCGAAATATAATGCTCTATTTGTTTTAACTTCAGACCGATGGGAAATTTTCGTAGGACCGGGTCGATCATCTCAGATTCAATTTATCTGCTGTCTGATTCATCATTTTTTTTATATTTGTTTAATGAAACGGAAATATAATGTTCTATTTGTGAACTTTAATGAAACACGTGAGTCGATATGATTATATATTATTTTGAGTTGTCATACATTTAAATTAGCAGTCGATTAATAATGCATCACTAATTTAATTTAGCACTAGATTCATAATGCATCACTGTAATAGTTTATTTTTTAAAAAAAAGTAGTTTGGTTTAATTAAATTTATAACTCTATCAAATAAACTGAAATAATTAAGTTTTTTAACAAAAAAAAATCTAAATAATCAAAATGAAATTTAATTGATTATTTTGAAGTCCTTAGTAATTTGCTCATTGAATTGAATATATATATACGGATTATGTGTATGCATAAATTTTATATTATCCTAAAATTAGAAGTTATTTAGTTAAAATTTAAAATGATTTTTTTTAATATGATAAATTATTTTTTAATATTTTATTTTTGATTAAGATTTAATTTTTAAAAAATTTATAATTATAAATTTATATTTTGAATATATATGGCTAAGATTTGTGGTTTTATTTTTAAAATTTTTAAAATTTAAAAAACAAAAAGTTAGAAAATATTAATAAGACTCGAAACCCTTTTCGATAGATCTGGGAATTTGTTCTGTTTGGATATAGAGAATTCCAACCAAGACTTGTTTAGGTTGAAAATCCTGTGCCGTGAGCTGTGGTCGGAGTTGAAGGCAATTACAAGTTTGGTTGGTTTAAGATGTTTATTGGATTTGAACTGGAATGAGTTAATTGGTGATTAAATCTAATAACCTAATCTTAAATTACCTGGGGTAATTGGGAACCTTCTATTTAATTAAAGGGAATTAAATAGAAAGAAATGGATTTGGTTAACCCTAGAACGGATTAGGGATTAATTAGCTAATTATCTTTATTTGTAATAGCTAATTAAATCTATTCCCTGATACAGGGACTTGATTTGCTTTACGGTTGCGGATTATATTGGACGGGTGATTCTCCCCTCTCAATACCGCCTACTACTCTTGGAGGCGGGTACCCTTTGACTTATCTCTTATGATATTGTCATTTGTTTATGCATAGACTGTTATAGATAGCAGTAAGATCATACGCTATCCCTGTTTATTATACCTGTTCTGGATACTTGTTGTTTATCCCTGAGTTATTATACCTGTTCTGGATACTTGTTGTTTATCCCTGAGTTATTATACCTGTTCTGGATACTTGTTGTTTATCCCTGAGTTATTATACCTGTTCTGGATATTTGTTATTTATCCCTGAGTTATTATGTCTGTTCTGGATACATGTGGTTTACCCCTGAGTTATTATGTTGTAGTTCCTTACAGTCTCAGGTATTGTCATATCTATATGTCTGCTTAGAGATCGTGTTGTATCTCCTGCCTTTGACCTTGAGGGATCTATAGTTTCCAGTCAGTATACCTTGTAGGTTACCTGTATTTCCTGTCATAGGATTTCAGACTGAGACTTAGTATACTGAGGACTTGGGGAGGGAGGTATGTGTATCTATCATACACCATCCTTGCATTGTTGCATGCCGACGATCAGCGACTCCCTTGTGGTTGAGCCTAATCGTCTTCCGGCACATGATATGCACACACGGCCACTCATGGGTTAGTGGATACCGCTGGGTGTGTGCATTTGCTCTGTATTGCTCCGCTCGTCTACTCATGGGTAGTGGTTTCGGAGCGTGGTAGCAAGCAGGGATCCCTTCTCTACCCATAGACCAGAGAAGATGAGAGAGATATCTACCCCATTTATACATGGGGCGGAGCGATAGCTCCACCAGCATCCTGTCCTCTCGGTCACTCAGGAGCAGTGATGGCAGAGTGCGGACAGTGTCACAGCTCTACTCTACTCGGCCGACACAGTATCGCCTGCCTCGGTGGCTTGACTGGAGTTAGGGGGTGACCATGGCATTGCACCATGTGCATATTTTGCATCGTGCATTGTTTGCTGCACTTGATTGCTGCACTTATTTGACATGCATATTCAGGAGACTTGTTATCTGAGATTATATGTCTTTTGATATTTCCTTGGTACTTATTACCCTCTTTTCAGGTTAGATGGATTCTGGTATGTATCTATCCAGTATTTTCAGTTCCAGTCTTTCCCTACTGTTGATATGAGACTGTATTAGCGGAACTCTTATTGTAGTATAACTTTCTATGCATATCTGTTGGGTATTCACTGAGCTATGGACTCACCCCGTTGCCATACATGTTATTTCAGGTTGACGTCTGCCAGGAGATCCCTAGCCGCCAGTCCCCAGCTCCAGAGGAGCTCTGCTTGGTTTTTATTTTACGTTGTTTTGCTTATGGACCCTATGTTATATACTTTGCTTCCGTTGCCATATTTCGAACATGTATTCATGTTTTATTCGGTGGTATTGTATTTTTGAGTCCTATGTTGGACTTCGTGGGATTTCGGCTTTGTTCCTGCCCTCCGGCAGCTCAGGTGAGTTCGGATTTTGGATTTACGACGTATAGTCATTTATGCAGTTATATATGTGTGGATTGGAGGCCTGAGGCCCTTTAAACTGTGTGGTTGTGCAAATATATATATTGTGTGTGTTATATTATCTGTGTGTATGTGTAAATTGTCCGCCGGACAGGGGAGGTGTTGTCCGATTTTCTATTGGCACAGCGGCTCCTGGGTCTCGGGGCGTGACATAAAATATCAATGACGTGGTATTTTTTACGTACATGTTTGATTATTATTTAGACACCGTCACCGACCGTTGCAGTTCCGAACTAAATTATATTTTGTGAGTATTATGTTTCTATCGAAAATGATTATAATTAAAATATCATAATATTTTTAACGTTAAAATTTTTTGATGTCTATCAATTTTTATAAAAAAATTGTTATCTAATCGAATACTAAATTATCAGTCGATTCTCTTATCTAAGATTTTGCTCATCCGTCTGTCATCGTGGGCCCGCGTTTTGGGTTGGCGGCCGGGGCCAGCTCAACTGGTTCATTCGTACTCCACTGATAGCTCATTTATTTGATTCCTAGTGGGAGTACGGACAAATCTTAATAAATTATTTCAACAAAAAAAATCTTATTATATTAAATTAAAAGCAATTCTTATTGTTCGTATATTTGTAAAATTATTATTGTTGCTTTCGGAATTATGTTTCAGTAAATAGGTGATAAATTATCATACAGAGATTTATAATTTGATCTTCATTTCTGAGGTATTTTTTCGAGATTTTTCACTCAAATCTAACATACAATCACGTCCTATTAGACTTTTGGATCATGATCATGAGTGATTTTCAATTTATCTTAACAATCGATCATCTCAAATTCGATATTATCCGATTCAATATTTTTTTTAATTTATTATTGTTATTTGATTAAGGTAGATTATTGGCACAAGCATAATGCTAAGAAAATTATATATATTAATTCGATGATTTGATTTGATTTGATTCTCAATTTGATTGTGAAAAGGTCAAGCGGAGAAAATGGAAGACTAAAACATAACCAAAATTTTCAAGAAAAGCGAAGGCGAGGAAGTGGAGTTTTTGTCGTTCAAGCAACGATTATTAATTTTTTGGACTTTTCGATCGTAATCTTTAAAGAGATCGAGTACACTATGACTTTAAGATAATTTCACACCATGAAAACAAAAACATCCACTAATAAATGGAATATACAAGTTACCATATGCATGAGTTTGAATACAAGAGTTTGGCTCCCGGACTGTGGCGCAGCAGCGGAAACACTATTCCGTAATTTAATCTTTAATTATGATGAATTTTATAAGAATTTTTTCTCTAAATGGAACATAATCGTGAGATATTGAGCTTCTGGACCATCCACCATAAGCACTTTCCGATTTACCTTAGCGGCTGGTAGGAAAGTTTCGTGGGACTGGACCGATGGCCTCAGTTTGCCTCTGAGTTTTGGTGTAGCGAAAAGAATATTAAATTGTCACTCACGTATTTACGATTTAATCCTTAATTACGGTGTATTTTATAAAAAACTTCCGTGTCATGAGTTTGAATATAAGAGTTTGGCCTCGGACTATGGTACAGTGGAAGGATGTCAAGTTGTCATTTAGATAGCTACGATTCAATTCTTAATTACAACGTATTTTATAGGAATATTTTCTCCAAATGAGATACGAAATCATGAGATGCTTGGCTTCTAAACCACCGACTGCGAACGTTTCTCAATTTACCTTAATAGTCATGGAAAACTTTTATGGAACCAAGTCAGTCGCCTTAGGTTCAACCATTATCTTGTTCATCATTTTTTAAAAAATATATAAGAGTTTACCCCATGTCATAATCTTGATCATCACATGATAGATTTATAAAAATGAAAATGGTCAAAATCGGATAAAATACCCTTTTATATGATGACTTGCTCGATTTCCTGATTTACCTCTTTATAAATACATATGAAATCGAGCCGACCGTATAGAGCATCCGAGATCAACGTATATCTTTTACAAAAATATAAGAATTCAATCCATAAGAATATATTCGATAGGAATCAATCCATCCTCTAATTTTGGACTGGATCATCTTCCCAACAAATTTGAAACATTATCTCAATCCACAAGCTAGTATAAGAGACAAGCAAAGTACTTTCACATCTCTCCGGTTCATATTCATATTGTTTCTTTCCCAATCGACCAGTCAAACTTCAATTCAATTTGAAATTGTTTGTTTGTTTGTTTGTTAGTATTTTGACTGAATTGAAATGGCCTCCAATTGGTGGGAAAAGAACTACATCATGAGAAAAGAGACCAAAAAATAAATGAAAAGGCAGGACACGGCAAAGCAACGGGAAGGCAATTGTTGAAATCTGAAAGTCCTCACAATGAATAATCTAGAAATTTATCGTTTCAGGATTTATCGTCTCATTTAATATGAACAGTCCAAAATACTCTTACATTATTTGATCGATCATGTAAAACCTTATTGCTAGATTGTACGTAGTGTAGAAGCTACATGTTAGCTTCTAGACTGTATCATTTTAATAATACTTGTCTGAGTAATAATCTAATTAAAAATAATATTTCAATGACAAAAAAAAATAAAAAATGTTATCACACCTATTACATTTTAAATAAGTATTATCTAATCATCATCGACAATTTACCAAAGGATGTACTTAAGAATTAAAAATTACCAATTCCCATACTATAGTTTCTATTTTACCAAAAGGCACAGACCTTTATATGAACTTCCTCTTATACCCCTCCTTCTAACGATTGCCTTTCATTTTCTCTCTCTCAGTAATAAATTTCGAGACGTCTGTAGATGCTTTTTTAGACTTTTATTTTAAAATAATATATAATGGAATCGACGCTAAGTCGTAAGGTAAAAATCAAAAAAATATTTCAATTAAAAAATATCTCATCTAATATGATTTAAAAATATAAATAAATGATTTTTATATTTGATTAATAGAAATTAATATATTAAATAATATTTAATAAATATATTAATATATAAAAAAATTTTGAAAACAAATAGCGTGGGTTGAAATCAATAAAAAAAAAGCGATTTAAAAATATAAATAAATGATTTTTATATTTGATTAATAGAAATTAATATATTTAATAATATTTAAAAATATTTCAGGCCTAGTGTGGGCCCGAAATAAAAAATTTCAGGCCCACGCTGGGTCTGAAATATTTTTATTTCAAGCCCACACTAGGCCTGAAATATTTTCAATTTAGGCCCAGCGTGGACTTCAATTTTTTTTCTATTTTAAAAATATATTAATATATAAAAAACCTATAAAAACACTTAATTTCAGATTAAAACGTAGGGTCTGAAGTCACACTAAGAGGGCCTGAACATAGATGTGATGTCTAACAGTGGTTTTTGGTCAAAACCCACTGATATTTCTAAACTACTCTTATTGCATTGTGATATCTAATATATAGATGTTTGGACACCTAAAACATCATCTCCTACCTCTACCCTTTCTAATGGAGTTTTCAGAAATCCAGATATGGTAGGTCCATCAGTGGGTTTTGGTCAAAACCCATTGATATTTCTAAACTACTCATATTTCATTGGTGATATCTAATATATAGATGTTTGGACACCTAAAACATCATCTCCTACCTCTACCCGGTCTATTCATATAGGATTTTCAGAAATCCAGATATGGGAGGTCCATCAATGGGTTTTGGTCAAAACCTACTGATATTTCTAAACTACTCCTATTTCATTGGTGATATCTAATATATAGATATTTGGACACCTAAAACATCATCTCCTACCTCTACTCTCTCTATTCATATGGAGTTTTCAGAAATCCAGATATATGAGGTCCATCAGTGGGTTTTGGTCAAAACCCACTGATATTTCTAAACTACTCCTACTTCATTGGTGATATCTAATATATAGATGGAGTAGTTTAGAAATATCAATGGGTTTTGACCAAAACCCACTGATGGACCTACCATATCTGGATTTTTGAAAACTCCATATGAATAGAGAGGGTAGAGGTAGGAGATGATGTTTTAGGTGTCCAAACATCTATATATTAGATATCACCAATGAAATAGGAGTAGTTTAGAAATATCAGTGGGTTTTGACAAAAACCCCACTGATGGACATCACATCTATGTTCAGGCCCTCCTAGCGTGACTTCAGACCCTGCGTTTTAATCTGAAATTAAGTGTTTTTAATAGGTTTTTTTTATATATTAATATATTTTTAAAATATAAAAAAATTGAGTCCACGTTGGGCCTGAATCAAAAGATTTCAGGTCCAACGTGGGCCTGAAATAAAAATATTTCAGGCCCAACGTGGACATGAAATTAATAGATTTCAGGCCCACGTTTTTTTATTTCAGCCACGTTTTTGTTTCAAATTTTTTTATATATTAATATATTTATTAAATATTATTTAATATATTAATTTCTATTAATCAAATATAAAAATTATTTATTTATATTTTTAAATCATTTTTTTATTGATTTCAGCCAACGCTTTTTGTTTTCAAATTTTTTTATATATTAATATATTTATTAAATATTATTAAATATATTAATTTCTATTAATCAAATATAAAAATCATTTATTTATATTTTTAAATCACATTGGATGAGATATTTTTTAACTGAAATATTTTTTTGATTTTTGTCTTACGTTTTTAGTGCCGATTCCATTATATATTATTTTAAAATAAAAGTCTAAAAAAACACCTGCAGACGTCTCGAAATTTGTTACTGAGAGAGAGAAAGAGAAAGACAATAATTGGAAGGAGGAGTATAAGAGGAAGTTCACATCAAAACCTGCGCTTTTTAGTAAAATAGAAATTATAATACCCAAATTGATAATTTTTAATTCTTAAATACGCTTTTGATAAATTGTGGAATCATGATTGACCATCTACAAGCGTGTAGCTAGCTACTACAATATGCTGAACAGTGCAATTAATTTACGTTAATTTTGCTTATTAAAAAGTGATTACTTAATTCAAATAATATTTTAATTAGTAAAATAAACTAATAAGATTTCATCGCATCCACTATATTTGGAATGAGCATTATATAATCACGATTGATCGTTTTAACGTAGTCAGCATCTACACAATATAGTAGCTAACAGTCATTTCAAAAAGGTTGGAACCGTCAATCCAGCGGTCCCTTGGTCTCTGCCCTATAAGTATCCAGAGAAGATAAATCACGATGAATACTAGGCAGGCCAAGACACCCAAGCGCGAGGGATTTTTTTAAACAGCAGCCGAGGTTTCACCCCTCGTTCATACTGTCGATCCTCGAACCCACGATCTTCATTTCAAATGCGAATATCTTAACCAACTGATCCAGCCCGTAGGGGCAGTAGCTAACAGTCAGCTTATACATGTAGTTGCTAGCTATTATAATAATTATAATAATATTGGATAAAGGTATTTTCCAGACAAAATTACATATAGGATGCCCATTTAATATTTTTTGAGAAAGAGATATTTTATGTTTATCTTATTTCGGATATTTTTAATTTTTAAAAAAGATTTAAGATCTTTTAAGATTTTTTATCGGCATAGTAGTTGTATTATTTATTATCATTGATCTTATTTAAGGGAAAATTATTTTAAATTTCTTGCATACAAACTCAACTTTCTCTTCAATTTCTGCATCCGAAAAATATTGTTTCCACTCCTTATATATAAAGTTTTATATGTTTCAACTACCGATTTACTGAATTGTATAAAAAGTCTGAAATAAAATATAATTCTCCTTAAATTCAGCATTATTTAACTAAAATCTAGTATGATTTTTATCAAATTGAGCACTACCTAGTTAATTCATCCTAAACTAATTGATTGGTATGAACTCCCAATCTAATGATTATGTGGAAAATGAATTGTACTCAATTTGATAGAAAATATACTAAATTCTAATTTAAATTGGTTGAATTTAGGAAGAATTATATTTATTTTTGGGCTTTTATACCTATAAAAAATAAGGGTGATGTTCCCTTGAGACAAATACAACTGATCGATTACCGATCAATTCTTAATTGATCGAAGCTCCCCTCAATCGATTGCCTCAATCGATTGGAGTAGCTCCAACAATTATGGGCAACTTTGATCAATTCTCGATCAACTTGATTTGAAAAAGGATCATACTTAATTTGATAGAAAATACACTAGATTCTAGTTATATAATATTTAATTTAGGAGGAATTATATTTCATTTTGGACTTTTTATACTAAAAATAACAAGGATAATCAGGTAAATCAGTATGTATTAGAGAATTGAAGCAAATATAACTTTGTACGCAGGAAGTAGAAATGACTTTTTTTTTTTGACATAGAGACCGAAGATAAAGTTTAAAATATAATTAGGGATTTAAAGATAATTTACAACTTATTTAATACCGAATAAACGATAATGTATAAAGCCTTAAAATCTAATTTAAATATGAAATGGAAATATTTTACATTATGAAATTAAATATTTTAGCAATTTATCATACCACACACTCAACCTTAAAAAAAACTTAACTTTCGTATTATCAAAATCACATTTATTTCCAAAAAATATCTTTTAATTATTGTACTAATTTTTCTAATCTAATTCAACTAAAAGAAAAATCCTACTTAATAAAAAAAATCGACAATTTACCAAAAGGAGTATCCAATAATTCGTAATTATCGAAAGGAGTATCATGGTTTCTATTATACCAAAGGGCGCATCCCATATAGTGAAGTTACTTTTATACCCCTCCCGCCAATTAATAGCTTTGGTAAACACATTTTTGAGACACCGGATCACTTTATCAATAAAATAATAATTTGTGGTTTGGATGGGTAGCAGTCGAATTTTTCTCAGCCAATATATATATTACTACTTTGTACAAGTCGAATGATCACGAAGCTACGTATATATTGCTTCCTTGCACAACTCGATTCATCACCAAAGCACCTGAGGAAAATAGGTTGTCGAAGGAGAAAAAGGAAGCAACAGATTGGTAACTAAGAAAAATAGTAATGTACGTATAATTGTCATCTTTGATATGATATCAGATCTAGTTTTAATCAAGATAAACTCTTTCTACTATTTTTATGTTTGGAGGAGGCTTAGGGTGATATGCATTACATGATATCAGTCCCTGAGAGTGCATGATCTCATTAAATTTCAGGCAATAGGAGAGGCTAAAACATTTTATTTCAGGTCCTCGGAAATAATTTGTTTCAGGCCCTCGGAGGGACTGAAATAAAAGGAATTCAGGCCCTCCCAGGGCCTGGACTGAATTTCTTTTATTTCAGGGCTAGGGAGGGGCTGAAATCAAATGATTTCAGGCCCGCCCTGGGCCTGAAATGTAATGATTCAGGCCCGGAGTGGGCCTGAAATCAAATGATTTCAGGCCCTGGTAGGGCCTGAAATCAAATCCCTGGGCCTGAAATCAAATGATTTCAGGCTCTCAGGGGCTCCTAGGACCTTTATTATCAATTTCAAAGTTTGATAAAGGTAATTGTAATTTTTTTTCAGGGATGATAATGTTGTTGACGAAATTCTCTCTGAGATATGGAATACTCTTGATGATAATGCGGTCACGGGGAAAGGATTAGAAATAGCTAGTAATAATATTCCATTATCTTCCCAATATGGTGATAATAGCATTACAAGGAATTTGGCAATTGATCTAAATGAAGAAGCAAATAATATAGAAGATGAGGGTTTGAATTCTTCTACAAGAGTAGTTGAAATCTTTCAGCCAACCTGGAGTGGGGAGGAAGAAATTGAAATTCGGAATGCAGAAGAATTTGTACCCAGTACAAGTGTACTAGAATTTCAAGCTGATGATATGCAGATTGAGCAATATGAATTCCCCCAGATCAGTAAAGTGACTTAGAGGAGGAGTTTCCATTAGCTGAAGATCCATATATTTTGAATTCTCGATTGCTTGCTGGGCCAATTCGAGAGCTAGAGGCAAGAGATGAGCATGAATTTTTTGTGGGGCCGATATTTCCATCTAGAGAAGAATTCAAGAATGCACTTGTTAAACATGCGATGGTTAAGCATGTGAGATATAACACAGTTGACACCCAAAAAAATAGAGTTAAAGCAGTGTGTTTTAACCAACCATGTACATGGAGAGTAGTAGGAAGGGGAGAAGTAGAGTTCACTGTTACAAAATATATAAAGGAACACCAATGTGGAAGTGTTAGGGAAAGTGCTGATCATCATGCATGCTCTTCATCATTTGTTGCTTCTTTTTTTGAAGAGCAATTTCTTCATAATGAACAATACAAACAAAGTATGATTATTTCAGATATTAAAGCTAGATTTGGAGTGACGATATCATACAGAAAAACATACATAGCTAGGGAGAAATCATTGAAAAAGGTTGTTGGAGATTATGATGAGGCATACAGAGATTGTTGATGCAGTCTGGCCCGGTTGTTGTTTTGGTGTTTGACAATGATTTAAGTTTGGTTGAGCGAATTTGGGTTAAAGTCCTGGTCGGGGACTGGGCATGAAACCCTGGTGAGTGAAGCCAGGTCCTAGCTTGTGAAGCTAGGTTGAAATCCCGGTGAGTGAAGCCGGGTCCCCGGTGAGTGAAGCCGGGTCCTGGTGAGTGAAGCCAGGTGATGAAAATCCCGGTGAGTGAAGCCGGGTCCTGGTGAGTGAAGCCAGGTGTTGGAAAAGTCCTAATTCGGAAGAGGTGGGTGAAAAGTCCTAGCTTGGAGGGCTAGGTGAAAAGTCCTAACTTGGAGGGTTAGGTGCAAATTCCCATCTTGGAGAGTTAGGTGAAAAAGTCCTGGCCTGGAGGGTCAGATCCTAGCTTGGAGGGCTAGGTTTGGAAAAGTCATAATTCGAAGGGTTGGGTGAAAAGTTCTAGCTTGGAGGGCTAGGTGAAAAGTCCTAACTTGGAGGGTTAGGTGCAAATTCCCAACTTGGAGAGTTAGGTGAAAAATCCTTAGCTTGGAGGGCTAAGGTGGATGAAAACATAGCTTGGAGGGCTAAGTTTGAGTCCCTGGATCGGTCTGGTGATCGATCAGGGATTCTGGCACGCTGCTCCGTCGTGGATCGGTCTGGTGACCGATCTAGCAATGGTTGATCGGTCTGGTGACCGATCAGGGAGCACACAGTGAGGTTGGGAACCTACTGTGCTGCTCTTGATCGATCTGGTGATCGATCAGGGAGTATGCGATTCACCCACTGACTGGCTCCTGATCGGTCTGGTGACCGATCATGGAGCGAACAGTGAGGTTGAGTTCCCTTGCTAATCTGCTCCTGATCGGTCTGGTGATCGATCAGGATCACTGTGCAAACCGTTCTGGAGAACGATCCAGCTTCGCGGGTTCCTCACTAAGATCGATCAGGACGGTTCCTGATCGGTCTGGTGATGATCTGATCGGACTGGTGACCGATCAGGAGAACCCCTGATCGGTCAGTTGACCGATCAGAAGGCTTAGGCTGGGAAACTCAGAAATCGCCCGATATAAGAGGTGGATCGGTCAGGTGATCGATCTACAACCTGGGATCGGTCTGGTGATCGATCCAGGAGAGTCCCAAAGAAATCGCGATTCCTAGTCGAGCGTTGGGGATCGATCAGGACGGAACCTGATCGGTCTGGACCCAGCCTGATCGGTCTGGTGACCGATCAGGAGTCGCTCTGATCGGTCCGATGACCGATCACTTTAATTCAAATTGCACTGTCAGACGCTCTGATCGCGTCTGACCATATCCGATTCGCTGCTGTTTGCCTCTGATATTTGATTTACTGTGTGATATACTGCTCTAACAGTTTGATTAAGCTGCAGGTGATAGGAGAGGATTCAAACACTCAAGGAGAAGTCAATGGAGGCTTTCCTTGGAGCAGGTTTGTCCGTTTCTCATCTCAGGTTGCAACGACTGGAGCTGTAGGACTGAAGCCGCTGACTGAAGCTTGGCTGAGGGAGCTCAGGAAGTTCAGTGGTAGCTGGCGTTGGCAGTGAGGCAGCTGGAGGCTGCTGGAGATGAGGTCACTTGATGCTTAGTGGAGAAAGAAAAGGAGCGGAAGACAGCTTCTGTGAAGAGGTGTTCTACAGCTTGTGTTTGACTTCTTGCCGTGCCTTGAGTTCTCCAAGCTTGCTGTGTTCCAAAAGTTTACATCACTTTGAGCAAGCGATCGAGAAGCAATCATTCATTACTTGAGCGCTTGAAGGAGAGAACAAGGAGCTTGGAGTCCGACAGTGGGAAGACACAAAGAAGGGTTCTTGCGTGAGATCGTCACTGGGTGGAGCTCAGGGAAGCTTGTTGTGTTCTTGTCCTTGCTAAGTGTTTGAGTAAGATCCTTCTTGTTGCTTCTTTGTGCTTAAACATTATCTGTGATTGAAACGCTATGGAGAGGTTTCTCCACCGAGAAGGAGGTTGCGTTATATCCGGTGAAAATCGGAGCTTGATCTGCCGACGATCAAGGGATCGCCCACCTTAAGGGCACGCCAAGGAGTAGGGGCAAGTTATCCCCGAACCTTGTAAACCCTCTTGTTAGCGATCTTGGCAGTTGTCTCTGTTTGCTTTCATTTCTGTTTCATTTTCCTTTGTTTCTTCCGCTGTGCTACTGATAAGTTGAGTGCAGGAAACTTGTTAAGTTTCAAGAAAAAAGTGATTGGCTATATTCACCCCCCCTCTCTAGCCATCTCATTTTCAACAAGTGGTATCAGAGCTTGGGGCTCTGTTCACGGCTTAACATCCGAGAGTTATCAACAAGATGGCTGGAAGTGAAGGAATGAGCACAAACCGACCTCCATTCCTCGACGACACTGATTTTCCATATTGGAGGCCAAGGATGGAGTTCTAACTCAAAACCAACATGAGCATATGGTTCTCAGTGAAGGAGGGTTTCTACCCTCCAAAGGATCATGAGGGAAAGGAGCTTGAGTTTTCTAGTTGGTCGGCTGAGCAAGTCAAGAAGGGGGAAGCTAATGCCAAAGCTATCGTCACCTTGCAATGTGGTATGACCAAGGATCAGTTGGTCAAGGTGGGTCATTTCACAAGTGCTAAAGATCTATGGAATAAGATTATTGAGCTCCATGAAGGGACTCATGAAACCCGGACAGCCAAGAAGGATCTCCTTCTCGACCAACTTCAAAGTCTCACCATGGGAGAAAATAAAACTGTAAGTAAACTCCATGGACGGTTCAAAGAAGTCTTGAATGGTCTACACTCCATAAATGAAAAGGTAGAAAACCGAGACATTGTGAGGTATGTGCTCAAAGCTTTCCCTAGGAATGCCTTGTGGTCATCCATGGTGGATGCCTACAAGGTTTCCAAGGATCTTTCTTTTGTTAAGTTAGAAGATCTATTTTGTGAAATGGAACTACATGAGATCTCTAACCAAAGCCCAAAGGAGAAAGGGTTGGCTTTTGTGGCATGTGACAGGAAGAAGAAGAAGGAGAAGGAGGAGGAAAAGAACCACTGTCATGTGGCTCTCGTAACCTTAGAAGAATCATCCAAGGAGAGTGATAACGAGTCAAGCTCCTCAACCGCGCCTTCATCATCTTCGGATGATGAAGATGTAATTTCTCCCGAGTTAGATAAGTGCTATCGAGCCATCGCATGTCTAACTAAGATGCTTAAAAAATCTAAGGCCAAAGTTAAATATTTGAAATTGGAAGTAGAACATTTAAAAACCTCTAAGGATGAGGTAATTGATGACTTGTATGTTAAGACCCTTGAGAATGACAACAAGGACTTAAAGAGCGAAGTTGAAAATCTCAAGAATGTTCTTGAGAAATTCTCATCTAGCTCCAAAACCTTAGACATGATACTCAATTCCCAAAGGGTGGTTTACAATAAGGCCGGTATAGGTTACCGACCTAAGGAACCAACCTTTGTATCATTAATGTCAAGAACCCAATTTAGATCATCAAATGATTCTAGGGTTCAAAAGGTTAGAAAGAAATTGATTAAGGCAAGGGTGCCTAAGTCCCTCATTGTTGATGCATTAGGTCCCAAAATTTGGGTACCTAAAATCTCCATATTTTGAATTGTATAAGCGTTGTTTGAGGGGGAGCATCTATCAACATAGGTTGTTGATAAGTGGTGCTCCAAACCAAGGCTAAGGTTACACTAGTGTCAAAATAAGTCAACAAGCCTTGGAAATTGTCTTTATATATTGCATGAAGGGTTTAGATTCACACATAACTTGCTCTTGCCATGAATTACTTAGGATAATTAGTTTTCTCGTTGCAATTTATGTCTTACTGCAAGATATGATTTATGATATGCCATAACTCAAGCTTAAGGTGTTTTTTGTTTGGTGAACACGATCAAATATGCCATGATTTTACAATGTGTGTTATTATCATTAATCTATGGCATGCAAATTTGATTTCAATCATGAACTTGATAGAAATGTGGGACTATGAATTCTCCAATCCAATCTATGAACTATCAATAGAATGGAGAATTATGATTCTAGACTTGGGACAAATCTAGATCTATGAGTTACCAAAATTGATTGAAGCAAGCATGTTATGAATACAATTGGAACATAATTAATCATGCATAAGTGTAGTTTACTTTTGTGTTAATGTTTTACTATGATCAGTTTTGTTTCCAAAACAAAGAGGAAAGTAACTAGTTCATCTTTATCAAATAGCTATATACATCCAGGGATTGTGTGCTATCCATGCTTATGATTTTGTAAGCTGTCCATGTTTATGAATTTTCTAGTTAAATGATTGTATGCATGCATGTTTTAGAAATCTGGTCATAGTTAGATATTAATTTGATACAAGTGTGTTTTGAAAATTTGATCATACTTGGAATATTTTGATTCACACATGATCATGCCAAGAACATGCTTAGAACATAACTGATCATACAAACCTGGTTTTGGGACTCAAGTTCATGATTAAGAACATACTCATCATGCTTTGACATAGATCATGACATATATCTTGATTAAGGGAACCCTTAGGACCAAATGGATTAACATTAATTGAGTTAGGGGCTCAGGAATGGCTAAGAAGAAAAAAACAAACAACAAGGTTCTGAAACTTCTCAGAATTTCTGAAACTCGGTTTCTGAAATCTGATTCAGAAAACCTCTCTGTATCGAACCAGATCGGTCCACGGACCGATCAGGACACACTCTGATCGGTCTGGTGACCGATCAGGAATCATTCTGATCGGCCTGGTGACCGATCAGATCAATACTGATTCTCAGATCAATCCAAATTGTATTAGACCACTCCTCAGACCAATCCCCCTCATCAATTTTGATGAAGTATCAATAGAACTGAGTAGTAGGATGATGGTCAAGATACATGGAACAAAACCTAATACTGATTTGATACAAACCTATGTTGGAATGTTCAAATTCATAAGAAAGGGTTTGTCGAGCCATGACTCTTGTTCTTGTCGTGTTTCAAAAATTTTTCTGAAATACCGAATATCAATAGAGTCCTCTCTCCTGTTATGGGATGCAAATTGTTAATGCAGTCTGATCAGGAACATATCAGAGTTTCCGAAATTTTTTTTGAAATCTGATCGCTCCCCAGACTAATCAAATATCCTTCTGTATCAAGTAATCAACGAACCTGATTGGTCAGGGAGACCAATCAG
Organism: Boesenbergia rotunda; assembly: GCA_024364735.1. Classification (NCBI taxonomy): domain Eukaryota; kingdom Viridiplantae; phylum Streptophyta; class Magnoliopsida; order Zingiberales; family Zingiberaceae; genus Boesenbergia; species Boesenbergia rotunda. The sequence continues at coordinate 29,380 of JAGFNQ010005944.1, forward strand.
GACTATGTTTCAAATACAGATGCATTCCTTACTAGTCTTATGAAGCATATACGTATTTGACCATGATATACTTCTGTATATGTCTTCACATGGAAGTCCAAGTGTTAATGCAGTCCGATCTTGAACGAATCATAATTACAGAAATTTTTTTGAAAATTGATCGTTCATAGACATATCAGAAATTTTTCTGTATCGATTATCAGTCTGATGGAACTGTAGCGACCTGCCTTCTCCGCCTGAGACGGCCCGCTACTTCTTCTACTTCTCGACTCTAATGCACGACTAAAAATGCGGAAATCTTTTTTTTTCTTTTTAATCTATCTGAGAATGATATTCTAACTTAAATAGTCATGCATGATACCGTGTCACACTTTCTTTCTCAAAAACTCGTAAGAACATACTTATTGAAACTTGCCTCGCTCAACTCAGCTTGCGGATATCAGTCGACTGGTACGCCTGAAATCTGAATATTCAGATTCGAAACTTAGTTTCCAAAAGCCACCAAATTTATAGATTCAAGCCATAACAAGACACAACACCATTTCTATACTCTATACCAGTTTTCTGAACAATTTAGCCAATCAAAACGAATCCATAAACTTGAATTTAGGACTTTTGCGGAATTTAGCAAGTTATGAAAAATCTACATAGACTTTAAGCTAGAGTTTGTACCAAACTTAACTTCTAACCATTGATACTCATCACACAAAATTCTGAAACATCCCTAAGGCATAATCAAATGAGAAAGCAACTTTTCTAAACATACTTAAGCAATAAAAACTTGATTCAAAGGGAAATTAATACTATCTTGGCACATGCATCTATTTCTCTAACAAAGTATCAATATTTCAAACTACTCACACTTCTACTCATCCAATGCAATCATAAGGATATGTATGCTAAATGAAATGACATGGAATCTTTACTCTAAGAAATTGAGCATGTAAAACTATCCAAAGCTTAAATGTTCGCTAAACTCCATAAAGCAAGAACTTGAAATTTGAATAAACTAAAACATTGTAATTCAAATAACTAAATTGTCTCGTCTCAAGGATCTCTCCAAAATCAGCCACCACACACACTTTACTCAGCACCGCCTCGTCGCCTTCCTTCAGAATTGCTTGCCTTTACCTTTATCTGCAGTAAGAGGAAATGCAGCTAGTAAGCAAAAAGCTTAGTAAGTACTATCTAGCTCACAAAATCTCGAAATGTGCAAACATGCTTCTTGAACAATATGAAAATCATATGAGATACTTATATGCTTGAAAGAAAACTAAGAACATGTATAACTCAAAACATGCATACTCAAGCATTAATAAATCTCAATTTACTTTTCTTGGCTCAACTTGAAACTTTAGCTATTCTTTAACTTTTTGAAAACTCTTTAAACTTTAGAAACTTTGCTAAAGCATATACTTGAAAATAATAATCACTTGGATCCACTGAAGACGTAAGTACCATCTCATATGCGCGTTCCCTAAAAGGTTGGGGTAGCGAGCCACCAATCCTAATAGAGCAGACCTTGGTCTACCAGGGCCAAGACCTTGGAATTGGACACCTGGATTTCTTTAACGACGCCCTTGTACGCCGGGTACTGGCCTTAGAAAATAAAATAGCTTTTTTTTCTTTTCTTTCTTATCTGTAAATGCCTTGGCATTTTCTCGAGCACCTTGCGTGCTAAAATCCCTAAGTCTTGACTTTTGGGGATTTCTTAAGGCCTTGGCCTTTTCTTTTCTTATCTTTATCTTCTCTTTTCTTTTCTCATAGCTTTTCTTGGACCCTAATCTCATATAGGGTGCTTAATCAAACTTATACAAGCATATAATGAACTAAGATCACATGAAAAATCTCAAACTAAAGGTAAATGTCTCTTTTAAAACTTTTAAAGGAAATTCTTGCGGAAAAACCGCCTCTTACTGCAGATGAGCAGTACTTACTTTGATATCTTGGACTTACAACCAAGATTGACGTCTAGGGCTCGGAAGAAAATTGAGATCTCGGAGATTTCTTCGCGTCTATGTGTTTCTCTCGTCGCGGGGATTCCGAATATAGGAAAATCTCTTGGAGGAGAGCCTTGGCCGGCCCTCTAGGCCTTGGTGTGGTGTCGCCCAAGAGAGCAGAGGGGAAAGGAGTCGGCGCAAGGTGTTGGGCGAGGGAGAGAAAGGGTTTAGGTTGAGAGAAAATAAAATTTCTCTCTTTAATTATCTATTTATACTTATGGGGCGAATTTACCTAACTATACCTTATCTATTGTTTCGCCCAATTTATTTCAACAAAACAACCAGCCAGCT
>JAGFNQ010005944.1:32601-56944 GCA_024364735.1 Boesenbergia rotunda
GAAGAGAGAAGTTGAAAACCTCAAGAATGTTCTTGAAGTTTTCAATAAGCTCTAAAACATTAGATATGATACTCAACTCACAAAGGGCGATGTACAACAAGGTTGGTTTGGGTTACCAACCTAAAGAACCTAGTGTCATATCTTTAATGTCAAGAACCTATTTTAGATCATCAAATGATTCTAAGATTCGAAAAGTCAAAAAGAAATTCACTAAGGCATGGGTGCCAAAGTCATTCATTGTAGATTCTTTAGGTCCCAAAATTTGGGTACCTTAAACCTCCATATTTCGAATTGTATAAGCATTGTTTGAGGGGGAGCATCTATCAACATAGGTTGTTGATAAGTGGTGCTCCAAACCAAGGCTAAGGTTACACTAGTGTCAAAATAAGTCAACAAGCCTTGGAAATTATTTTTATATATTGCATGAAGGTTTTAGATTCACACATAACTTGCTCTTGCCATGAATTACTTAGGATAATTAGTTTTCTCATTGCAATTTATGTCTTACTGCAATATATGATTTATGATATGCCATAACTCAAGCTTAAGGTGTTTTTGTTTGGTGAACACGATCAAATATGCCATGATTTTACAATGTGTGTTATTATCATTAATCTATGGCATGCAAATTTGATTTCAATCATGAACTTGATAGAAATGTGGGACTATGAATTCTCCAATCCAATCTATGAACTATCAATAGAATGGAGAATTAGGATTCTAGACTTGGGACAAATCTAGATCTATGAGTTATCAAAATTGATTGAAGCAAGCATGTTAGGAATACAATTGGAACATAAGTAATCATGCATAAGTGTAGTTTACTTTTGTGTTAAAGTTTTACTATGATCAGTTTTGTTTCCAAAACAAAGAGGAAAGTAACTAGTTCATCTTTATCAAATAGCTATATACATCCAGGGATTGTGTGCTATCCATGCTTATGATTTTGTAAGCTGTCCATGTTTATGAATTTTCTAGTTAAATGATTGTATGCATGCATGTTTTAGAAATCTGGTCATAGTTAGATACTAATTTGATACAAGTGTGTTTTGAAAATTTGATCATACCTTGTGTATCATGAAATTTGATCATACTTGGAATATTTTGATTCACACATGATCATACCAAGAACATGCTTAGAACATAACTGATCATACAAACCTGGTTTTGGGACTCAAGTTCATGATTAAGAACATACTCATCATGCTTTGACACAGATCATGACATATATCTTGATTAAGGGAACCCTTAGGACCAAATGGATTAACATTAATTGAGTTAGGGGTTCGAGAATGGCTAAGAAGAAAAAAAACAAACAACAAGGTTCTGAAACTTCTCAGAATTTCTGAAACTCGGTTTCTGAAATCTGATTCAGAAAACCTCTCTGTATCGAACTAGATCGGTCCACGGACCGATCAGGACACACTCTGATCGGTCTGGTGATCGATCAGGAATCATTCTGATCGGTCTGGTGACCGATCAGATCAATACTGATTCTCAGATCAATCCAAATTGTATCAGACCACTCCTCAGACCAATCCCCCTTCATCAATTTTGATGAAGTATCAATAGAACTGAGTAGTAGGATGATGGTCAAGATACATGGAACAAAACCTAATACTGATTTTATACAAACCTATGTTGGAGTGTTTAAATTCATAAGAAAGGGTTTGTTGAGCCATGACACTTGTTCTTGATGTCGTGTTTCAGAAATATTTCTGCAATTTCGAATATTAATAGAGTCTACACCCCTATTGTGGAATGCAAATTGTTAATGCAGTCTGATCAGGAATGTATTAGAGTTTCAGGAATTTTTCTGAGATTTGATCGCTCCCCAGACTAATAAGAAATATTTCTGTATCAAGTTATCAACGAACCTGATTGGTCACGGTGACCACTCAGGATTATATGTCGGATACAGATGCATTCCTTACTTGTCATATGAAACATATACATGTTTGACCTTGATATATTTCTGTATATGTTTTCATGTGCAAGTTCACACTTATTGCCGTATGATGCATATACATTGTTGCCATGATACATTTATGATATATGCCTCTCATATGCAATTCAGAAATTATCCTTTGATTATTTTTTGGGGAGACCCTTGATTGAGGGGGAGTTGTGTTCAAACTTAATAACCATACCCTTTTCGATGTTTGACAAAGGGGGAGAGAATGACTGATTAAGTTTATAGTTGTTATGGGGGAAGGATCATGATTCCCTTATGAGAATTGAATTGATTGATAAACTTAAATCGGGTTGTCAAACAACAAAAAGGGGGAGATTGTTGATGCAGTCTGGCCCGATTGTTGTTTTGGTGTTAACAACGATTTAAGTTTAGTTGAATGGATTTGGATTAAGTCCAGGTGGATCGGGAGATCGCACGCTGGCATGTGAAAAAGTTCTAGCTTGGAGGGCTAGGTGTGAAAAGTCCTAACATGGAGGGTTAGGTGTGAGAAAATCCTAACCTGGAGGGTTAGGTGTGAAAAAATCCTAGCTTGGAGGGCTAGGTATGGAAAAGTCCTAATTCGGAAGGGTTGAGTGAAAAGTCCTAGTTTGGAGGGCTAGGTGAAAAGTCCTAGCTTGGAGGGCTAGGTAAAAAGTCCTAACTTGGAGGGTTAGATGAAAAGTCCCAACTTGAAGAATTAGGTGAAAAGTCCTGGCTTGGAGGGTCAGGTGCCTAGCTTGGAGAGCTAGGTTGGATGAAGGTCTAACTCGGAGGGGTTGGGTGAAAAGTCCTAGCTTGGAGGCTAGGTGAAAAGTCCTAGCTTGGAGGACTAGGTGAAAAGTCCTAACTTGGAGGGTTAGGTGCAAATTCCCAACTTGGAGAATTAGATTGAAAAATCCTTAGCTTGGAGGGCTAAGGTGAATGAAATCCTAGCTTGGAAGGCTAGGTCTGCGTCCCTGGATCGGTCTGGTGACCGATCAGGGAGTTGGCACGCTGCTCCTTCGTGGATCGGTCTGGTGACCGATCCAGCGATGTCTGATCGGTCTGGTGACCGATCAGGGAGTGTGTGTTTCACTCACTGCACAGCTCCTGATCGGTCTGGTGACCGATAGGGAGCGAACAGTGAGTTGAGTTCCCTTGCTAATCAGGTCCAGAACGGTCCGGTGACCGATCAGAGACTTAGGATTTGATTAAAGAATCACTGTTCACTCAAGCCTGATTGGTCTGGTGACCGATCAGGCTGGAGCCTGATTGGTCTGGTGACCGATCAGGCAGGAGCCTGATTGGTCTGGGGACCAATCAGTAGTGTGCAGAAGACTGCTGGATCGGTCTGGTGACCGATCAGGCTCCTCCCTGATCGGTCTGGGGACCGATCAGGAGCAGAACTTTAATTCAAATTTGCTGTCAGAAGTCTGTTTTCACTGCCGATTCTCTGCTACTTGCTGATTTCTTTTTGATATGCATTGCTAAGCCTCTGTTGGAGTGTGCAGGTGATAGCAGGTGATTCAAACACTCAAGGAGGGTCAACGGGAGGCTTTCCTTGGAGCAGGTTTGGATCTATTGTGTTTTCAGGTCTCAACGGCGTCTGGCACAACTGGCAACTGACGAAGACGCGGCTGGCAACTGACGGAGGCTCAGCTGGAGGAGTGTCCAGTGGACTGAGTGCTCAGAGAGGTCAATGGGTCTGGGTGTGAGTCAGTGGTGCTGATGGAGCTGGCGACGTTGACCCGGAGCTTAAGAGACAAAGCTGGATGCAGAGGAGCATAGGTGAACAAGACAGAAACTTGGGAAGTTTGGCTGGGCTGTGTTCGTGCTCTCTGTTGCTTTGTGCTTGAGCGATCTTGTTACATCTTTGTGAACTTGTCTTCTCGAGTGTCTTTGTGCTTAACTTGTATCTACTTGAGATCACTTGTGGAGAGGTTTCTCCACCGAGAAGGAGGCTGCTACTATCCGGAGTTCACCGGGGCTTGATCTGTCGACGATCAAGGGATCGCTCACCTCACGGGCATGCCAAGGAGTAGGGGCAAGTTATCCCCGAACCTTGTATATCGAGGTGTTAGCGTCGGTTTGTTTTCCTTTGCTTTGGGTTGTTGTTTTTAGTTTTCTGTTTCTGCATTTGCTTCCGCTGCCTAACTCTGAAGTGCAGAATAGATTTGAAAAGCTCAAAAGTTTTGTGTCCGACTAGATTCACCCCCCCTCTAGCTATCCGGTTCCAACACTTGGATAGTAGGTTCTTATCTACATCATATCGATTGGTTGAATCAATAGTGAGATAATGTAGAGAACACTAAACTAAATCATTCCAAGTAAAGCATTAATATTCAAAGACAATATTAATGCATGAAGACTAGAGGCAATTATGTGATGATTGACTAAGGATTTTTTGTATCATATTCTATCATTAATAAGGGCATGTTTGGTTATTATACTTAATTTATACTTGTGTTAAATAACTGAGTATAATAATGTCCTTGGATAGTAGGTTCTTATTTACGTCATATCGATTGGTTGAATCAATAGTGAGATAATGTAGAGAACACTACACTAAATCATTCCAAGTAAAGCATTAATATTCAAAGACAATATTAATGCATGAAGACTAGCATGTAGGTCAATAGATGACATAAGCTCACAAGTTATGGATATGTGATATCAAGTTGACACATGGGTATACATTAGAGAATGTGTACTTAATTAACCCCGCTATGAGAAAGTTTCATATATTGTCATATGAGGGTCATAAATTTTCTCATGTGACTATTAGTATGTGATGGGCTTGAATAGCCCTTGGCAGGACACGTGGGTTGAAGAAGTTGGGCAGCAAGATGTGGTGAGTCCAAGCGACTCTCCTTTTAGAGCTCCCAGGACCCTCTCGGGAAGAGGAGCCTCCAGGCCCCCCCCAGCGGTAAACACACCCTGAAAATCAGATCAGAAATGTAACGCCCGCTTTTTTTTTTCCTAAAGCGGCGTTACGCTAACATACTTAAGGCATGTAACATCATACTGCAGCGGAATAACTTAAACTTTACATGCCCCTACTACCATTTCTAACATAGTGACATGGACACTAGACATATAGACCTCATACTTAAACATCATGTCATAACAAGCTTAACATCATATCATGAGATTCATTTCATATCATGCATAACATCATGTCATAAGTTTCCATAAGTCACTAATCGAGCATATACTTAACAAAAGTAAAGTTCTTAGCATAACGGCAAACGTTTGATTTCATGGGCCAAGTCACTATCATACACATATAATCTTGCCCTCCTGCTGCTTCCTCATGGTCCCCTTGCATGATCTGCGGTATAAGGAAAAAGACTATAAGCACACAGGCTTAGTAAGACTCTTTCCTACTCACTAAAATCATTCGTCATTCATTCATAATCATATGGAACATAAGCATCATAAACATTTCTATCATAGCATAAAGCATAAACATAGGCATAAATCTAATTAAACATTCTTATCATGGCATAAAGTATAAACATAGGCATAAACATAATTAAACATTCTAAGCATGGCATCATACATGGCATGAACATAAGCATAAGATGTAAATCAACCATAGGCGTACTTTCGAGCATATCAAGCATAGACATCGTAAACATTCTAAGCATGACATGATACTTGGCATAGCATAACTTAATAAACTTTCCTAGCATGGCATGAGACATGGCATAAATATAAACATAAGATATAAACCAACCTATATGGCATAAACATAGGCATACATTCTAGCATATCATAAGAGCATCTTCTTACCATAATCATAACATGGATCATTCATTCTCATACATATCTTTTAACATGGAGCATAAGCATAACACCTCATTATCATAACATAATGCATAACATGTATGAATGCATGGGTGGAATGCATATACATATGGATGCTTAACTTTTAAAATCATACTTTTAAAATGCTTAAACATAATCATCATAACATTTGGGGTCCCCGGCTTGTACCACATACATACATCATAGCGCGCATCCCTAGTAAGTCCGAGGTAGCGAGCCCCGACCTACTAGGGTAAGGACAGCATAGTCGGTAGTCCCCGAACCGAGGCGTTCTCAAGGAGCCCATCCCTGTTGCACAGCTCCGGTAGTGCCAGAACCGTGGACAGCTCCGGTAGTCCAAAATCGGGGCGTTCTTAAGGTGCCCATCCCTTGGACCCATACTTGGGTCCGGTACAAGCCCATTCATAAAGTAAAATACTTTGCATGCTTCATCATTCATAAGACATTCATAGCATACTTATCATGGCATCATTTTTATCATGAACATGATCATAATATATTTATCATGGCATCCTTCTTATCATGAACATAGACATAACATACTTGTCGTGACATCATTCTTATCATGAACATAAACGTAACATACTTATCATGGCATCATTCTTATCATGAACATAAACGTAACATACTTATCATGCATAACCATGACATATCATTCATAAACATGGCATATCATTCGTAAACATGGCATATCATTCATAACATGACATATCATTCATAGACATAAATCACATCTTACCATAGGGCCATTGGGACCCTTACTTGAAATAAATCTTAACTTCTATCCTATTAACCCTTATTGGCCGAAACTTGTGGAGTCCCAAGGCCATGTGAAAATTCACATCAACACCATCCTTCATCCTTATATCATGGCACCATATAAACATATGCTTGAAGTTAAAGACTCAACCCTTACCCTTGGGTCCTTGGGGTTGGCCGAACCATATGGGCCTCTAGGGTGCTCCAAAAATTCCCAAAATTTATACTTAACTTCTAAACATCATAAGGGAACATTAAATAACATTATCATGATTTTTAGCATAATTATAGACCTTTAAAATCATGGTGGCCGAAACCCATAAACATAGGGACCTTGGTTTTGTCCCTTTCATGTTGGCCGAAACCCTAGAGTGTCCTAGGGTACTCCAAAAATTCCCAAAAATTATACTTAACTTCTAAACATCATAAGGGAACATCAAATAACATTATCATGATTTTTAACATATTTATAGACATTTAAATCATGGTGGCCGAAACCCATAAACATAGGGACCTTGGTTTTGTTCCTTTCCTGTTGGCCGAATCCCTAGAGTGTCCTAGGGTACTCCAAAAATTCCCAAAAATTATACTTAACCTCTACACATCATAAGGGAACATCAAGTAATATTATCATGATTTTTAACATATTTATAGACATTTAAATCATGGTGGCCGAAACCCATAAACATAGGGACCTTGGTTTTGTCCCTTTCATGTTGGCCGAAACCCTAGAGTGTCCTAGGGTACTCCAAAAATTCCCAAAAATTATAATTAACCTCTACACATCATAAGGGAACATCAAATAACATTATCATGATTTTTAACATATTTATAGACATTTAAATCATGGTGGCCGAAACCCATAAACATAGGGACCTTGGTTTTGTCCCTTTCATGTTGGCCGAAACCCTAGAGTGTCCTAGGGTACTCCAAAAATTCCCAAAAATTATATCTACTTACTAAACATCATAAGGGAACATTAAACAACATTATCAAGATTTTTAGCATATTTATAGGCTTTTAAATCATGCTGGCCGAAATCCATAAACTTAAGGACCTTGGTTTTTCTTTCCTTTCAACATCACATCCAAAAACTACCCCATATATCATACTAAAAATCATGGAAATCATAGATAACTATTATACCACAGGTGAGGGAGTCTTACCTTAGATTTCTTGATTTTTTTTCGAACCTTGAAAGAGGAGAAGGAAGAGGACTTGGTATCTCTTGACCACAACTAGTCCTTGTCACCTTGTAGGAACTTTAGATCTTGAGAGATGAGACCTCTTGTGAAGTTTTCCCCAAGGAATTCCTCCCTTTGGTGCTCGGCAAGAATGAGGAATGAAGAGGAGAGGGAATGCAATTGATTGAGAGAAGAAGTAACTCCCAAAACTCCTCTCATTATAACCCATCAAGGAGGCAAATGAAGAGCCTCTCCATGACCCTTCACCTCCTTTTACCTCTTAACCATCCTCCACTTCAATTACTCATAAGAATTCCTTGCTAGGTGAGTTGGTTAAAGCATTCTTGGTTCTACAAGAGGTCCAAGGTTCAATCCTTGGCTCATGCACATTTATTTTTATTTTGATTTTCATTTCATTTATTTTATTACTTTATTTTCTTAAATTCTGAAAATCCCCCCTAAAATCACCCATAATTATGCCAATATTCCTAAATAAAATTCTTTTATATTTATATTAATTTTACCTAATTTATATTAATTTTACCTAATTAATATCCACTTTTGGAGCCCTTTTAAAGCTCATTAGTACCTAGTTTTTCTCAATTTAAATGAGAAAACATGGATTTCTAGGCCCAATTTTACATAATTATTTCTGGGCCCCTCGGAAAATTATCTAGACATGCTCAATATTTTAAGAAAATATTAAGAGAATTTTCCGGGTCGTTACAAGAAAATCCCTCCTGGGATCACCCTGGGAAGTCGGGTCCTGAGACCACCTCGGGGAAGCGGAGCGCCCGCGACCTCCCGGGCCAGAAGTGTCACGCCCCGAGACCCAAGAGCCGCTGTTCCAATATAAAATCGGACAGCACCTCCCCTGTCCGGCGGACAATTTACACATACACACCACAATATAACAATACCACGCAGTTATATTTGGCCTCAGGCCTCAAAATATATATAGACACGACACAAATGCATAAGACAACTAAGTAAATCATACCTGACTGCGGACCGGTCCGACTTACGACGAAACAACCAATACACAAAAAACCCCTTAGGGCACATGACACATATGACATATACAAATCACTAAAAGAAATATAAAACAATCCACTACACAGGATAAGACAAAATCCTGCGGTCGCGATGGGTAGGGACTGGCTGCTGGGCTCTTCTGGAGACTCCAAGTATCTCAACCTGAAATAAAAACATATATGGCAACGGGGTGAGTCCATAACTCAGCGAATACCCAGCAGATATGCATAGTATGTTATAATAACAATAAGCATCTACGTTAGTACAGTCTCATATCAACAATATGAAAAAACTAGTACTGGAAATACTGAGGTAGATACATACCAGAATCCAGCTAACCTGAAAAGAGGATAATAAGTACCAAGAGAATATCATTAGACATATAATCTCAAATAATAAGTCTCCAGAATATGCATGTCAAACAAGTGCAGCAAATAAGTGCAGCAAACAATGCACGATGCAAAATATGCACATGGTGCAATGACATGTGTCACCCCCTAGTCCCAGTCAGGATATCGTCCACGACGTCCGCGTGGGTAGAGCTGTGACAAACTGTACGCACCCTGCCATCACTGCTCCTGAGTGACCGGGTGGACAGGATGCTGGCGGAGGACCACCCCCTACCCCATGTATATATGAGGGAGCTCCGCTCTCATCTCCTCGTGGCTCAGTACGAGAAGGGATCCCTGGCTGCTACCACGCCCGCGCTCACCCTCCTCATAGTGGCCGAACGGAGCAATACAGGGCAAATGCACACATCTACGGTATCCACTAACCCATGAGTGGCCGTGCGTGCATATCATGTACCGGAAGACGATTAGGCTCAACCACAAGGGAGTCGCTGATCGCCGGCATGCAACAGTGCAATGATGGTGTATGATAGATACACATACATAATAACTCAGGGATAACTAACAAGTATCCAGGACAGGCATAATAACTCAGGGATAACTAACAAGTATCCAGAACATGCATAATAACTCAGGGATAACTAACACGTATCCAGAACATGCATAATAACTCAGGGATAACTAACAAGTATCCAGAACAGGCATAATAACTCAGGGATAATTAACATGTATCCAGAACAGGCATAATAACTCAGGGATAACTAACACGTATCCAGAACATGCATAATAACTCAGGGATAACTAACAAGTATCCAGAACAGGCATAATAACTCAGGGATAACTAACATGTATCCAGAACAGGCATAATAACTCAGGCTAGCGTATAATCTTACTGCTATCTATAACCAACCATGCATAGCAATATGACAATATCTAAAAGATAAGTCAAAGGGTACCCGCCTCAAAGTAGATGCTCGTATCAGCAAGAACCTCCCGTCTGATAATCAGAAATGACCAATCCAATCAATGCCCTGTATCAAAGACATATTGTTTAGCTACAATAATATAGAATCTATAGCTAACGAGCTATCTTAATTAATTAGGATTGTCCTAATTATCCCGTTTCATTTAATTAATCATAATTAAATAATTAACCCCTTAATTATCCCAAACTACTCAGCTTAGATTCATGTTAAGTTTTCGGAACCCGAAGTATCAAGCTTAGGTTATTAGGTTTAATCCCCCAATTAACCCTAATCATGTCACAACCTAACTAGATTAGGATTTTAACAACTGAATGGATTAATTTCCACCTTCACAAACAAAACCCAGAACGTATCAGAATATTCTAATCAAGATACAAGGTATCCACAGCACAAGCTACTAGATTAACAATAGCAAACCTAAACCACTCATGGTAGGTCATAGGAATCAATGTAAACAAGGTAAAACATGATGCCTTACATCTAAATTTGATCCATCACGGAACACACATCCAAAATTCCAGCTTAAATCATCCCAACAACCCAAACCGATCTCAACAATACAGATCAAATTCTGAAGTCTTGTTACATAACTCAACCTTTAGGCTTAGCTCACTCTACCTCCATAGGAATTTGGATTAAGGTCAAAACCATCAGAAGAGGAGGCTTACGACATTAACAAGTGCCAAGCTAAAACAATCCAAGGATCAAATCAAAGCCTCCTTAATCCTTACCATTACTCCAAAATTCCATTCACATACCTATATCGATATCTTACAGCAAGATAAGTTGAAAGATCTACAATCAAATTCTCCATATTCCAATCAAACTGGATAGCGAAAAATCGATCTCCATCAAATGGAATTATGATAAATACAAATCCAAATCCAACATATCATCAAACCCATCTAAACAGGAATTCCAACCATAAAGATCAACTGAATTAAGGAAACACGAGCAGATAGGAAATCAAGGGACTACTACCTGCTGTGAAGTCTCTCGGTAGCCAGTTGGAAGAAACCAGAATCTGGGAAAATGGAGGATCAACTGATCAAAACCAAAGAACCTATTAATTCTATTACAGTGGCAATTCATACCGCAAAACCAACGATCAAACTACACCAATTCGTCATGCTAATCAACCTCCAAGAATGATACCAAAAGGAACCGTTCGTACCTTAATCCAAAGCCTAACATACCTGATTGATGACGGCAGCAATAGCCCAACCCAGATCTTATGAAGATGATCGCGGAGGAAGAAGAACACCGAGCACTCTAGACCCACGCAGGATTTAGCAGCCAAAGTTGGCAGAGGGAATCGGCGGTCGCCAGAAGGAGGAGACGACTGTGTTGAGCTAGGGATGGCAGCGCCCAATCGTAGAGTACGAGGGAAATCTCTGCCCTGATCACACAATCGCAACTTAGCATCCACGGGTGAAGAAAGCGCCGACGAGGAGACAACGCTCTTGCGGCTGCCTTTCCGTGCGAGAGGTCGGCGTGATGGTTAGGGCACGCAAAGGGAATGGAAGAAAAAGGAGCGGGCGACTGCGGGTTTTGGCTGCGGCCGAGATGAGCAAAGAGGGATCGGGGAGTTTGAGGCGGCTAGGTCACGCGAAATGGGAGAAGGGAGTGTTCATAAGGGGGGTGGCTTTTTGCAGAAAACCCCCTCAACTTCCAAAAATGCCAATCCTTCCCTTAGGGTATGGGTTTTAGCCATTTGACCCTCCTATTTAATATAATCCACCTTAATAAATTTCTAGGGTTAGATTACTTACACTTTCGTAGTTTAAGAGTCTACCTGAAAGCCCCTTGGGCTCCTCCCGTAGGGCCGGAAACCCTAGACTCTATCCGGAAAAACCCGAAAAATTTTCTGGTCCGAATTTTCGAATCGTAGTATTTTACAAGAAGACCCCGAGTTCACCTCGGGGGAGCGGAGCCCAAGCAGCATCGACATCAAGTAACAACCCCCTCTTTTTTCTTGGATATGTGGATAAGCACCCCCCCCTTAAATATCGCAGCGGGTCACACTTAATGATGGCATGGACCATTTCAAAGATTATCCTGTAACCGACAAAGGGGGGGACGTGGCACAGATTATGGGACGCACCAAGGTAGCCGCCGCAGGTATAAAAGGTATTCCAACCCCTCCGATAAAGGGGTTATGCATTCTCTGCTACTCATACATCTTTTTGCCTTATACTTTTTCTCTCCGTCGAGGCACTGACTTGAACGTCGGAGTGGGCTCTGCCGGACAACCTCTGGCGTGTTCCCCTAACGCTCGTGTTGATCTCACCAGGCGCGGAGTTCCTCCCCTAACATCAGCATCCGCGTGGGCTGAACACTGGTGATTGGCCGTCGACGTTGATTCCTTTCGGAACAAGTTTGGCACCGTCTATGGGGATCGAGTAAAGCACCAGAAGGAGCACCGATGGCAGGGTCGGAGGGACAATCCATTGTCCTGACGAGGGAGGAACTGGACCTCTTGGTGGCCAACGCCATCAAAGAAGCTCTTGAGCAGCACCAAGTCAACAAGCCGCCTCGCAACAAGGGGCTCTCTCGCGGGAGGAGATCTCTAGAGTCTCCATCTCACACTCGCGGAGATCCGTCACACCAGTGGGGTGATGGGACAGAGTAGCCCTAGGTCCCCGAAGAGACTCTCCCGGAGATATCGAGAAGGGCCACTCGGTAGCCTCCAACGCGCAGAGACACAAAGAAGGACAAGGGAAAAGGGAGGAACCTAAGGCCTCCCATAAGGTTCCCTCTACTCCCTTCTCATATGAGATTGTGGAAGACCCCATGCCAAAGCAGTTCCGTGGGCCTGGGATCGCTGATTATGACGGGAAGACGGATCCGGAGGATCATGTTTGCAAGTTTGAGAACGTGGCACTCCTGCACCAGTATACTGATGGTGTAATGTGTCGGGTGTTCCTAAACACCCTGACTGGAGCAGCCCAACGATGGTTCCAGAGGCTGCCACAAGGTTGTATCAACTCCTTCGCGGAGTTTAGAACCGCCTTCCTCCACCACTTCGCCAGTAGCCGTCGCTATCAGAAGACGGCGCTCAATCTGTTCGCCCTCAAGCAGAAGCCGAAAGAGCCGCTCAAGGAGTACATCCAGCGGTTCAACAGGGTGACACAAGACGTGTCCAATGCAATGTCGGAAATCCTCGTCAGTGCCTACACCCAAGGGCTCGCGGAAGGGGATTTTTTCCGATCCCTGGTGAAGAAGCCCCCCATCAACTTCGATGATCTGCTGGGGTGTTCTGTCAAGCACGTTAACGTGGAGGAGGTGCAATACGCCCGTCGCAAGGAACCAGTCGGAGTCCTCCCTCAAGCTATTCCCAAGTCTGAAAGGAGGGAGCCCCCAGCTCCGACCCGAGGAAAAGACCTTCACCTCGGGAAGGACTAATGGGCTGGTAGGCGAAGGCTAGTCGAGACGGTGGATACCGAGCAGCCAGAGCCATTGCCGAAGTGCCGAAGTATTACGATTTTCACGGCAGTACCACACACTCCACCGAGGAGTGTCATGCCTTAGATAAGAAATTTAGTGAGGAGGCAGACACCAAACCTCGGAGAAAGTGGAATAAAGTGGGGTATTGCCGAAGATATCCGCGGCGAGGCCTTTCTCCTCGGCGGCAGCAGGCCGGGGAAAACGAGACCCGACATCGGTCTCGGTCATGGTCGCGAGGAAGGAGTTGGGGGCCAGCACCCTGCAGATCTCCCTCCTTAGAAAGAGATCCCCAGAAGGGCAAGACCCCTGTATGTGGCCCGCTCTTGGGATATGTTGGAGTAATCTCTGGGGGACCCACTGGAGGAGATTCCCATCGAGCTAGGAAATCTCATACCCGAGGACTGAAAAACTACTCAATTGGGACTAGTCGGAGCCAGGAGAACGACCCTACAATCTCTTTTGGTCCAGCAGACTTGGAAGAAGTGGAAGCTCCCCATGAAGACACCCTAGTAATCCTTGCCCGCATCGCCAACTACGAGGTTAAGCGCATCTTCATGGACATAGGAAGTTTCGTGAACATCTTGTACAAGGCGACTCTGGACCAAATGCAGAACGACGAGGAAGAGCTACTCCCGGTCTCGACCCCACTGTTCGGCTTTATGGTGTATCAAGTACAGCCGATAGGGCAAATCATCTTATCACTATCATTGGGCAGCGACGTGCTTGAAAGAACCAGGAGGACACCCTTCCTGATTGTGGATGCTCCCTCCTCCTACAACGCCATCCTATGTCGTCCGACGCTCAGTGTCTTCCAGGCGGTGGTCTCTGTCTACCACCAGAAGATAAAATTCCCCGCAGACGACCGAGTGGTTGAAGTCAAAGGGGACCAGTTGGTGTCTCGGTGATGTTACAATGGGGAGGTCAGATCAGAGTCCCGGAAGAACCTGAGGGCTCCAGAAAGCTAGCTGGATTATGTGATTGCGCGCAAGAGGACAGGAACAAAAGGCCCTGACCCTCTCGTTCCCTGTAAGAGTTACCTCACATATTATGTACCTGCCTATGTACTCTTGCTGCCTTGCAACGAATTTATGAAGTAAAGAAAGGTGTCCTCACCAATATGCTAGGATATACAACTAAGAAGAAAAACCCTAATGCCTCGCGGTGCTGTGGATGCCCGAGGTACTTAGGCTTGGTCTGGGTGCTACGGACGCCCAACCATGAATAGAAAACCATAATGCCTCGCGGTGCTGCGGATGCCCGAGGTACTTAGGCTTGGTCTGGAAGCTACCAACGACCAACCAAGAATAAAAAATCCTAATGCCTCGCGGTGCTGCGGAGGCCCGGGGTAATTAGGCTTGGTCTAGGTGCTACGGACGCCCAACCAAGAATAAAAATCCCTAATGCCTCGCGGTGTTGCGGATGCCCGGGGTACTTAGGCTTGGTCTGGGTGCTACGGACGCCCAACCAAGAATAGAAACCCTAATACCTCGCGGTGCTGCGGATGCCCGGGGTACTTATGCTTGGTGTGGATGCTACGGGCGCCCGACCAAGAATAAAAACCCTAATACCTCGCGGTGCTGCGGATGCCCGGGGTACTTAGGCTTGGTCTGGGTGTTGTAGATGCCTGACCAAGAATAAAAACTCTAATACCTCGCGGTGATGCGGATGCTCGAGGTACTTAGGCTTGGTCTGGGTACTACAGACTCCCAACCAAGAATAAAAACCCTAATACCTCGCGGTGCTGCGGATGCCCGGGGTACTTTGTAACGCCCCAAAATTTCCATATTGAAGTTCTTAAAGTCCTTAGAACTATTTAAAAATATTTTAGAAATATTCTAGATATTTTTAGAAATTTTTAGAGTATTTATTTGTATTTTTCTGAGTCCGTTTAGTATTTTTAGTAAAAGAAATAAAGTTTTGGCAAAAAGTTGCCTGGACGAGTTTTGAACCCGAGACCTCCCATGGGACCAACGACTTAAGTTGGTCGGGTTAACCAGGAGCCCCAGCAGGGGTGTGTTGAAAGAAAATAGAGAGATATTAAGTTAAGTTATAAGTTGGACTTAAATACCCTAAGTATAAATAGATAATTAAAGAGAGAAATTTTATTTCTCTCAACAAAAAAAAACCCTCTTCCTCGCCCAAGCCGCACGCACGCCCTCTTCTCCTCTCTTGGGCGAAACCACACCAAGCCCTAGGACTTTCCTCCGGTGGCCGGCCAAGGCTCTCCTCCGAGAGATTTTTCGATATTCGGGATCCCCGCGACGAGAGGAACGCGTGAGCGCGAAGAAATCTCCGAGACTCCGAGTTTCTCCGGAACCTCCGACGCCGTTCTTGGTTGTAAGTCCAAGATATCGAAGTAAGTACTGCTCACCTGCAGTAAGAGGCGGTTTTCCGTAAGTTTTTCCCGTTAGAAAGTTAAAAATGCAATTTTCCTTTAGTTTATGATTTTGCATGTAACCCTAGTTTAATCCATGCTTGTATAAGTTTAATTAAGTACCCTATATGAGGTTAGGGTCTAAGAAAAATTATGAGAAAAGAAAAGAGAAGATAAAGATAAGAAAAGAAAAGGCCAAGGCCTTAAGAAGTCTCCAAAAGTCAAGACTTAGGGATTTGGGCACACAAGGTGCTCGTTAAAATGCCAAGGCATTCAAGATAAGAAAAAGTAAGTATTTTATTTTCTAAGGCCAGTACCCGGCGTCCAAGGGCGTCGTTAAAGAAATCCAGGTGTCCAATTCTAAGGTCTTGGCCCTGGTAGACCAAGGTCTGCTCTATTAGGATTGGTGGCTCGCTACCCCAACCTTTTAGGGAACGCGCATAAGATGGTACTTACGTCTTAAGTGGATCCAAGTGAGTTATTATTTTCAAGTATATGCTTTAGCAAAGTTTTTCTAAAGTTTAAGGAAGTTTTCTAAAAGTTAAAGAAAGATTTAAAGTTAAAGAATTGCTAAAGTTTCAAGTTAAGCCAAGAAAAAGTGAGTTAATACTTATTAATGCTTGAGTATGCATGTTTTGAGTTATACCTGTTTTAGTATTTCTTTTAAGCATAAAAGTATCTCATGTGATTTCACATTGTTTAAAAAGCATGCTTGCACATTTCGAGATTTTATGAGCTAGATAGTACTTGCTAAGCTTTATGCTTATTAGTTGCATTTCCTCTTGCTGCAGGTAAAGGTAAAGGCAAGCAATTCTGAAGGAAGGCGACGAGGCGGTGCTGAACAACGTGTGTGTGGTGGCTGACCTTGGAGAGGTCCTTGGGACAAGATGAATAAAAGACTTAAAGTGCATTTGTTACAGATTCTTAGTTTAAGTTAGATCACATAGAATTTATCCAAGTATTTGCGTTTTAGATATTTTGCATGTCTTAAAACCACGAGTAAAGATTCCATGTCATTCTATTTGGTATATATATCCTTATGATTGCATTGGATGAGTATGAGCGTGAGTAGTTTTGAATATCGATACAAAACTTGATATAAACTATAATCTAAAGTTCATATAGATTTTCATAACTTAGTTACTTCCGCAAAAGTCCTAATTTCAAGTTTATGAAGTTGTTTTGATTGGCTAAAATGTTTAGAAAACTAGTATAGAGTATAGAAATGGTGTTATGTCTTTGTATGGCTTGAAAGTATATGTTTCGTGGCTGAGTGGAGATGAGTTTCAGGTCTGAAATGTAGGTTTTCAGGCGTGCCAGTCGACTGGTACAGGACCAGTCACCTGCCCTATCGAACAGTAGCTTCTGTTCGATGCACCAGGCGCCTACCAAAAGGTCAGTCGCCTGGTACCAGTCGACTGCTATATATAGCAGTCGACTGGTACCATTAAAGAGAAGCTGTGTAGGGCAGCTGGTCAGTGCTTTATTGTTAGAACTAAGAGGTCTAGGGGTCAAATCCTGGCAAAGCAGTTAAAATGAAAGTTGTTTTGTTTTTTTGAAAAAAAAAGAGAAAGGAAGTGCGCCATTGTATCATGACTATTAAAGTTAGAATATCATTCTTAGATATATTTAAATACAAAAATAAATAAATAAAGTTCCGCATTTTTAGTCGTGCATTAGAGTCAAGAAGTAGACAAGTGACGGTCCGTCTAAGGTAGAGAAAGGCGGGTCGCTACAGTTGGTATCAGAGCAGTTCCCATTCTCTAGCATCACACACACATCAGCATCAACCTTGCCGTCTTCAAGTAAGAAAGTTTTAAGTTTTAGTTTTTTTCTATTGCTCCTTTATTTAATTGCAGTATAGAGAAATGCTTAAGTACTTACTCATATGTGCATAGAACAAGGAAGCATGTTTAATACCTTAGCATCACGGAATCATGTGTAATCCCTAGAATGGATATTAGGTTACTAAGTAAGAAGACAAGTTTATACCTAGGGATGTAGTAGTGATTTCTTGTTCCCTTATGCATTATTAGATGGCAAGAAGAGGCCGAGCTCCTAATGCAGGGAACAGAACTCCAGTTCAAGATAACAATGAGCCTGGCACAGAACAGCCAAACCTGATGGCAGTCATTGCTCAAATGCAAGCTCAGATTTCAGAGCAACAGAAGACCATCGCCACACTGATGGCAAATCAGCACCCAGTGCCCCCTACACCACCCACAACAGGAGTGGAAACTCCAGTGGTGGCTGAAGTTCCACCAGTCACACAGGAGACCCCTGCCGTGAACCGAAGACAAGAAGCATACCTCGTCCAGTGGCAGAGGCTGAAACCTGAAAGCTTCTCAGGCACGACTGAGCCCTGGGATGCCCAGGCTTGGTTCAAGACTTTAGAGAGCACAATGGAGCTTCTTGACTGGCCAGTAGTCGAGAAGGTCAAATGTGCCTCCTTCTGCCTAACTGGAGATGCTCGTATGTGGTGGGAGCGGGTCAAGAGTAAGAGGATAGTCAACCAGATGAGCTGGACAGATTTCGGGCAAGAGTTCTATGAGGAGTTCTTCCACATGCGGGTTACCAACAAGCACTATGAGGACTTCATGGAGTTCAGACAAGGTAACCTACCAGTGGGAGAAGCAGTCGCGAAGTTCAACAGACTAGCTCGCCTCTGCCCAGAGCTAGTCAGCACAGAGAAGGAGCGAGTCAGACTGATGCTCCGCATGCTGAACCCTGAAATAGCACTCAACGTGAACAGCGGGACGCACCGACCCCAGACCAGCGAGGAGTTGGTCAGTAGTGCTCTAATCTCATAGCACTATCTGAATAGCATCAAGGCACAACAAACACAACAGAAACCAGTCCTGATTGAGAACAAGACAACAGGAGGCCAGAAGCCTCAGCCAAATAACCAGAACTGGAAGAACAAGAACCACAAAAGGAAGCAGTGGCTGGCAGCCAAAAAGGAAACCCAGAGAACAAGCAAGCTAGGTATCCACCTTGTCCTAAGTGTGGGAGGACCCATCCAGGAGCATGCCTTTTGGGTGTAACTGGATGCTACTCATGTGGACAAGAGGGACACCGATCCAAAGACTGCCCAAACAAGTTTAAGGTACTTCCTCAGCAGTCCGTACAGTATAGAGGCAAGCCTCAGTTACATTACATGCCTACTATACTGGAGAGACCTCAGATCAGTCAGGGAAGGTTGGAAGCAGCACCAGTTTCAACCAATGCCAGAGTCTTTTCCCTCACGAAGGAAGAAGCTGCCAGCGCCTCCACGGTCGTAACAGGTCAAATAGTTATTTTTTAGCATTTAGCTACTACACTGTTTGACACTGGGGCGACCCATTCTTTCGTATCAGTACCTTTTGCTAGTAAGTTACAGGTGCCTGCAGAGAGTTGGGAGTCCAGATTCCTGACGACTCTCCCTTCAGGGGAAATCATGGAATCCACCCAGAGGCTCCGGGCTGTGTCAATCAAGATTTCAGACCGAGAGCTATATGTCGATCTAATAGTCCTTACAATGCAAGACTTCGACGTCATACTGGGCATGGATTTCCTCAGTAAGTACAGCGCTTCAGTGGACTGTCGCCGGAGGAAGGTGGTTTTCAGTCCAGAAGGAGAACCACCATTCGAATTTCAAGGAGCCCCAAGGAGGAAGACTCAGAAATTCCTCTCAGCCTTGGCAGCCCACCAGATGCTAGAACAAGGGTGTGCTGGTTTTCTTGCACGCATAGTGGACATAGAAGCAAAGGAAGAGCGCAAGCAGGAGGATGTACGGGTAGTCTGTGAGTATCCAGAAGTATTCCCCGAAGAACTACCTGGACTACCTCCCAACAGAGAAGTGGAATTCGAGATCGAGGTCTTGGCCTTTTCTTTTCTTATCTTTATCTTCTCTTTTCTTTTCTCATAGCTTTTCTTGGTCCCTAATCTCATATAGGGCACTCAATAAAATATATAAGCATATAATGAACTAAGATCACATGCAAAAACTAAAAACTAAAAGAAATATCTCTTTTAAAAACTTTTAAAGGAAATTCTCGCGGAAAAACCGCCTCTTACTGCAGGTGAGCAGTACTTACATTGATATCTTGGACTTACAACCAAGATTGACGTCTAGGACTCGGGAGAAACTTGAGATCTCGGAGAATTCTTCGCGCCTACGCGTTCCTCTCGTCGCGGGGATCCCGAATATAAGATTATCTCTTGGAGAAAAGTCTTGGCCGGCCCTCCTTGGCCTTGATGTTGGTCGGCGTCGCCCAAGAGAGGAGAGGGAGAGGAATCGGCGGATGGTGAGGGTTTGGAGAGGAGAGAAATAAAATTTCTCTCTTTCACTATCTATTTATACTTAAGGGCGGATTAACTTAACTATACCTTAAATAGAGTTCTCTCCGTCCCTTGTTGTGCTTGATACCCTAGCCCAGTTGGTCGCGCGCGTTTCTGGTTACTCGTTGGTCGCGGGTTCGATCTCCGGCTGCCCCTTAGTGGTTTTTCCTTTTTTTTGGCTTTCTTTTCTTTTTTTTTTAAAATACCAAACGGACTCGGAAATTTCCATAAAAATATTCTAAAAATTCCTAAAAATATCTAGAATATTTCTAAACCATTTCTAAATAATTCTAAGGACTTTAAGAACTAAAATTGGGAATTTTGGGGCGTTACATGGACCAATGGATGTTGGATAGCGAGTGCTCCAGACACATGACTGGGGACAAATTAAAATTCACCAAACTCAAGTTTAAGAACCTAGGCTCAGTAGCATTTGGCAACAATGCTACACTCAATGTGATTGGGTCAGGTAACATTGAACTCAAATCTGACTTTGTTATTAAAAAGGTGCTTTTGGTTGAAGATTTTAAATTTAACTTGCTTAGCATAAGTCAATTATGTGATACTGGCTATGCAGTTACCTTTACCAACTCTAACTGCCTGATTAGAAACTTGCAAGACTCAGAAATCATGCTTAAGGGCTCTAGAAAAATAATGTTTACACTATAAACCTACCCTTAGTACCTAAATGCATGTTAACTCAGTTAGAAGAATCAAACCTCTGGCATAGGAGATTAGGCCACACTAATCTAAGATTAATTTCAAAAATCACCCAACTTAGCCTAATTAGAGGTATACCTAAAATTAAGAACCATGAAAACTTAATATGTGAATCATGCAATCAAGGTAAACAAACTAGGTCTAATCATAAACTAATTCAATCAGATCTAACTCAAACCACACTTGAGCTCCTGCACCTTGACCTATTTGATTCACATGGAGCCAAGTCACTAAGCGAAAACCGGTACTGCTTAGTAATTGTTGATGATTACTCTAGGTTTACCTGGGTTAGGTTTCTAAAGACTAAAGATGAAACCCTAAACCTATTTAGTGATTTTTTTCAAGTTAATTGAAAATCAAAACGATACCAAAATCAAAAGGATTAGGAGTGATCACGGGGGAGATGTTTGAAAATCAACGATTCGAGGAGTTTTGTAAGATAAACGGGTATATACACGAATTTTCATGTCCTAAAACCCCCCAGCAAAATGGGATAGTTGAACGGAGAAATAGAACCCTACAGGAAGCCGCTAGGGCTATGCTCAATGAATTTAACCTAGCTAACCAATTTTGGGCAGAAGCAATTAGTATGGTTGTTACATCCAAAATAGGGTCCTAATTAACAAACGACACAATAAAACACCCTATGAGGTATACTACCATAGACTTCCAAACCTACATTACCTAAGGGTCTTTGGGTGTAAAGTTCATATCCTAAACACCAAGGACTATCTAGGTAAATTCCAGTCTAAGTCAACCCCAGGCATCTTCTTAGGATATTCAACGACAAGTAGAGCCTATAGGGTTTTCAATAAACAAACTAAGAAAATTGAAGAAACAACAAATCTGATATTTGATGAAGAAATTAATTCAAAATCTGATAATCCAGATCTAAATTCATCAAATACTGATCAAGAAGATAATGAACAAACTATTGAACCTTTAATTGAACACCTAAATGAACTAACTATTGAACCAACTATTGAGTCAATTGAACCAACCCAAGTAGTTGAACCAAATACTGAACCAAACCGACCGACCGGACCTGAGGCTGAACCAAGTTCTAGAAGAACTAAAAAACCTAGACTCAGTCACCCAACTGATCAAATTGTGGGTGATCCAACTTTAGGAGTCAGAACTAGGTCCTCCTATAGGAACCTTAGTCAGATTGAAATGATTTCAAAAATTGAACCTAAGACTATAGAGGAAGCCTTACCTGATCCTGATTGGATCATAGCAATGCAAGAAGAGTTAGCCCAATTTGAGAGAAACTAGGTCTGGGAACTAGTACCTAAACCTGATGGCAAATCCATTGATACTAAGTGGGTTTTTAGGAATAAGCTAAATGATCAAGGGGAAATAGTGAGAAATAAAGCCCGCTTAGTAGCCAAAGGGTTCAGTCAAGTAGAAGGGTTAGATTATGACGAAACCTATGCCCCAGTAGCTAGACTTGAGTCCATTAGGATGTTGTTAGCCTTTGCATCCCATTAAGGATTTAAACTCTTCCAAATGGATGTAAAGTCAGCTTTTCTAAATGGATTTATTAAGGAAGAAGTCTATGTAGGACAACCCCCCAGTTTTGAGGACTTAGAAAGATCCGACTATGTTTACAAGCTCACTAAAGCACTTTATGGACTAAAACAAGCACCTAGGGCATGGTATGAACGCTTATCAACCTACTTAATTTCTAAAGAATTTAAATAGGGACAAATTGACTCAACCCTATTTATTAAGACCTTAGGAAAAGAAATCTTTATTGCCCAAATCTACGTCGATGATACAATTTTTGGATCCACCAACTCAAATTTCCTAAAAGAATTTGTTAAAATAATGGAAAATGAATTTGAAATGAGCTTAGTTGGTGAGCTCAATTTCTTTCTAGGGTTACAAATTAAGCAAACTAGAGATGGAAACTATGTCCATCAATCCAAATATGCTAAGGAGTTAATAAAGAAATTCAAAATGAACAACTCCAAAAGCATAAGTACCCCCATGGCCACAAATGTAAAAATAGATAGTGACCCTGATGCTAAACCAGTAGATCCTAAACTTTATAGAAGTATGATTGGAAGTCTACTGTACCTTACAGCCAGCAGACCTGATATCCTTTTTGCTGTAGGAATGTGTGCTAGATACCAAACCTGTGCTAAGGAAACGCACTTAGCAGCCCTAAAAAGAATAATAAGATACATTAAGGGCACCCTAAATGTAGGGATTTGGTATCCTAGGACCTCAATATTTTACTTGTCAGGATGCTCGGATTCTGACTATGCTGGTTGTAAACTAGATAGAAAGAGTACTAGTGGAAGCTGTCAACTCTTAGGAAATAATCTAGTAAGTTGGTGCAGCAGAAAATAACACTGTGTAGCTCTATCCATAACTAAAGCTGAGTATGTTGCTTTAGGAGAGTGTGTAGCACAACTCTTATGGATGATGCACACTCTTAAAGACTTCCAGCTCAACTACACCCAAACTCAAGTCTACATTGACAATATAAGCTCAATTAATCTAACTAAGAATCCAATCCAACACTCTAGAACTAAACACATAGAAGTCAAACACCACTTCGTAAGAGATCATGTAGCCAGGGGTGAGATAGTCCTTAAGCATGTAGACTCTAAATCTAACTTAGCTGACATATTCACCAAACCCCTACCTGAGTCTGAGTTCAGCTCACTAAGAAGGCAGTTAGGGTTCTGCTTGGTAGAATAGGTTTGCTCTACTTCTATTTTTTAAAACTGTTTTATTATTCATCAGTTTCTACTTAATTTGAAAAAAAAATCATTTTGTTGCATTTTTAAAAAATAATTTTTTGACTTAGCTTTTCTTATGAAAAAAATTATCCCCTTTCAAAACTAAGGCTTTTTCGCAAATGGACTTAGCTTAGGCCCTATCCCTAGAACTGCATATACCTATAGATCTAGAAGCCAGCATCTCACAAGCACCTTAGGGTACTTTTTGATTGATCACCTAGAATGGGTTGAGATGCTTAGGTCTTTGCCTTGATTCAAGATGCTTAAGTCTGTGCATCTGCAATAATTGGGGCACTAAATACCAATAAACGGTAATCAAGTTAAGTGTCAAGCTTAGAAAATCTAACTTGAGCAAAACACTTAACTTGACTAACCCTAGCGAAAGCTACTGTTTATAACAGTTAGTAAGTAGCTAATTGGGTTAGACAGGACCCGAAAGAGAAAATTAGATTTGATTTGGTCCAGTTTATATCTTGAATTGGTTCAGTACATCACCTTACTTCTTTTGCTATAATGTTTTCCTATATTGTTTTTTTTATATATGGCAAAGGGGGAGAGATTGGAAAGGAGAGAAGGTTTAAAAATTATTTTCAAAATTTAAAACTTTATTTATCTCCTTTTTCAAAAAAGTAAAATCCCTTAAGTCAATTG